>OX578140.1:125218464-125818464 GCA_951213105.1 Amaurobius ferox
CTTTTTCGTGGTTACAGGAAACACGTTTTCGAAAATAAAAGTATCATAATAAGCTACGCAAATGCTAAAATTTATCAAAAGACAGCAGCTGCTTCGGCTATTTCATGGATCGATTAATGGGATCGACGAAACAGCTGTTAGGTTTGAGCAATTTTTAACGTTTTCGAAACTCATTACGCTGGTTTTATCTTTATAGATCTATAATAGGCAAGTAGATCAATTTCATATTTTCCCACAGAAACAGAGTTTTGAGAAGAACGTGGTCATAAATAATGAAGAAATCTTTGTCTACAAGCGCATCTTGAGATTTCTTGACAGTCACAAAAATCGCTAGCTGGGAACAAAATTGTGGCACGTACCAGTGTTCTTGCTGCCATTGTAGATATTTTCTATTCCTCGCTGACGATCGCATAACAAGCGCGAAGTCGGTTCACGGATGTTATTATCCGCAATATTAGGGGGATCCTATTTACTGACAGAAGTTCGTAGATGCTGTTATCCCCTATGTTAGCGGGATCATATTTCCTGACAGTTGGTAGTGCAAGAAAATGAAAATGAACTTAAATAATTATACTCTGCAGTAAAACATAAAACACTGTAAATGAACTGAAGCTGCTGCACAATTTAAATTCTTTCCTATTGTAACTGTTTCTAGAAACTGTGTCAGAGAAACGGAAATCTATAAAGCAATGAAGCATTAATCTCTTCCTCCTCAGTTTTGAGACATTCAGTCAGCACTTATTCTCGTTTTAAAACTGAATCCCATTGTTCAAAAGTTGATTTACATATTATGGTCTCCCAGTCCTTTTCTATCGAAGAAGTCAAATCTATGTCAATTGGAGGAGGGGATATAGTCATTGGGATCTTGTACCAACAGTGTCGGCTACATCAGTCTGTGTTCGCCCAACTTCAATATACGGAACACACGACCACACTTCAATTCATCCATTTGCTGTTTTATGTAACATGATGCCAATACAAGAAATGTCCCAAATGGCCACGAGAGACAAGTAAAAATAGGAATAAAAGCTCATTTCTACAGTTTTAATATTTTGTATATTACCGTTCGTTTGTTCAATCGTCTGAAACTAAAATTTTGATTTCTTTGAAAACTATAATTACTCTAAATTTGCATCCGACATTCTTAGTCCACAAATTTATTTTCAGAGTTTGCTGGATAAAAATTTTTGTGAAAACGCGTTTTATTCAATTATGTGGTGTTACTTTTGGACACCCGTGTAAGACTACAATGAAATGTTCATCTCACCATCTTACAATGAAATGTTCATCTCACCACTGTACAATGAAATGTTCATCTCACCATCTTACAATAAAATGTTCATCTCACCACTGTACAATGAAATATTCATCTCACCATCTTACAATAAAATGTTCATCTTCACCTACAGCGTTACATTGCTGATCTACTTTTACGTTTTTTCCCTTTCTAAATTCACTGTTGTTGTTGCTGCTAAGTCCTTTGACCTAAAAAATGCTAGGTCAAATTCTGAAGGTCACACCGCTCATAAAACAAAGAGGCTACCCTCTCCTTTTTCTTTACTGGAAGATTCATTCTTATCTATCTAGAAGGATGCGTTACTAACATGAAATGAAAGTTACATGTTATAGTACAGCAATGATAATCTATGTAGCTGATCTACCTAGAAGTTTAGTACAGTCTGAAAGCTATTACAAAGAGTTGAATTTAAATAAATATTTTTAAAAACTATAAAAACTTTGACTGTAGAATGGACAAATAATCTAGTTTGTACTTTTGTGCATTATAAAGCGTGCATATTATAAGTTTTCCGCAAAATTTAAAATCAAAAATTAAAATAATATATATTTCACGATATATCCGCTCTATCACATTTTTTTAATTATCTCAAAGTTTGAGCTTATGGGGCTTGGCAAAATATATAAGGATCTAGATAAAAACAAGTCTTGTTAGAATGGTTAAATACAAACAGATTTTTGCACGAAGTTGAATCCAAAATCTAGTTCATTTTTTCCTACCGAATTTTCACTCCATCATAGATTTAAAGAGTTATTCGAAAATTTAATCTTCGAGGGGGTAAAAAAATGTTAGCTTATTTTAATAAAAAAAATTTAATGCAACATATATGGTCAATAAAGCACCTTTTCGTACTAGCAGTAATTGAAATTAGAAAAAAAAAGATTTTTCAGCCCGGACTATTGTTTATCTGAGTATGTGTCACGAAATATATCAAATAGAAATTGAGCAAATCAAATTACGTTTGGTGCGATTATTAAAATCTATGAAAGTCAGAAGTCCATTGTTTTCCAGAAGGAACGGACCAGGGAAATTTCCCTAATTTTTTTAACACTGTTTTTCTAAATTGCAAAAGCATTATAATTAATCTGATGTGGGCAGCAAATGACTTTCCTTGCAGACTCAAATTCATATGTTCTTTATTTCTTTAATAGTTCATTAGATTGAGTTTAATTGAACCAATAAACACTAAATTTGCATTTTTAATTCAATTTTTGTTTCTATTTGGTAATTGGACATTTTTCCAAAAGTGGCATAACTAAATGCGAAAAATCTCAAATATCTCGAGAACGGTTAGTCCTAGAGTTATTCTTATCCTTTTCCTCATCAAAATTTGCGTATAAAACAAGCATTTAATAGATATATTTGTACATACGTAGCTTTTTTTTAGATTGTGGCGATTTTTGAGGGCCATTTCGTAAGAAAAGGCAAGTTGTTCTTTTCCGAATAATACCCAAATCTAATCAGCACCAGAGTATCCCACAAGTAACTTATCTACCAAATTTTGTGAAATTTGGTCAATTAGTATTTTAGCTAGAGTGGATATATGACGTTTTTGCGGGCCATTTCGTAAAAAAAGGCAGGCTGTTCTTTTCCGATTAATACCAAAATCTAATTAGTGCCAGAGTATTGTACAAGTAACTTATCTACCAAATTTTGTGAAATTTGGTCAATTAGTATTTTAGCTAGAGTGGATGCATGAAATTTTTACGGGTCATTTCGCAAAAAAAGGCGGGTTCTGTTTTCACGAATCGTACCAAAAACTAATCAACACCAGGGTGATACCCAAGTGACTTACCTACCAAATTTTATGAAATTTGGGCCATAAGTTTTTGAGTTAGGTTGGATACATACATTGCACAGACACACGGATACACAGACAGACAGACACACACACAGACGTCACGCTAAAAATATTTTTTTCGTATTCTAGAGGTTACGAAACGTGCAGATCCGTCGAAAACTCGAGTTGCGATTTTCGACATGATTCCAATACTTTCCCTATACATTACCATGTATTGCAGGGAAACTAAAAAAAAAAGACATACAAATTCTTTTATGAAAATCAATATATTAAATGCAATCTTTTGATTGAAGGTAATTGGCATCATATAAAACACGATGTTATGTTTCCTTGAAATATTTCGCAATTTTGATCTAAATTGGAAAACATAATAAATACTATGTGCACTATTATCAAATGCAATTGTAATGCAATATTTGTAATAAAAAGCAATATTTATAAGTAATGTTAACTAAAAATTAATGTCCCCCATTGTTTAAGACTTATATAAGCCTTTCTCAATATCTTACACACTGTGCTTTTTCACTCGGAGCCAACTATATATATCTTAACAAAATGAGAAAATCTCATGGAGTCTGCAATATAGCTGATATGAATGAAATATTCATTGATTTTACACAGAGAAGGACGATTTTTTCGATGAAGTTTTAAGCATAGAGTTTAACTACTTGTACCTCCAGGGTCTTAAGTTTTTAAATAAAATAAATTATTATAGTATTGTGATGAATGAAAAAATGTTTATGAATGAAATGCTGCTTTTATATAGAGGCGATTTATATTTCGATGACGCCATTTGAATAAAGTGCATTTGTTTCCCATGAAGTTTTCAAATATAATAAATTAATGTAGCATTGTGATAATTTTAAAAATATTACCGAGGAATGTATCTCATTTCAGAAATGTTTATATAAAATGGCATTGAAGTTGGAAAGTGTTTCATAATCAATGCTTTATGATGATTGATCGTTCTTGTTAATTATTAAAACACATGTTCTCAAGTTTGTGAGTCATGAAACGTTTAACACACCATCTCTTCTACTATTGGAGGCAGCAAATGAGCTATTATCTGACAATTATATTGAGTTTCAAAACATGAATTTCGTAACCACAGACGAAATCACTTTATTACTTTCCTTATATACATAATGTATAAGGAAAGTACTGCGACGAGGTCCAAAATTTGAATTCGAGTTTTCGACGGGAGAGCACATTTCAAGCATCCCTGATCACGAATCAAACATTTTTTAGGTGATATCTGTGTGTGTGTGTGTGAAAGTATGTGTGTGTGTGTCAGTGAGTCTGTAAAGATGATATCTCACGAACGAATGGAGCGATTCGAATGAAATTTGGTACAAAGATCACAATCCATGAATACTGGAAGTCTATTGTTTTATAACACAATCGAATGTTTAGAACCCTCCTAAATTTTGGAGTGAAATTTTGAAAAATCATCAAAAAATCAAAACCTTTAATAAAGTTACGCAAACCTTTAATAAAGTTACGCACGTTTCATTTCTTATGTAATTTTTCCTTAGAAAACGATTGACATGAATTTTAGAAGAGTTCTTGAGATATTGCACATTTTTCAAATAAATTTATCAAAGAGTCCCATAAATTAAAAAAAAATATATTAACTGTTAAGAAACATGTTCACTTTTCATATGTAATATCATACGATAAATTTGGTGACATCATTCTCGTGGATCTAACTCCTTCCATTCACGAGAAAAGATACTTTGAGTAATACTTTTGTATTTGAACGCCAATATTCATTTATCTGCTGTAAGAATAACTTATTTCTCCGTCCATAACTCTTGGCGAGATTTTGCTGCCGAATTTGGCGGAATATCGCCAACTTGGCGACTTTTTAAATGTTGCCAAATTAGCGAAAATATTGCCAAATTGATAAAAATGACGCTAAATCAATGAAAATGGCGACTAATTCAAGAAAATTCAATATATTGGAAAGAATATAAGTAACTACTATAAGAATATCATTTTTTTTAACTGTAAAAGTAGTAAATTCATTGCGTTATATAAGGAAAGTCATATGTTGCCCACATCAGATTTTTTTATGGTAAACTAAGACTATACACACTGTTTATATTTATATAAATATTATATGAAATTTTCTGAAACATATTATATAATAAACGTCAACACCCATTCTGTATCTGTGCAGCGTCCTTCATCAGTGGCAATGTAAATACAATATTAAAGACATGAGCTCTTATATACAATTTGAAACCACGAAACAAAATCTGCATATGGATTATCGGATAATTCGATGCCAATTAAAAGCATTACATTACATAAAACACATAAATAACTGTAATTCGGAAAAATTCAATCCAACCAATTAAACGTGTCATTAAATGCAAAGGAAAAGTGAACTAAACATCCAAAAACTCATACAATGGCATTACTCGCAGAGAATCGAGAACAAGACGCCAGGTGAAACTAGGGGTTTGAACAGGGTCGAAGTTATAAATAGAGTCGCGATAAATATAACGGAAAGGAGATTGAAAAAGTAAAGTGGTACAGGGGTTATTGCAATTAATTAACAGAAAAGTTTTTATCAAAAATAGGTGCAAAATTGTCATTAAAAACTAATTCAAAAGCGTAGTAAACTGTTTATTATTTATACTTTCTCACACTATGTAATATAGTATGGAAAAAGTATTGTTTTCACGAAAATTATAATTCGAGAGTTTGATGTTCGAGAGAAAAATGTATGTAAATCTCAATGTATGTCTTTTTCAATTTTCAGAAGCAAACATTTCTATGCACATTCGAGTGTCTTTGCAGTAAATGCGATTTTAATGTTTTTCTTTTTTAAATTTGAAACGCAAATGTGTCTTACTTATATTTAAGTTTTGAATGCTCATACACGAGATAGTACCAGCTGGATTGCTTTTCTTATCTATCCTTTCTGATCATAAAAAAGGTTTAAAATTTCTATAAATATTTCCAAATCTTTAAAAGCTCATAAATGTTCAAGCAAAGATACGGTCGACATACGTTTCTGTATTGTTAAGATAAAATCGTATTTTTTATATAGTATATAAAATCACTTTTAATGCATAAAAATAATTACGAATAAAACAACACTAATCTTAGATTAATGAGTTAGATGAATACCCGGTTAGATGGATATTGAGAATTTACAGCTACGAAACGGATTGCCCTTTTATGTCCTACATTTTAAGATACTCTGAATTTACCTATCATTATTTTTTATCAATATAAATAAAATTTAAAATTAATTGCTCCGTTTATTCGTTCGTTTCATTATGACGGGGGAACGGCTTAACCAAATATCATGAAATTTTGATAAATATCTTTGGTATGGTCACTTCAAATTTAGGCGTCAGTTTGTCTTTTTGTCTGTTTTCATAACCTTCTCACTGTTTTCCCACTTAAAGCGTGACCCAGTCATTATATGAGCCTCTAAACAAACGGACCCAATCGTTTTTTGAATCTCCAAACTAACCTGATATAATGTCTTATAATTACATTTTTTATATTTTTTTATTCTATTTGTATGCATAGTAACAATTACGTTTTTAATACCGATATCGTCTACTATCTATTCTTTCAATCGAACAATTGAAAATCCTATAAAAATAAATATGGAAATCCATATGTTTGCCTGTCTGTCTCAGTATCACGGTTGAACGACTATACCGATTGGTATGAAATTTTGATAGGCTATCTTGGTAGGGTACCAATTAAAACTGAAGCATCCGTCTGTCTTCGTCTACATCTACTTTTCTTCACTTTGAGTGTGACGCAATTATTATGAGCCTCCAGATATAGGGGACCTCATTGCTTTTTGTGTCTCCAAACTAACATGATATCATCAATTTTTTACTTTCCTTATATACATAATGTATAAGGAAAGTATTGTGACGGGGTCGAAAATTCGAATTCGAGTTTTCGACGGGAGAGCACGTTTCAAGCATCCCTGATCACGAATCAAACATTTTTGAAGTGATGTCTGTGTGTGTGTATGTGTGTGTGTGTGTGTGTGTGTGTGTGTGTGTGTCAGTGGGGCTGTGGAGACGATAACTGACGAACGAATGGACCGATTCGAACTAAATGTGGTACAAAAATCACAATCTGTAAACACTGGAAGCCTATTGTTTTTATACGCAATCGAATGTTCAGAACGCCCCTAAATTTTCGAATGAAATTTTGAAAAAATCGTCAAAAAATCAAAACCAATAATAAAGTTACGTAAATAGACATTCCTTATGTAATTTTTCATTAGAAAACGATTGACATAAATTTTAGAACGCTAACATGAACCGTTCTCAAGATATTGCACATTTTTCAAAAAAATTATCAAAAAGTCAAATAAAATAGAAAAAAAATATTTCCTATTGAGAAACATGTTCACTTTTCATATATAATATCATGCGATAAATTGGGGGACATCATTCTCGTGGATCTAGCTCGTTCCATTCATGAAAAAAGATACTTTGAGTAATACTTTTGCATTTGAACGCCAATTTATCTGCTGTAAGAATAACTTATTTCTTCGTTCATAACGCTTGGCGAGATTTTGGCAACGAAATTGGCGGAATGTCGCCAACTTGGCGACTTTTTGAAATGTTGCCAAATTAACGAAAATCTCGCCAAATGGATAAAAATGACGATAATCAATGAAAATGACGACTAATTGTCGAAAAGTCAATATCTTGGAAAGGATATTAGTATCTACTAGAAGAAAAACCTATTTATTTTACTGTAAAAGTAGTAAATTCATTTCATTATATAAGGAAAGTCATGTGTTGCCCACATCAGATTTTTTATTATTTATTATATCACGTTATATATAAAATGCAAAATTTCTCCATATAAAATGTAATTTGAAATCCGATCACGCGACCCTATCGTTGCTTGTCCCTCTGTTTCTGAAATTATGGAGGCTTTATAAATTAACGAAAAAAATAAACTTTTAAATCTGCAGAAAATATTAAAAGATTGAAACTTTTGTTTCTTTTACTTGAGGGTTTCTTTTTCATTTGTTTTATCGTATGCCATATATTACTATTATACTATCATATCATTGCATGTATTCTTTGCAAGAGCAGCAATTTAATTATTTGTTTTTACTAAGAGGTAATATTAGGTTAAGTTATTGAATTAAATTGCTTTTCATTATATATTCCGTATAAAGAACGAATTTACAACTAATAAAAATATAAACTTTTGAAGCAATAAAACAACTAACAAAAGGAAATATATGGGTGCTATAAATTACCGTTAACAAAAATAGACAATAAGTTATCATTTTATAATACTAATTGGCCAATGAGATATCCTTGATACAAAAAAAAAGCAATCTCAATCCATCCCCACTCTCAAGCAAAATGCTTGAATTTTTTCCATTTCTAAACAATTTCCAAATTTTGCCATTGCTTTATCTAATTAGTATTTTTCTAAAGATGGTAGTTAGGATAAGATTACGCAAACTTTAATACATAACACGCTACTGCGATTGACATTTATAAAGTGATTAGAATGTATGCCAGTCATATGACGGAATTTAAAATTTGCAAGGCTTTGCCCCCCCCCCCATTTAGCGTTATTTTAATCAATTTGGTGACATTTTTATCAATTTGGATACATTTTCGTCAATTTGGCAATATTTAAAAAAAGTTGCCAAGTTTGCGGCATCCCGCCAAGTTTGAGACATCCCGCCTTGCTTGCGACATCTCGCCAAATTTTTCGTCAAGCATTACGTACGGACGGAGAAATGGGTATTCATATAGTCGTTTGTTATGTTAATACCAAGTTATTGAATTTTCATTAATTAGTCGTAATTTTCATTGATTTAGCGTCAATTTTATCAATTTAGCTACATTTTCGTCAATTTAGCAGCATTTAAAAAACTCGCCAAGTTGGTGAAATGCCGTCAAAATTCGTCGCCAGAATTTCGCCAAGCGTTGCAGACGAAGAAATAGGTTAGTCTTATAGTAGATTCTTATATTTTTTCCAAGATATTGTCATTTTCATCAATTAGTCGTCATTTTTACCAATTTCGCTACATTTTTATCAATTTAGCGACGTTTTAATTAATTTGGCGACATTTTTGCCAATTTGGCAACATTTAAAAATTTCACACACTTGGCGATATTCCGCTAATTTCGACACCAAAATATCGCCCAGCGCTACCCAGACATAAGCAGACAAATAAATCAAGGTGTTTGTATTAAAAATATATCGATACAATTAAAGGATTTATCCCAATGCGTGCAACTATGCTGCTTGTGAATATACAATTTTATTAACAACAACGAACGAACGGTCCAAAGAGAAAATATATCCCACGAGCTTGTAGACAAAACTGCTTCCATTCACGACTGCAATGCTGCTAGATAAAGGGGGGGGGAGATTATTGAATACTGATATGAGATTGAAACTAAAGTTTCAAGTCTAATAATAATAATTGTAAAATCATTAAGGGACTGGAAATGTAAAAAAAAAATGACTAAAAATGTAAAGTACGGAAAATGAAAACAGAATAAGACTAGAATGTGAAAATATTGAGACACGTAAAAGGAGGTAACCCTTTCTAAAAGAGATGTCCCTACAAATTCCAACGCACGAAAAAAAAACGAAAGAAGTAAGAAAAACAAAAAAGTAATGTTTAAAAATCTAGCAAAAAAAATAGTTGGACATGTGTATAAAGAAGAATGGATTTTACAGATTACGGAAGTGGAAAGAAGAGCAAATTTATCACTGCAAAGATTATCAGTTTAAAGAAATAAAAGTCATTTATCATTAAACGGATTATCAAGGTATGAATAAATCGAAGAACATTTCAAGCTTGTTGCTGAGCATGAAATCTCAAAGCCACCTTTTCCCAAACACTCTGGGACTGATGTAATTTCCATTATCTGGGGCAAACATAGTATAGTAAAGTAGCTATAAAATCCTCAATCAAATCTGTGCCACAAAGATTCAGTTCATATAAATGAAATCTACCAATTATAATTAATTATAAAATAATTTAAAAAATACTGTTCTAATGTGTAAAATTTTCTTGAAATCAAACAAACCAGCCGATATGCAGTATCAATGGTGAAACAACTGTCCCTCCCCTCCCTTTGTTCAAACGCACATGTATGGATTTTCCCTTGATGTTATTCCACAGTAAACTGGGTTTTACTAAAAATTATCAATACAGGATTACCGTATAAAAATCATATTAAATTGACGGATTACACCAAAAATATAATTACTTTCCCTGCAATACATTGTAATGTATAGGGAAAGTATTGGAATCATGCCGAAAATCGCAACTCGAGTTTTCCACGGATCTACACGTTTCGAGACCTCTAGAATACGAGAAAACTATTTTTGGCGTGACGTCTGTGTGTGTGTCTGTGTGTCTGTCTGTGTGTCTGTGTGTCTGTCTGTGAGTCTGTGTGTCTGTCTGTATGTCTGTCTGTGCAAATTTTGTATCCACTCTAACTAAAAAATTATTAATAGAATTTCATAAAATTTGGTAGATAAGTCACTTGCGGGCGAATCTGGTGCTGATTAGTTTTGAGTACGATTTGGGATAAAAAAAAACCCGCTTTTTTTTTTGCGAAATGGTCCGCAAAAGCTTGTATCCACTCTAACTAAAAATCTAATGGACCGAATTTCACAAAATTTGGTAGATAAGTCGCTTGTGGGACACTCTGGTGCTGATAAGGTTTTGGTACCATTCGGAAAGAAATAGCCTGCCTCTTTTTGCAAAATGGCTGCAAAAATCGACAAAATCTAAAATAAAAAACTATGTATGCTGAAATATATCCATTAAATGCTTGTTTTATACGTAATTTTTAACGAAGAAAAAAATAAGACCAACCCCATTACACTAGGACACAGCCGTTCTCGAGATATTTTAGTTTTTTCATATTTCTTCTACGCCACCTTTGAAAATAAGTCCAGTTATCAAATGAGAACGAAAATTGAATTAAAAGTGAATTAAATTTAATTAAAATAAAAAAAACGTGGATATAAGTCCGCAGGGAAAGTCATGTGCTGCCCATATCAGATTTTTTTTTTTTTTTTTTTTTTTTGAGCAATATGCACCATTAAATATTCTGTCAAATTATGAGGATCTGATTACCAGTGGACATTCCAACATCGGAGAATTAAATCGATCACGGCATCAAGACACAAAAAGTTAATTATTTTCTTAAAAATTTCGAAAAATTCGAAAATGTCATTCAAAGCTCGTTAGAAAGAACGATTTTCGGTAATTCTGATAGTTTCAAGATGGAAATTTTGGGATTACACTTTTGATCGCTAATGAATAGATTTACTTGAAAATGTGCACAATTGAATATAAAATAACTAGACAAGAAAGATCAATCATGCATAAAGCATTGAATATGAAACATTTTCCAACTTCAATGCAATTTTATTTAAACATCTCTAAAATGCGATACATTCCTCGGAAATATTTTTAAAATTATCACAATACTACATTAATTTATTATATTTGAAAACTTCATCGGAGAAAATGAACGTGATTCAAATAACGGCATTGAAATATAAATTGCCTGGTTTAAACATCTCTAAAATGCGATACATTACTCGGTAATGTTTTTAAAATTATCGTAATACTACAATAATTTATTATATTTGGAAACTTCATCGAAAACAAATAAACTTTATTCAAATGACGCCAACGTAATATAAATCGCCTCTATATAGAAGCAGCATTTTATTCATAAAGATTTTTCCAATCCTTTCATTCATCACAATATTATAGTAATTTATTTTATTTAAAAACTTAAAATTATGGAGGTACAAGTAATTTAACTCTATGCTAAAAATTTCATCGGCTAAATAATTTTGCAATGAGCTAAATAATTTTCGTTAAAGAAATGCAGCAATTCTTGTACAACTCATTCTACATCTTTTGGTGTTTACATTTTCCATAAATGAAAATTAGGCTTCGTTGTAGAAATACTCAGAATTTGATAATCATTTGAACTCAAATATATTGTAATTGCGCTGTTTCAGTATGTAGATGCACAGAATTTAAGCAAAATTAAAACGGTTTTAGGACGGATAAAACACTCAATATGAATTAAAAAAAACTTTAAAAATCACGATTTTGAGACAAAATGAATGTCATACTTTATTTTGAAGTGGGTCACGTGATCTCTTCATACAAAGGGTGTAATTATTATTTTACTTTTTATTTTAAAAACTACTAAATATATTTTGCTGAATTTTTTTTATATATTTTATGGGAATCTTTTATGGGAATATTGAATATTTCCTAAAACTTTCGAAGCAATTTGTAAACTTTAAATTCGCTTAAAAATTTTTGAAAAATTAGGTCCCATAGGGTTCAATGTATCTCATTCCTTCAATTCGGGTTCAATCAAAACTAATTGGGTAATATCATTCATTTATATTCCCATAGGTCTCACAGACGGTCTGAACAACATACTAAAATTTCATTTTAATAAAGTCATTTTTACGGCAGTTATCGTGCTAACAGACAGATAGGATGAACAAAGTCATAAACACTTTTCAACTATGTTGTAAAGTGTTAAAAAGACCTTCAAATTTTATAAAAAAAATCGCACCCAGGTGTTTTGGAACTTGTCCTCACTATACAGGAATTTCGTGGTCGAGGTAGGGTCTCCTAATTAGCCATTTTTTACCGTTTAACATCCAAAAATGATTATATCTAGTTATAAAATGAGTGTTTGCAACTATTTATTATAGACATCCATGACATATAGCCATTTTTGGCTGTGATTTTAGCCATATGGTTTATCTATATATTGGTAACACTGAGCTGTGTGGCGTTTAAATTTTCCACTATACGACCAATAAAATAAACTAACAAACGAACTTTTTATTAAGATTCATAATATATTTTAGGAAATTTTCTGATAAATAAGTAATACATAACATTTAACAGAATATTATATTGATTGAATATTTCAAATTTCTATGGATATTTTATATTATGTCAACAGCGGCGTATTTAAGGGGAAGGGTATGGGGATTTCCCCCCCCCCCCCCAAAGCTTCCATTAAAAAAATTCCAAAATTCTTCTTAAGCACACATGTGATAAAAAAAAATTCTACACTATCCCATTCATCAATTTATCATTCTGGAGTCCCTGATCTAGAAAAACAACCCGTTTTTACCAAAAGAGAAAATCTGATGTGGGTAGTACATGACTTTTCTTATATAATGCAATGAATTTACTACATTTACAGCAAAAGAAAAATAGGCTATTCTTATAGTAAATACTTATATTTTTTCCAAGTTATTGAATTTTCGTCAATGAGTCGCCATTTTCATTGATTTAACGTCATTTTTATCCATTTGGCGAGATTTTCATTAATTTGACAACATTTAAAAAAGTCACCAAGTTGGCGACATTCCGCCAAATTCGTCGCCAAAATCTCGCCAAGCGTTATGGACGGAGAAATAAGTTATTCTTATAGCAGATAAATGACTACTGGCATCCAAATACAAAAGAATTGCTTAAAGTATTTTTTCTCATGAATGGAACTAACCAGATCCACGAGAATGATGTCACCAAATTTATCGCATGATATTACATATGAGAAGTGAGCATGTTTCTCAATAGTTAATATATCTGTTTTAATTTATGGGATTTTTTGATAAATTTATTTTTAAAATGTGTAATATCTCGAGAACGATTCATGCTAGCGTTCTATAGTTTATGTCAATCGTTTTCTAAGTAAAAATTACATAAGAAATGCCTATTTGCGTAACTTTATTAAAAGTTTTGATTTTTTGATGATTTTTCAAAATTCACTCGAAAATTTAGGGAGGTTCTGAGCATTCGATTCCGTATAAAAGCATTAGGCTTCCAGTATTTACGGATTGTGATTTTTGTACCAACTTTCTTTCGAATGGCTCCATTCGTTCGTGAGATATCGTCTCCACAGACTCACTGACACACACACACACACACATACACATACTTTCACACACACACACACATACACATACTTTCACACACACACACAGACATCACCTCAAAAATGTTGGATTCGTGATCAGGGATGCTTGAAACGTGCTGTCCCGTCGAAAACTCGAATTCGAATTTTCGACCCCATCACAATACTTTCCTTATACATTATGTATATAAGGAAAGTAAAAATGAAATTAAGTAAGGCGTTTCTGGAAACTAAGAATCAAAAAAAAAAAAAAAAATTCTCCGGTTACTGCATCACTGCAATAGGAAAAAATATTCTCTTACTGCAATAAAACCCGACGTTTCAAAATTTAGAAAAATCCCGGATGCCAAAACCGACAGAAGAAAGGAAAGAAGCGAAGATCAAAACCCAGTTACAGTTTTTATTAGGCAGGTGGAGAATTTAAACAGTTCTTATAGGCGATAACTAATAGCTGTAAGATTTGTACATTTTGGAGATGATGTCATTTGCAATCACTGTAAGATATGATAAAACCTGAAAAATATATTTTGAAGGATATTTATATGCTGTTTTATACAAAAAAAAAAACTTTATGGCATCTTGCCCAGTCCCTCTGTCGAAGAATGTTGAAATTTTGACACATGAAATTCAATAAATAGAAAGTCAGTTAAATCTTTCAACTTACATGAAGACTGGCGACCACAGGATTTCTGGGTAAAATTGATAGTGTTTAAAATTTTGAATAGCGAAAATCTTTTCAGTTTTTAGAAATTTTCTCTTTTCTACGGGAAGCATTATATCATTATATGTAAAGGAATTAAATTTAATTTATTACTTTCCTTATATAGATAATGTATAAGGAAAGTATTGTGACGAGGTCGAAAATTCGAATTCGAGTTTTCGACGGGAGAGCACGTTTCAAGCATCCCTGATCACGAATCAAACATTTTTGAGGTGATGTCTGTGTGTGTGTGTGAAAGTATGTGTGGGTGTAGGTGCGTGTCAGTGAGTCTGTGGAGACGATATCTCACGAACGAATGGAGAGATTCGAATGAAATTTGGTACAAAAATCACATCCGTGAATACTAGAAGCCTATTGTTTTTAAATGCAATCGAATGCTCAGAACCCCTAAATTTTCGAGTAAAATTTTTAAAAAATCATCAAAAAATCAAAACATGTAATAAAGTTACGAAAATAGACATTTCTTATGTAATTTTTCCTTAGAAAATGATTGACATAAACTTTAGAAAGCTAGCATGAACCGTTCTCGAGATATTGCAGATTTTTCAAATAAATTTATAAAAATATCCAATAAATTAAAAAAATATATTAACTATTGAGAAACATGTTCACTTTTCATATGCAATATCATGCGATAAATTGGGTGACATCATTCTCGTGGATCTAGCTCCTTCCATTCATAAAAGATACTTTGAGTAATACATTTGGTTTTGAACGCCAATAGTCATTTATCTGTTATAAGAATAACTTATTTCTCCGTTCATAACACTTGGCGAGATTTTGGCGACACATTTAGCGGGATATCGCCAACTTAGCGATTTTTTAAATGTTGCCAAATGAACGAAAATCTTGCCAAATGGATAAAAATGACGCTAAATCGATGAAAATAATGACTAATTAAAGAAAATTCAATATCTTGGAAAGAATATAAGTATCTACTATAAGAATAACCTTTTTTTTGCTGTAAAAGTAGTAAATTCATTGCATTATATAAGGAAAGTCATGTGCTGCCCGCATCTGATTTTTTTACTTATTTTTATGGGCTACATAAAAAAATGGGGTTTGACCGATATCAAGTGATAAAAGCGCTGTAATTTGTATTATTGCTTTCTCCCAATATCGAAATGTGTTAATCTGTTGTGAAAGTCATGTGTTACATCCATCATATTTTTACCAAGACCCATTTCACCGGAGCCTACAGTTTAAAGTGGATTACGAAGCACTAAAAGCATTTATACTCAGAGCGCTTAACTTCTATAACCAATATTGTAACCAATCAATTGTAGATCAGAAGGCAAAAAGGCTAACCAGTCGGCTTTGGAGTTTGCTGAAAACACCCTATGATTCTGTGCATGGCGTTAGAGTGAGAGAGATAAAACGCCATTTAATCAAAAGCTTGAAAATGCCACAGTGCTTTAAGAATTATATCTGAGTGTTAGTAAAGAGGCCTTTGTTTCCATTTGACACAATAGAAAGGCATAGTATTTAGTAATTTAATATATGTATTTTTAATTATTTTGAAATTTCAATTCACGTTCCCTAATTATGAGTATATTTAATTAGTATTTTTTCATAGTTGTAAGACAGGGTTAAGAATATAGGAAGATAAAAATACATTGGAAGGTAAAATTATCTTGAATACATAGGAATATTCCTTATTGTTTCAGTTCAAGTTCTCATTCCGTTGCTAATTTATTTCTACAAAATTAGCAATTTAAATAAATATTCTAAAACCTTTCGCAGTAAAAATGCATACAATGCAGGGGCGCTTATCTTAAATCAGCACCACCTGAATTATTGTCTCAAATGATATTGGCGTTTTCTCAGTATGAATTTTTAACTCCTTCTACCTCCATGGTTCTGTGTTCGCTTTTCTGGAAATATCTTGTTAAGAATATTCCTAGATCTATTATATTACTAACAGCCGTGTTCCTTGAATAAAACATTGAAACTCATGATATAATGTGCTTCGTTTTCTTATCACATTATCATATTTTTAACATATTATGAATATTCTTACACTTAACGATGTTCGCGTTCATGATGGAGCCATTGCATATGGATTGAAATCTCTAAGTCTGTTCTTTTGGTGTTTTTGGAAGGAAACATTTCTATGCACATTCTGGTATCTTTGTAGTAAATGCGATTTTAATGTACTTCTCTATTAAGTTTTATACGCAAATATATCTTCTTTTTTATTTTGAATGTACATGTTCTTACGCGAGATGTTATCATCTTTCTAGATAGCTTTCTTCATATTTCCTATCTGAGCGTAAAAAGGTTTAAAATTTCTACAAATATTTGCAAATCATTAAAATCGCAATAACTGTTCAAGTAAAGATACGGCTGACATATGTTTCTGTATTGTTGAAATCTTTGCTAATTCAAGTTACTTTTGATATGCCAAACTAAATGCGATTACAACTCTTATCGCTCCCTATCTTGAACGCAGTTATATATTGAACAATTACAGCTACAAAACTATGATAGTCTGTTTATGTGCTGTTTTTTGAGTTCTTCTAAATTTATCTATTGTTATTTTTTATTTCTAATATATTTATCATTGGCTATAATAAATGAATGCATTCTATGTAAATAAAACTGAAAATTCATCTGTTCATCTGTTTATCTTATTACCAAGGCAGAGCGACTGTACCGAAATTCATGAAATTATGATAAGTAGCCTTATAGGGTCCCACTTAAAATTTAGGCATATGTCTGTCTCTATGTCTAATGTTGCTGTTGTTTAGACCCAGACCGTCTACTACCAGAAAGGTGTAAGGTAACCGTTTAGACGGCCGGGAAGTGCCACCCAATTTATACCGGAACCCAGTAGGGGAGGCATCCACAGAGACCGTACCCTCCTTCCCCTACCACCAACCTCTCGCAAGGACTTGCGGACCCACATGTTTAAAGTGATCGTACTCCGCATGAACACGGCGGCAGTTGTGGCAGCGTGCAAATTCAGAGCGCAAACCATCGGGCTACCGCCTCCGAAATGTGCCAATAGCACGCGATGTTCTCAGGTGGTCACCCACCCAAGTACTAACCGCGCCCGATGCTGCTTGGCTTCGGTGATCTAACGAGAACCGGTGTTTTCACCTCGGTTGGGCCGTTGGCTTCTATGTCTAGTGTTGTTGTTGAGACCCAGATCTTCCGACCTACCAGATCTATGTCTAGTGTGTCTGTTTTCATGTCTTCTCGACTGTTTCGTCATTTTGCCCGTGAACCAACCGTTATAGAAACCTCTATAACGAATGGGACTAAATCGTTACTTTAGTATCTAAACTAAAGTGACCTAATCGTTATATGGACCTATAAACAAACGAGACTCAATTGTAATTTTAGTATCTAAAGTTTAAACTAACGTAACCTAATCGTGTTTACGTGGTCTAACGGAACCTAATCGTATTCACATGATATAATTACATCTTGTACTTTAATATAATATATAAACAAAAATATATAAACAAAAATAAATATAAATAATATATAAACAAAAATATGATGTGGGCAGCACATGACTTTCTCTGCAGACTTATATCCACGTTCTCTTTATTTTAATTAAATTTAATTCACTTTTAATTCAATTTTCGTTCTCATTTGGTAACTGGACTTATTTTCAAAGGTGGTGTAGAAAAAATACGAAAAGACTAAAATGTCTCGAGAACAGCTTATCCTAGTGTATTGTGGTTTGTCTAATTCTTTTCTTCGTTACAAATTACGTATAAAACAATCAATGAATGGATATATTTAAGCATACGTAGTTTTTATTTTAGATTTTGACGATTTTTGCGGGTCATTTTACAAAGAAAGGCAGGTTTTTTTTTCGAATCGTACCAAGATCTAATCAGCACCACAAGCTAATTATCTACCGAATTTTGTGAAATTCGGTTCATTAGTTTTTCAGCTAGAGTGGATACAGGAAATCTTTGCGGGCCATTTTGCAAAAAAGGGGCGGGTTCTTTAATCCCGAATCGTACCCAAAACTAATCAGCCTGTCGCCCATAAGTGACTTACCTACCAAATTTTATGAAATTCGGTCAATTAGTTCTTTAGTTAGAGTGGATTCAAAATCTGCAGACAGACAGACACAAACACAGACGTCACGCTAAAAATGATTTTATCGTATTCTAGAGTTCCCAAAACGTGTAGATCCGTCTAAGTAAATCATCTAAGTATATCGGGAAGACATACTGAAAATTTCAAGTTCGTCAATTAAATCTTTCTCGTAAAACTTCCACTTGGAACAGCAACTGTCCACACGCGTCAAATCCTTTAAATTTCTTATCAGCGCTATCACGTGGCGAACAGGCGTAGAAATGAAAAATTTGCAAACGCACACCTCTTCCTACTGTATCCCGCATTTATTCTAATTTTCCACATTTTGCTTCCTTTCATTTTGTGGTTACTATGGGTGATATTGCCATCCGTCCTTAGCAATTGTCCAGAAGTATATACATATATATATTAAAAGATTCACAAATACCGAAGCAAACTAAAAGTGTTAGTTATATTTAGTAAGTATGAAAAGTTTTACAAACGTAAAATAATAAAGTATTAATGTAAGACGAAGCAAAATACATTTAATTTATTGCGGAAATTTTACAATTTATCTCTAATCTATCATTAGTATTTCATATAATACTTTTATTATATATATAGATATAGATATAGATTTTTTAACACTTAACAAACCATGTTCCATAAATCGCAGCGACATATTTATAGAATTTGGCATGTCGTTGTTTTTTGGGGTACATTTTAATGCTTAGTATTGAAAATCCTATCGAACTAGTGACTAGTATATGCTGATTTTATGACCGAATAATGAGCTCTTATAACTCCCTTGAAACATTTATAGTCACTTAATTTTTATGTTTTCTTTTCAGTGGAAGTTTAAGAAAAATGTACTTTCACAAACAGTAGTTACATTCATTGTTATATATATATATATATTCGTGCTTCATATATATATTCGTGCTTAATTGTGCAATTAGCTCTAATTAAGGGATATATTGCCATTTGTGTTATTTTGTGCCGCTTCTTGTAGAATATTTGAGGATTAACTTTACAAATAAAGATAATTATTGTACAGTTAAACTTTGAATAACATTCACAAAAATAATAAAATTATATTCAATATTATATATTTTACCTTTCCAGTAGAAATTCTCTTCGATTGATATCTATTTTCCATATTTAAAACACATGATCTAAAATTTATGGGTCATGTACCTTTTAAAACAGTAACTTTACCAGGGTTAGTTAGAAACTTAAGCATTCTAAGGGTATATCTATACATGAATCTAGACTATTGGCCACTGCAAATTAACCTTTCATTATCTGCTTATCTGACTAATAGATTGAATTTCAATACGTTGACCCTTTGTTTTTTGTAGTCTAGACTTTTTACAAGTCCACTTTTTATAGCCAAGTAACAAACATTTTTTATGCGGAGTTAAAATTCAGAAATTGCTTTGAAAATTTTAATTGACAAAAATTCAATATCTTGGAAAGAATATAAGTATCTACTATAAGAATAACCTATTTTTCTTTTGCTGTAAATGTAGTAAATTCATTGCATTATATAAGGAAAGTCATGTGCTGCCCACATCAGATTTTTCTCTTTTGGTAAAAACGGATTGTTTTTCTAGATCATCCGTGTATCTAAATCCTGTGCCAACGCAATTACAATATTTTTTATTTTAAACGATCACTAAACTGTAATTTACCTACAACGAAGCCTAATTTTAATGCTATACTATGGTATGCAGAATGTAAACAAAGAAAGCGATTGTAATTTGAGTTGTATAAGAATTGCTGAATTTTTCTCACGCAAAATTATTTAGTTATAGAGTCTGGAATATAAGTGATATGTATGAAATAATCAGTGATTTTACACTGAGGGACACATGATTTATATATTTCAATGATGCACAGTAGACCGACCCCCCCCCCTATAACACGGGTTCACATAAGACGGATTCGTATAACACTGCGGAAAAATTGTGATCGTGTTCGTATAACCCGCTAAAAGAGGATCGTATACCACGGTAAAAGAATGAGACTGTTTCAATTTTATTACGTTTTAGCTCCAATAATTAACATAACTTTTGGCTGGTAACACTAAACGTCATTGTTCTTCTCAAATTTCGGGGAAACCCCATTTTTAGAGAAGATCGCAGTTTTTTCTAGTTGTGATGCACATTAAAAGCGTCTGAAAAAACTTTTATATCGTATGATTTATTTCATTCAACTTAAATTTGAGGAAAAAAAAGTTTTAGGAAAATAAATCTTTGCGAAAGTAAACCCGATTTCATCTAGAGGAAGTACATATCTGTTATCTCTGGTACATACATACTACTATCAATTAAGCTGTGTTTAAAGTCAAGTGTGTTAAATAAATTTAAAAAGATATTATAGTAGTGAAGAAAACTCATTACGAATTTTCTATGAGCCAGAGCAACACTTTACTTTAGAAATCTTAAATGAAAAATTAGAATTGGCAAAAAATCTAGAAGAACATTTTACGAATAATGATCCATCAACAAAGCGCTCTGAGGAATTTAAGAAAAAATTGAAAGATTGTTTAGCTCCATATTTTGAAGTAAAAGAAAATTTAGAAAGTAACAATAATAAATTGTTGAAAGCACAAGAAGATACCATTTTAAACAACGAAAATAACAGAGAAGAAACAAGTGAATCTTCAAGCTATGAAATAGCACAACCAACATTTAAAAGAGGATGTCGTTGGAATCTAATTATGGATAGCTCTGACAGTGAATAAATGTCAAAAAAAGTGTAACTGCTTCTTTTATTTAACGCAAAATGAATAACAAAACATTTTTAATTTCAATATTTGTTTGTTTTGAAGAGAAATAAAAAATATTTTAACTCTTACATATTAAATATTTATTTTGCATCTTTGTTAAGTATCTGTATAAGTGTATGTTTATGCATAAGTAAACTGTATGTGAGCCGCTCATTTGCCAAAACGATTAATTCCATAAAAGACAAGAAAGATCAATCATGCTTAAAGCATTGATTATGAAACACTTTCCAACTTCAATGCAATTTTATTTAAACATGTCTAAAATGCAATACATTCCTCGGTAATATTTTAAAACTTATCACAATACAACATTAATTTATTATATTTGAAACCTTAAACCTTCATCGAAAAAAATTAACTTCATTCAAATGACGGCATTAAAGTATAAATTGCCTGGTTTAAACATCTCTTAAATGTTATACATTCCTCGGTAATAATTTTAGAATTATCATAATACTACGATAATTTATTATATTTGAAAACTTCATCGAAAACAACTGAAATCCATTCAAATGACGTCATAAAAAAATAACACGCCTGGCTCTCTCTATAAAAGCAACATTTCATTCATAAATAATTCCCCCATTCATGTCATTCATCACAATACTATAATAATTTATTTTATTTAAAAATTAAGACCATTGAGCTGCAAGTAAGTAAGCTCTATGCGTAAAACTTCATCGAAAAATATCGTCCTTCTCTTTCTAAAATCAATGAATTCATATCAGCTAAGCAGACTCCATGGACTAAATGATTTTGTGTTAAAGAATTACAGCGATTCTAATACAACTCATTCTACATATTTTGCTGTTTACATTTTACATAGGTGAAAAATAGGCTTAATAGTAGAAATAATCAAATTTGGAAGAGCATTTAAACTGAAATATATTGTCATTGCGTTGTTTCAGTATGTAGATGAACAGAATTTAGGCAAAAATAAAGTAATTTTAGGACGGATACAAAACTCAATATGAATTAAAAATAACTTTAAAAATCACGATTTTGACACAAGATGGATGCCATATATCATTTTGAAGTGGGTCATGTGATCGTTTCATATCATTTACACGTGATCGCTTAATATAAGAGGTGCTATTATTTTTTAATTTTTATTTAAAAAACAACTGAATATATTTCGCTGAAATTTTTTTTATATATTTTATGGAACAATTTGAATATTGCCTAAAATTTTCGAAGCAATTTGTGAATTTTAAATCCGCTTAAAAAATGCTTGAAAAATTAGGTCCCATAGGGCTCAATGTATTCCATTTTTTCAATCCGGGTTCAATCCAAAACTAATTGGGTGATATTATTCATTTATATTCCCAGAGGTCCTATAGACCGTCTGGACAACATACTAAAATTTCATTTTGATTGAGTCATTTTTACGGCAGTTATCGTGCTAACGGACAGACAGACAGACAGACAGACAGACAGACAGACAGACAGACAGAATGAACAAAGTCATAAACACTTTTCAACTTTGTTGTAAAGTGTTAAAAAGGGAGAAAATATGTATTAATACACTTTTCTACATTTCTTGTGAAAAAAAACATTTATTATTCAACGACCATAAAAATTGTTGTCATGTAGTGTCTTAAGCCTGATTATTAAAGAAAGTTATTTTAAATCTAACAAGTAAGTTAATCGTTTTGGGCTGTGAACGGAGCATGTATTTGTATAATCTAAGTGACTCGTACAACACGGATTCATATAACATGGAACGTATCTACCGTATTATAGAGGAGGGGGGGGTTACTGTAATTTGAACAAGAAAGATCAATCATGCATAAGCATTGATTATGAAACACTTTCCAACTGAAATGTAATTTCATTTAAAAATTTCTAAAATGTGATTCATTCAGTGGTAATATCTTTTACATTATCACAGTACTACAGTAATTTATTATACTTAAATACTTAAAACTGTATCGAAATATAAATCATCTGATTCTTTATGCAAAATCAATGAATTTTTCATTCATATAACTTGTATTCCAGACTCCAGAGCTAAATAATTTTGTGTGAAAAAAATTCAGCAATTCTTATGTAATTCATCTTACAATCGCTTGAGATATTTGCATTCTGCATATGTTAAAATTAGGCTTCCTTGAAGAAATAATAGAAGTTTAGGGATCATTTAAAATCACAACTATTGTAATTGCATAGGCACGGAATTTAGATACACAGATAATACACAGATAATATATATGTGTATGTGTATGTACTCAAAGTATTGGAATCGTGCCGAAGATCGGAACTCGAATTTTCAAAGGATCTACACGTTTTGGGACTTCTAGAACACGAAAAAACTACTTTTAGGAAGACGTCTGTGTGTGTAAGGGTGTATCTGTGTATGTTTCTGTGTGTCTGTGTGGATATTACATCCACTCTAATTGAAAAACTAATGGACCGAATTTCATACAATTTGGTAGGTATGTTTTTTGTGGGAAATCCTGGTGTTCATTAGATTATAGAACGATTCGTAATAAAAGAATCTGCCTTCTTTGCGAAATGGCCGCAGAAATTGCCTTTATCCACTCTAGCTAAAAACTAATGAACCAAATTTAACAAAATTTGGAGTATAATATTTCAATAACCTACAAGTGATTTATATACCAAATTTAACAAAATTTTGTATATAAATCATGTGTAGGTTATTCTACTACGATTCGGGGAAAAGGAACGGGCTATTTTTGCGAAATGGCCAGCAAAAATCGTTATATATAAAAATAAAAGACTACGTGTGCTCAATTATATCAATTAAATTCCTATTTTATATGTGATTGTTGACAACAAAAAGAATAAGACTAACCCCATTACTCTAGGACTAGCCGTTCTTGAGATATTCTAGTTTTTTCGCGTTTTCGCTACGCCACCTTTGACAATAAGTCCAGCTATCAAATGAGAACCAAATTTAAGTTTAACGTGTAAATTCAATGTCATTTAAAATACTTATGTTGTGCAGATAAATACAAATTATCATTGAATAAATAAAGAGAACGAATATGAGTCTGCAGAGAAAGACATGTGCTGTCCACATCAGAATTTTTAACAATATTACACCAATGATTTATAGAAGTGAACGGGGATTATTTTCAGGCCATTTCGAAAAAAATGTATGATCTATATTTAAAGATCCATCAAATTTTTGTCGAATAAAATGTTCAACAAATTTAAGCTGTGTACCAAATTTTAACTCTCTAGGACGTAGGAAAGTGCATTTAAAATGCCATCAATTAAATTTATCATGAAGAGTTATATAAAATTTAAAAAAAATGAAAAATTGTTATCTACCAAATTTATTTTAAAATATGAAGCCACTCCCATATGCAAAACGTTTAAACAAATGGAGAGATATTCATTATATAATATCTCTCTCTTTTCTTTCTGGAAGATATTCCAAAGTCAGAATTTAATTGAATTTGTTTTTTTCCCTATATTAAATAATTTTTTTAATTAAAAAACTACTTAACATATTTTACTGAATTTTTTTTATATATTCTATGGGATAATGTGAATATTTCCTAAAAATTTCGAAGCAATTCGTGAATTTTAAATTTACTTAAAAAATGTTTGAAAAATTAGGTCCCATAGGGTTCAATGTATTTCATTTTTTCAACCCGGGTTCAATAAAAAACTAATTGGGTGATATTATTTATTTATATTCCCATAGGTCCTACAGACCGTCTGAACAACATACTAAAATTTCATTTTGATAAACTCATTTTTACGGCAGTTATCGTGCTAACGGACAGACAGACAGACAGACAGACAGACAGACAGACAGACAGAATGAACAAAGTCATAAACACTTTTCAACTTTGTTGTAAAGTGTTAATAAAGTTCATTTTTAACACTTTACAACAAAGTTGAAAAGTGTTTATGACTTTGTTCATTCTGTCTGTCTGTCCGTTAGCACGATAACTGCCGTAAAAATGACTTAATCAAAATGAAATTTTAGTATGTTGTTCAGACGGTCTATAGGACCTATGGGAATATAAATGAATAATATCACCCAATTAGTTTTGGATTGAACCCGGGTTGAAAAAATGGAATACATTGAGCCCTATGGGACCTAATTTTTCAAGCATTTTCTAAGCGGATTTAAAATTCACAAATTGCTTCGAAAATTTTAGGCAATATTCAAATTGTTCCATAAAATATATAAAAAAAAATTCAGCGAAATATATTCAGTAGTTTTTTAAATAAAAATTAAAATAATAATAACACCTCTTATATGAAGCGATCACGTGTCCATGATATGAAACGATCACATGACCCACTTCAAAATGATATATGGCATCCATCTTGTCTCAAAATCGTGATTTTTAAAGTTCTTTCTAATTCATATTGAGTGTTGTATCCATCCTAAAACTACTTTATTTTGACCTAAATTCTGTGCATCTACATACTTTAACAACGCAATGACAATATATTTCAGTTTAAATGCTCATACAAATTTGATTATTTCTACTATTAAGCCTATTTTTCACCTATGTAAAATGTAAACAGCAAAATATGTAGAATGAGTTGTATTAGAATCGCTGTAATTCTTTAACACGAAACCATTTAGTCCATGGAGTCTGCATGGCTGATATGAATGAAATATTAATTGATTTTATAAACAGAAGGACGATATTTTTCGATGAAGTTTTAAGCATAAAGTTTATGAATTGTAGCTCCATGGTCTTAATTTTTAAATAAAATAAATTATTATAGTATTGTGATGAATGAAATGGAGAAAGTTATGAGTAGTTATAAAACACCGGTTCACCGGCGGATCGGGGAGGCGGCAAACGAGGAGTGACCCTCTTTGGGAGGAGGGTCCCTCTTTGGGAGGATCCTCTTTGGGAGGATGCCTCTTTGGAGTGGACCCTCTCAGAGGGTCTTTAGACCCCCAGGAGGGAGGATGCCTCTCAGTGCCCCCCTCCCCTCTTTTGGAAGTTTGGTGAGGCGGTACAGCACCGGATGCCTCTCTTGGGAGGATGCCTCTTTCCTAGTATTGCGAAAGTCTTTCACAGAGGCATGATGACTCATACGGAGTGAGTTTCACTCCGAGTCTTGAGAGGGAATGTCACAATCGCTGACTGACCCTTGACCTGAGGAAGTGGTTTCAAGGGATGTCGCAATCACACAATCTGGAAATGACGTGTCGCGCCTTGGAGCTCCTTAGCACACGTCCTCCCTCTCTGCTGGTCAGCGACAGACTGAAAGATCTTATCAGCGTGACGTAGTTAAAGCGCCCTCTGGCGAATTTTGATGAAGTGCTGCCATCTATCGGCATTTTTTTCCCAAAAGAATTTAATGTTTCACTGGTCAGGAGCTGGATTCGATCTTGGGCCCAACTGATTAGAAGCCGCGCGTCTTACCGCTGTGCCAAAGCACCCGTGCTTTATAGGCAGTTAACTTCGAAGTGTACCTTATCAGTGGAAGTTAGATTATTTTTCAAAGTTCATTCGAATCGCTCGGTGAATAGCGATGCACTTTATAATGGGTGCGTTTTAAAACAGAATGCTATGGAGTGAATATAAATCTGTGTATTATAACATTATGATTTTTTTTTTAAAAAACAAATGTATACACAAACTTTAAAAACACGAATGTAATAATTAGCTAAAATTGTGTTCAGTGGACACGAAACTTGTATTCAGTGAATAGGATTCGACCATTCTGAGTGTTGTGTATCTAAAAACAAATGTATACACAAACTTTAAAAACACGAATGTAATAATTAGCTAAAATTGTGTTCAGTGGACATGAAACTTGTATTCAGTGAATAGGATTCGACCATTCTGAGTGTTGTGTATCTAAAAACAAATGTATACACAAACTTTAAAAACACGAATGTAATAATTAGCTAAAATTGTATTCAGTGGATTTTTTTTTTTTTTTTTAAATAAATCAATACGATTTTTATAATAATAATAACGAAATGATTTCGAATGTTTAAAAACAAATTGATTACGGATTTTCAATGAACACACAAATTGTGTTCCGTGGACACAAAAATGGTGTTAAGTGAATACCATTCAACCCTTTTAACACTTAAAAACATGAATGTAATACATAGCTGAAATTATGTTTTGTGAACAGGATTCGACCCTTTCAAGTGTTGTGTATCTATAATCAAATGTATACACAAACTTTAAAATAGCGCATTTAGTTAAAATGAAGTGAACAAGATTTCACCATTCTAAGTGTGTGTGTATAGCAATGTGGATGTTTTTAAAAAAATAAATCTATCTATCAATACGATTTTTATAATAACAACGAAATGATTTCGAATGTTTAAAAACAAATTGATTACGGATTTCCAATGAACACACAAATTGTGTTCAATGAATACGATTCGACCATTTTAAGTGTTGTGTATCTAAAAACAAATGTATACACAAACTTTAAAAACATGAATGTAATACATAGCTGAAATTATGTTTTGTGAACAGGATTCGACCATTCTAAGTGTGTGTGTGATTTTTAAAAAATAAATCTAACAGTATATAAAAATAATAATGAAAATTAGAACTCACGGAACGACGTCTTCACTACCCGCTGGTCAAACTTCAAATGAGTGATACACTCTCATTACGCTATTAAAAATTAGATATTATCTATAATGACGTCAGCAGTATGAGGTGTTGCCACCTATTTTTTCTAATAATATATTTTAATAGTTGGATACTTCAAGGGTCTGATTTGGTACACGTAATCTGAAATACATCATTTTAATGATATTACGCATTGAATATGATTCGGCCATTTTTAAAATGGTGGATGTAATTGAAATATCGAAGTTTAGAATTTAACAAACTAACGAATTTTCACCCCCAAAAATTTTAGCATTCAGTTTAAATAAAACTCAATGAATATGATATCACCATTTTAACATCGTAATTTTACTACCATTATAGAACTTAGAAGTGAGTGTACATTATTTTTTTCAGGACACCAACACATTTTAAAATCTATTGAATAGGAATAGACCATTTTGCACATACATGTACCTAGATTTCAACACCCGGTATTAAAACCTGCTAAACATGAAACGAGTAAGTATTGTGTGAGATTTTATCACACTAACTTTCAAACTTTTTAAATTTTTAAAAATGTCCGAAATAGTTGTATTTCATCGGTAGACATAAATTGTATGGAACACATTTTTATGAAAAAAATATATCTGTTTCGACAGCTTTTAAAAATAGATTTCTACAGTTGTACACTACGGTTCTAGAATTTTCTAAATACGAATCGACTGTTTGAACTACCAATGGTGGTTTTACCGATGCAAATATTTACAGGACAAATATTTCAATGAAACCGAACTTAGTTGAAGCTTCTAAGTTTGAATATTTAGAATCATTTCATATAATTTTTATATTCACATTGAAAATAGTTAACAAAATTGGAACTCACGGAGCGACAACTTACTGTCCACACTCCAAATGAGTGATACACTCTTATTACATTATTAAAAATTAGATCTTATCTATAATGATGTCATTATGTTGCCGTATTGCCACCACACAATTATTCTTTCCAAATTATGCATTTTTTCTTTTTTCTTTTTAATAACTTGCTACTGTCTTATGCTATCCATTTTTTTTTTCATATAAGCAGATATTCCATATACCTTCTAAATGTTAAGTTATAATTAAAAAAAAAAAAAAAAAGCATTAGAGGTGTATTTTACGTCTGAATTCGTCCAAGTGGAAATCCGACAATTGCAAATGCATGATTGCATCCTCACATTTCAATAGACACCACTAAAATGTGTGGATCTTATTTTGAAAAAGCTGCTCTCAGAAAGAATATGTATATGAATACATATTTTCCATAAATATACCCCCTCCCCCCACAATACACACAACATGCAGGCCAAAGACTCACCCAAAATACATTCCAAATCGGCTCTATAGCTTATCGCGCTTATCAGTGTAACAGATAGTGACCCAAAGTTCATGTTCGCAAAGCGAGTTAATTGCAATGTTATTGTTTTAAGCAGTTCCCATATTTAAATGAAAAATTTATCAAATTATACAATACATACAAGAGCTGGAAGATCATAGCATTTCAATATTATAGAATACTCACGAATGTTTTTTTTTTCCCCATTTAAAATTATCAAATTTTAATGCAATTTGACAAAAATTGCACAATACTTAGTGTATGACTATCAAATAAGAGCTAGGTTTTATTGTTACAACAACGTTTAAGATCATTAAACGAGTATATATATATATATATATATTTTTTTAAAGAAGAATAGTATATAACTTACTGTTTTTAAGGATAGGTGATTGTTAACATTGAATTTAAATGAATGAGTGACCCTCTGAGACAAGTACAGTACATTGCAATAACATTAAAAAATATGAAAGATATGCAATTAACACCTTAAAAGAAACATGTAATGAGTTTTGATATCTTAATACGAGACATTATTGACATGCACATAGAAATGTCACAATTTTGTGGCTGTAGGTGCTCCATAAGACCCCTCTGCTCTTAATAAATGATCCCATTTGAATGTACATATTTAACAACACACAGAAAATGACAGGACCACAACAAAATTTTACACCTATTACAGAATAACTCCCAACTTCGTAGATTTTTAAGAAACTACAGTCGAATTTTCACCGATTCTTAGAGATTGAAACACAGCATTGTTTATGAATCTTCATACTTTAGAGAATGGAACATAAATTAGCATTTATTTTGAATGAATTCAGAATTTTGACATTGATTATAAATTTATGATTTAAACTCTGTAAAGTGTAAATATCTTTTGTCATGAAACTCACACTGTAGACATTTGATATGATTCGAATAAATCTATTTTTAATTTTTTATATTTTATTTTAAAAAGTGAGATTAGTAAACCTGTTACACTTGAATGCATAGATACATAACTCACAACAATATAACATTTCTTAAATGGAACATGCTAAAAAAAAAAAAAAAAAAAAAAAAAAAAAAAAAAAAAAAAAAAAAAAAAAAAAAAAAAAATTAGCTAATGAGTATAAATAAGGAATTCAATTTGAAAGATAAAAACCATTTAATGAATCTATTATTAATGAAATACACATTAACCATTATCACTTGTACATTTAAACAAATAAGTTAAAATAATTTCCTTATCGCACTTTCATAGTCCTCTGATTTGAATGACTCGAAAAAATTTCTATCATAGCAGTAAAAGACTTCTTCACCACGCAACAAAACTTTCTTAGCAATGTTATTAATGTCAAGATTTAGAAGTACTTGTTCAGACACTCTGTCAAACATTTGTAATGGAGTGCTGTAAAGACATTCATGGTAACTTAAATCTTCAACTTGACCAACACAGCCAACACATTTGAAAAGTTTTCTTACATGACACATGATGTTGTCATGAATACAAGAGATTAATTGTTCGAATGCAAAATTTTTGTCACAAATAAGTGATGGTAGAAAGGTTATAGTGTTCTTTATTTTTAATATTTGAGCAGGAAGCCACTCTATAAATATACTTTCTCGAAGATGTATACTAATGTTGTTAACACTATTCTGTAAACATGCTATTTGATTTTTATCTAAGGTAATATGACACTGTGTTAGACAAAATTTTGAATCATATAATTGAATTATTTTCTGCAGATGCAATTTTCCGTTGTCATTGAAACAGAACAACTCATTGCGACTGACGAAAGAGGTATCTGCATATAGAATATTGAACGACCACAATTTTTGAGAAAATTCACTCCATGTAGCCGGTGACAGTGTAACACCTTCACGCGTAGGCTGTAATTCATTTCGATCGTTAGAGAGAGATTTCCATATATACACTTTTAACTTCCCATGACGAAGTTTCAAATACACATACACATTAGAACCTAAATGCCAACGACGGAGTGCATCTTGCATAAAATCTGAAGAAGTAGATTCAGTCGAAACTGATTCTGCATTGGAAGATAACAGTCCACTATGTTGTTGTTGTTGAGACCCAGACCGTCCGACCTACCAGAAAGGTGTAAGGTAACTGTATGGACGGCCGGGAAGTGCCACCCAATTTAGACCGGAACCCAGTGGGGGAGGCATCCACAGGGACCGTACCCTCCTTCCCCTACCACCAACCTCTCGGAAGGACTTACGGACCCACATGTTTAACGTGATCGTACTCCGCATGAACACGGCGGCATTTGTGGCAGCGTGCAAATCTAGCGCGCAAACCACGGGGATACCGCACCCGAGATGGCCAACAGCACGCGGCGTTCCGAGGTGGTCACCCACCAAGTACTAACCGCGCCCGATGCTGCTTCACTTCGGTGATCTAACGAGAACCGGTGTTTTCAGCACGGTACGGCCGTTGGCCCAACAGTCCACTATGTGTTAGAGCACAAGAAAGCAGATCATGAGTTGAGTTTTGAACCTCGGTGAGAACTTGTGAATTGACAACGGTAGATGTTTCTGCTGGGGTTTTGGAAGACATAAGATAGGTTTCTAACCAATCCACAGCAAATTTTTGTGAGGGTGAATTAATCACATTTGAGACAATGTCCACAGATTTTGTTTCTTCTAGGGCAGGAACAGTCAACTCCGCACTATTTACACTAGAAATTATTTGCTCGAGTGATGGCATACTTTGAATTTTAGACATTCTTTTTAGATAGTAACATCCAACTACGACATTCACAGTATAAGATTTATTTTTAAAACACTAACATCTTAAAACATTATAATTTTGTCACAGCTATGAGCGAAGCAAACCTATCCACACAACCTCCAAAGTTGAAATGACTTATCAAACAACTTCATAAGTATAATCACGTAACCTAAATCGAGTGTCGTGTGCAAACAGATCACATAAGATATGAAGTGATTAGAACTTATAATTTTTAATGAATCGTACAACATTAGATTGTGGTAAATACAATTGTTATCTACATGAGAAAATTTCTATATTATTTCATTCAGCTTCGAAATCATAGAGTGAAAATATGTACCAAACTTACTTAAAGTTCCGAATTTTAAATCGCATTAACATTATATACTTAGAAAAATTTTATATATATTTTTATAACTTTAGGTGATATGTATCACGCGGAATATACAAGAATAACTACCAAAAACACGAAAATAACTAACAGTATGAGGCCTTCACAAGTCGGCATCCAAACTAGAAATGAACGATAAACACACTAATTGCAACAATTAGATGAGAGCTTATCAGTTCTTATCTTATCTAAGATTCCACATAAAATGACGTCATCACTCCAAAGTTCACAAGATGACGTCTTTGGTCCAAGGTTCGCAAGATAGCCATTTGGCCTTTTAAAATTAAGAAGTAATTAAAAATTTCTTAATTTTAAAAGGCCAAATGGCTATCTTGCGAACCTTGGACCAATGACGTCATCTTGTGAACTTTGGAGTGATGACGTCATTTTATGTGGAATCTTAGATAAGATAAGAACTGATAAGCTCTCATCTAATTGTTGCAATTAGTGTGTTTATCGTTCATTTCTAGTTTGGATGCCGACTTGTGAAGGCCTCATACTGTTAGTTATTTTCGTGTTTTTGGTAGTTATTCTTGTATATTCCGCGTGATACATATCACCTAAAGTTATAAAAATATATATAAAATTTTTCTAAGTATATAATGTTAATGCGATTTAAAATTCGGAACTTTAAGTAAGTTTGGTACATATTTTCACTCTATGATTTCGAAGCTGAATGAAATAATATAGAAATTTTCTCATGTAGATAACAATTGTATTTACCACAATCTAATGTTGTACGATTCATTAAAAATTATAAGTTCTAATCACTTCATATCTTATGTGATCTGTTTGCACACGACACTCGATTTAGGTTACGTGATTATACTTATGAAGTTGTTTGATAAGTCATTTCAACTTTGGAGGTTGTGTGGATAGGTTTGCTTCGCTCATAGCTGTGACAAAATTATAATGTTTTAAGATGTTAGTGTTTTAAAAATAAATCTTATACTGTGAATGTCGTAGTTGGATGTTACTATCTAAAAAGAATGTCTAAAATTCAAAGTATGCCATCACTCGAGCAAATAATTTCTAGTGTAAATAGTGCGGAGTTGACTGTTCCTGCCCTAGAAGAAACAAAATCTGTGGACATTGTCTCAAATGTGATTAATTCACCCTCACAAAAATTTGCTGTGGATTGGTTAGAAACCTATCTTATGTCTTCCAAAACCCCAGCAGAAACATCTACCGTTGTCAATTCACAAGTTCTCACCGAGGTTCAAAACTCAACTCATGATCTGCTTTCTTGTGCTCTAACACATAGTGGACTGTTATCTTCCAATGCAGAATCAGTTTCGACTGAATCTACTTCTTCAGATTTTATGCAAGATGCACTCCGTCGTTGGCATTTAGGTTCTAATGTGTATGTGTATTTGAAACTTCGTCATGGGAAGTTAAAAGTGTATATATGGAAATATCTCTCTAACGATCGAAATGAATTACAGCCTACGCGTGAAGGTGTTACACTGTCACCGGCTACATGGAGTGAATTTTCTCAAAAATTGTGGTCGTTCAATATTCTATATGCAGATACCTCTTTCGTCAGTCGCAATGAGTTGTTCTGTTTCAATGACAACGGAAAATTGCATCTGCAGAAAATAATTCAATTATATGATTCAAAATTTTGTCTAACACAGTGTCATATTACCTTAGATAAAAATCAAATAGCATGTTTACAGAATAGTGTTAACAACATTAGTATACATCTTCGAGAAAGTATATTTATAGAGTGGCTTCCTGCTCAAATATTAAAAATAAAGAACACTATAACCTTTCTACCATCACTTATTTGTGACAAAAATTTTGCATTCGAACAATTAATCTCTTGTATTCATGACAACATCATGTGTCATGTAAGAAAACTTTTCAAATGTGTTGGCTGTGTTGGTCAAGTTGAAGATTTAAGTTACCATGAATGTCTTTACAGCACTCCATTACAAATGTTTGACAGAGTGTCTGAACAAGTACTTCTAAATCTTGACATTAATAACATTGCTAAGAAAGTTTTGTTGCGTGGTGAAGAAGTCTTTTACTGCTATGATAGAAATTTTTTCGAGTCATTCAAATCAGAGGACTATGAAAGTGCGATAAGGAAATTATTTTAACTTATTTGTTTAAATGTACAAGTGATAATGGTTAATGTGTATTTCATTAATAATAGATTCATTAAATGGTTTTTATCTTTCAAATTGAATTCCTTATTTATACTCATTAGCTAATTTTTTTTTTTTTTTTTTTTTTTTTTTTTTTTTTTTTTTTTTTTTTTTTTTAGCATGTTCCATTTAAGAAATGTTATATTGTTGTGAGTTATGTATCTATGCATTCAAGTGTAACAGGTTTACTAATCTCACTTTTTAAAATAAAATATAAAAAATTAAAAATAGATTTATTCGAATCATATCAAATGTCTACAGTGTGAGTTTCATGACAAAAGATATTTACACTTTACAGAGTTTAAATCATAAATTTATAATCAATGTCAAAATTCTGAATTCATTCAAAATAAATGCTAATTTATGTTCCATTCTCTAAAGTATGAAGATTCATAAACAATGCTGTGTTTCAATCTCTAAGAATCGGTGAAAATTCGACTGTAGTTTCTTAAAAATCTACGAAGTTGGGAGTTATTCTGTAATAGGTGTAAAATTTTGTTGTGGTCCTGTCATTTTCTGTGTGTTGTTAAATATGTACATTCAAATGGGATCATTTATTAAGAGCAGAGGGGTCTTATGGAGCACCTACAGCCACAAAATTGTGACATTTCTATGTGCATGTCAATAATGTCTCGTATTAAGATATCAAAACTCATTACATGTTTCTTTTAAGGTGTTAATTGCATATCTTTCATATTTTTTAATGTTATTGCAATGTACTGTACTTGTCTCAGAGGGTCACTCATTCATTTAAATTCAATGTTAACAATCACCTATCCTTAAAAACAGTAAGTTATATACTATTCTTCTTTAAAAAAAAAATATATATATATATATATACTCGTTTAATGATCTTAAACGTTGTTGTAACAATAAAACCTAGCTCTTATTTGATAGTCATACACTAAGTATTGTGCAATTTTTGTCAAATTGCATTAAAATTTGATAATTTTAAATGGGGAAAAAAAAAACATTCGTGAGTATTCTATAATATTGAAATGCTATGATCTTCCAGCTCTTGTATGTATTGTATAATTTGATAAATTTTTCATTTAAATATGGGAACTGCTTAAAACAATAACATTGCAATTAACTCGCTTTGCGAACATGAACTTTGGGTCACTATCTGTTACACTGATAAGCGCGATAAGCTATAGAGCCGATTTGGAATGTATTTTGGGTGAGTCTTTGGCCTGCATGTTGTGTGTATTGTGGGGGGAGGGGGTATATTTATGGAAAATATGTATTCATATACATATTCTTTCTGAGAGCAGCTTTTTCAAAATAAGATCCACACATTTTAGTGGTGTCTATTGAAATGTGAGGATGCAATCATGCATTTGCAATTGTCGGATTTCCACTTGGACGAATTCAGACGTAAAATACACCTCTAATGCTTTTTTTTTTTTTTTTTAATTATAACTTAACATTTAGAAGGTATATGGAATATCTGCTTATATGAAAAAAAAAATGGATTGCATAAGACAGTAGCAAGTTATTAAAAAGAAAAAAGAAAAAATGCATAATTTGGAAAGAATAATTGTGTGGTGGCAATACGGCAACATAATGACATCATTATAGATAAGATCTAATTTTTAATAATGTAATAAGAGTGTATCACTCATTTGGAGTGTGGACAGTAAGTTGTCGCTCCGTGAGTTCCAATTTTGTTAACTATTTTCAATGTGAATATAAAAATTATATGAAATGATTCTAAATATTCAAACTTAGAAGCTTCAACTAAGTTCGGTTTCATTGAAATATTTGTCCTGTAAATATTTGCATCGGTAAAACCACCATTGGTAGTTCAAACAGTCGATTCGTATTTAGAAAATTCTAGAACCGTAGTGTACAACTGTAGAAATCTATTTTTAAAAGCTGTCGAAACAGATATATTTTTTTCATAAAAATGTGTTCCATACAATTTATGTCTACCGATGAAATACAACTATTTCGGACATTTTTAAAAATTTAAAAAGTTTGAAAGTTAGTGTGATAAAATCTCACACAATACTTACTCGTTTCATGTTTAGCAGGTTTTAATACCGGGTGTTGAAATCTAGGTACATGTATGTGCAAAATGGTCTATTCCTATTCAATAGATTTTAAAATGTGTTGGTGTCCTGAAAAAAATAATGTACACTCACTTCTAAGTTCTATAATGGTAGTAAAATTACGATGTTAAAATGGTGATATCATATTCATTGAGTTTTATTTAAACTGAATGCTAAAATTTTTGGGGGTGAAAATTCGTTAGTTTGTTAAATTCTAAACTTCGATATTTCAATTACATCCACCATTTTAAAAATGGCCGAATCATATTCAATGCGTAATATCATTAAAATGATGTATTTCAGATTACGTGTACCAAATCAGACCCTTGAAGTATCCAACTATTAAAATATATTATTAGAAAAAATAGGTGGCAACACCTCATACTGCTGACGTCATTATAGATAATATCTAATTTTTAATAGCGTAATGAGAGTGTATCACTCATTTGAAGTTTGACCAGCGGGTAGTGAAGACGTCGTTCCGTGAGTTCTAATTTTCATTATTATTTTTATATACTGTTAGATTTATTTTTTAAAAATCACACACACACTTAGAATGGTCGAATCCTGTTCACAAAACATAATTTCAGCTATGTATTACATTCATGTTTTTAAAGTTTGTGTATACATTTGTTTTTAGATACACAACACTTAAAATGGTCGAATCGTATTCATTGAACACAATTTGTGTGTTCATTGGAAATCCGTAATCAATTTGTTTTTAAACATTCGAAATCATTTCGTTGTTATTATAAAAATCGTATTGATAGATAGATTTATTTTTTTAAAAACATCCACATTGCTATACACACACACTTAGAATGGTGAAATCTTGTTCACTTCATTTTAACTAAATGCGCTATTTTAAAGTTTGTGTATACATTTGATTATAGATACACAACACTTGAAAGGGTCGAATCCTGTTCACAAAACATAATTTCAGCTATGTATTACATTCATGTTTTTAAGTGTTAAAAGGGTTGAATGGTATTCACTTAACACCATTTTTGTGTCCACGGAACACAATTTGTGTGTTCATTGAAAATCCGTAATCAATTTGTTTTTAAACATTCGAAATCATTTCGTTATTATTATTATAAAAATCGTATTGATTTATTTAAAAAAAAAAAAAAAAATCCACTGAATACAATTTTAGCTAATTATTACATTCGTGTTTTTAAAGTTTGTGTATACATTTGTTTTTAGATACACAACACTCAGAATGGTCGAATCCTATTCACTGAATACAAGTTTCATGTCCACTGAACACAATTTTAGCTAATTATTACATTCGTGTTTTTAAAGTTTGTGTATACATTTGTTTTTAGATACACAACACTCAGAATGGTCGAATCCTATTCACTGAATACAAGTTTCGTGTCCACTGAACACAATTTTAGCTAATTATTACATTCGTGTTTTTAAAGTTTGTGTATACATTTGTTTTTAAAAAAAAAAAATCATAATGTTATAATACACAGATTTATATTCACTCCATAGCATTCTGTTTTAAAACGCACCCATTATAAAGTGCATCGCTATTCACCGAGCGATTCGAATGAACTTTGAAAAATAATCTAACTTCCACTGATAAGGTACACTTCGAAGTTAACTGCCTATAAAGCACGGGTGCTTTGGCACAGCGGTAAGACGCGCGGCTTCTAATCAGTTGGGCCCAAGATCGAATCCAGCTCCTGACCAGTGAAACATTAAATTCTTTTGGGAAAAAAATGCCGATAGATGGCAGCACTTCATCAAAATTCGCCAGAGGGCGCTTTAACTACGTCACGCTGATAAGATCTTTCAGTCTGTCGCTGACCAGCAGAGAGGGAGGACGTGTGCTAAGGAGCTCCAAGGCGCGACACGTCATTTCCAGATTGTGTGATTGCGACATCCCTTGAAACCACTTCCTCAGGTCAAGGGTCAGTCAGCGATTGTGACATTCCCTCTCAAGACTCGGAGTGAAACTCACTCCGTATGAGTCATCATGCCTCTGTGAAAGACTTTCGCAATACTAGGAAAGAGGCATCCTCCCAAGAGAGGCATCCGGTGCTGTACCGCCTCACCAAACTTCCAAAAGAGGGGAGGGGGGCACTGAGAGGCATCCTCCCTCCTGGGGGTCTAAAGACCCTCTGAGAGGGTCCACTCCAAAGAGGCATCCTCCCAAAGAGGATCCTCCCAAAGAGGGTCACTCCTCCTGTGCCGCGCTGTGCCGCCTCCCCGATCCGCCGGTGAACCGGTGTTTTATAACTACTGTTATGAATGAAATGTTGCTTTTATAGAGAGAGATGGGCGTGTTATTTTTTCTATGACGTCATTTGAATGGATTTCAGTTGTTTTCGATGAAGTTTTCAAATATAATAAATTATCGTAGTATTATGATAATTCTAAAATTATTACCGAGGAATGTATCACATTTTAGAGATGTTTAAACCAGGCAATTTATATTTTAATGCCGTCATTTGAATGAAGTTCATTTTTTTCGATGAAGGTTTAAGGTTTCAAATATAATAAATTAATGTAGTATTGTGATAAGTTTTAAAATATTACCGAGGAATGTATTGCATTTTAGACATGTTTAAATAAAATTGCATTGAAGTTGGAAAGTGTTTCATAATCAATGCTTTAAGCATGATTGATCTTTCTTGTGTTTAACTAGCATTGACAGCTTTTTCGATGAGGTTTTAAATTTTCAAGTATAATAACTTACTGTAGTACAGTGATAATTGAGAAATATCAGCGTTGAATGTATCACATTTTAGAGATGTTAAAACGAAAGTGTTTGTTGTATAGTGTTCCATAAGTGTTTCATAAGTGTTCAGCTATAAAATGTTTCACAATCAATGAATGCTTTATACGTGATTGATCTTTCTGGTTTAATCCTTAAAGCTGATCATTCAAAGCATTTAGTTATTTGAGAATATTCCATAGCTTTTAATTTTTAAACTCGGCTTGGAATATCCTAAAATAAATTTGACATTGTTGTAGTCCTTGACATGATTCAGAATAAGATAGCCACGTTTTAAAAAGTGCCATAAAAGCTGTGAATCTTTAAGAAACGTGACAAAATCAGCTTTTTCTGATGCATGCAAGAATTTATGTTCTTCGCTTCTGAGTACTAAATTTTTCTTTATAAAACATATTAGATTTTGGGCCAATAATAAATTTAAATGTTAAATTTGGTGATGCTGAACGTAATCACTTTTAAGTCCAGAAGAGTGTAATGTGAGCCACAGGGGCGCCATTTAGGGTGAGCAGGATAGGGCCATTGCCCCCCCCCCCCTCCTTCCCCTACTAAGCTCTGGTAAACTTTTTTAACTGATGATAGAAAAGAATTGTCCTTAACATTCGTTGCTATTGATCAAATTGTAGCCGATTTCCTACAAAGAAAAAGAAATTATATCATCTCAGTTCCTCTCATATCAGGTCAATTATTACCAATTAACACTAAAAACGAACTGTCACCTAACTGACTTATAACTGCTTTATTTATGGAAGTTATGTGTTTTGCGTTTATTTTGACTACGAGTTAGACTTTCCAATATGCATTACTCAATGCTATAATGAAGCACCTGTAATAAGTGAACAGTTTCCCAATGCACAGAAAAAGTGAGGTTGTACATCATGATCTCTATGTTCGCTAAAATGCTCATCGTCTAAATTTATCTTTAGTCTACACCAGTGTTTTTCAATCTATGTCATCCCTCAGAACCCTTTTTTGAGATATTTTTTTTATGGATCCCTTCGTTCAGTAGCACAGAGATTTGATTTTAGGGGGATGTGTCATATTACGTATTACATGTTATGAACAAGGGGCGTTCCTGCCTTTGTTATAAAAACTTTATATGACATATAAATTTGCATTAATTCAAACAAGAAGATAAATATTCCATATAAAGTATTTGTATTATACATACATATGTCATATGAAATTGAAAACAAATAAAAACAAAAATAAAAACATTCGAATATTAATAACATTCAAATTGTAGTATCGACTGGTGGAACCCCTAAAGCGTTTGAGTGGAACCCTAGGGTTCCGCGGAACACAGGTTGAAGAACACTGGTCTACACCATGGCAAATATCACTCCGCGGACTAACATTTTTTATCTTGTCCAAGAGCTGTATGTGTTTCGACTAGTGAACGCCATTGTAAAATTTGTTACGAATGCGAAAAATTATCCTTCGTATGCCGTCTCTCAATAAAGACAGAACACGTTTCAAGCAGCCTTTACTATTTGTAGAAATAAGGTTGGTGACTTTTCTCGTGACCTGGGTTTCACATATTGCGAAATATTGTCAACTTTTTGTGAATGTCGAAAGACGCTGGAATTTTTTCTTTACCTTTAGAACTTCCTTTTTTAAGACCACTTTTTAGACATTTCTATGGAGAGTGTATAAGAAAGTCATCGTTGAGTTGGACAGAGTTGGCATAATGCAAGTCATATTGAATTGTAAGATATGTCAGCGTTTTTAGACCAGTTTCTGCAATTTTGTGAGTTAATCGAGCATTTAATTACTGTTTTATTGTACCTGATAGCTGTTTTGTGGCCTTGAAAGTAAGTTATCGTGCCATTCGCCACATATTCTTCTTGTTTGTACCTATTGGAGTTTTTACATAAAAACGTCAGTTATCCAGAAATTCGGACTCATTTTTGTATCCTGTGATTTTTCTATCCTCCCCTTTCTATCCCCAATTTGAGGGGATATGTTCCATCAATATGAATTTTTTATTAAAAGGCAGGAGGAAATGACATACCTATTATGCATGTAGTAAACGCCCGTTGGACTAACTGATTTAGATGTTTATTAATAAAATTATGCTGTGAAACACATACATTAAACTGGTTTTAGAATTAGTATCGATTTGGGACTCTTGAAATCCAAGGACTTTATAATGCTCACTATAAAATATTTGGATTTCACGAATCCCGAATTGCTGCGAAGTCGTATAGGATACTATGAACATTTAAAGTTGTATAGGCTGAACATGAACGGTCAATTTATTGATTCCACTTTTTGTATCATGCACAGGGGTCTTTTACACAAATTACTACTGAAAATCTCGTCTTCGATGAACACTTATTGCGGTCATGAATCGCAGATTAGAAACACTTGAAATATTTACTCCAGGATGAAACTTTAAATTAGTATTTTTAATTCTGCCAAAATTAGAAGAATTTCCCCAAGAAGAATATAATTTATGGCAGTGGGGTTTCAATTCACGAGCATTACGGTCCGACGAATTCAATAATATCCCGAATTAAAATACCTACATGAATGGAAGTGCAGTTAAAATAAAATGTCGAAATTCTGAAATTTCCTTTCGATCTAAAACCGGAAACAGTTAAAATAAAAAAACATAGTTGTTTAAAGTTCACCCTTTTATTATTTGTAATTTATTATTATTATTATTTGTAATTTACTATTATTATTATTTATAATTTAAATGCATGAAAATTGTATTTATTGAAATGTGTCTAACTGAAATGCATGAAAGACAGCGACATACCCAAATTGGACTGTCTCGCCTCTCAATTTCTCGAGCCATTTGCCCCAAATTGAGTACATTTCTATAGCGTACCTAAGGCGGACTTGCCCGGTAAGATTCAAAATTCAAATAATTAAAATATATCATAAAAACAGTGTACATTTGGACGTTCTAGCGGCGCACCAGTTTTCGAGTTATTCTACAAAAAATATAGCACATTCCTATGTCGAGCTCAGGAAAAGACAGTGGCGATTCGTGACTTCAGGAACATCATCGAAACGCTTCCAGCTATTGGCACAAGTGTTATAAAATGTTATCTAAAAATAGCCCAACGAGCATGAAAAATTCGCCAAATAATAATAATAATAACCCATTCAGGCGATAACTTTAAGAGAAGCAGCGCTTATCCTGCGTCACATGCTTCACTTCACGAAGCTCCAGTGGGACCGACAGGCTAGCCCGATAAGATTCAAAATCAAATGAACAAAAAATATACCCCAAAACACAACGGCATATCAAACTTTATATTACTATGATTAATGGAACCTGATGTTAAAGCCTCCAAGTTTTGAATCACACCGACAAACTCCAAATGAAATTAAATAAAAGATTGTAATAATAAAAAGAAAACACACGGTTCAGTTCAACTATATAATAGCCTGTCATCTAAGTAGCTGATGAATATTTACTTCTGGCCAAGCAGATATATTTGTGAGTGGAATGCCACTCAAACATGGGCTCTTTGGAAATTTTACAATGCTTGGGAGATTGTGATACATAGTGTATTGTAAAAACAACCAACTCAAGTTTGACCTAAGTTAAAGCAAAAATACTCTATGAAAGTTTTAATGCATTTATATTATATTCCTAGAGTTTACTTAACTTCATTTCCAACTAAAAGCAGATTAAAAATGATGAATGTCGCAGCCGTTTTGTTCACAGAGCGTTGATTTAACAAAAGCGATCAATCTCAAACAAAGCAGTATCCAACCGCAAAGGATTAATTTTAATTAGAAAAGTTTCTGCTGAAAGACTGAATGCCCAACTGTTATTTGTTTTATCTTTAATGAGGTGCTTTAAATACTGAAACCTTTTGTGTGTGTTGTACTTTTATATTTACATCTATCTACACATATATCATAATTATAAAGGATAAAAGGTTTCGGAGAATTGGCATTTTTTTCCATCTTCATTTTCTGAGTATTCATAGGAAGAAGCGTTTAAGACATTTTATGAAAATCTAGTTTGCCAATAAACTATAAAAAGTTGTTAATATTGTTACGAACATATCCTCTGGAATCGTGAGTGTGCACGCAGGATTCAAGAATGAGATAACTAAACACGTTTATTCACAAGCACAAAATAAACAGGACCAATATACAATCATGCAGCACTTAAATGCTCTACTAATGTCACAAAATAAACGATATTATTCTCAATATACTGACGAAAATAATTTCACAGAATAGAGCTGGAGGGCGCGGTAGCCCATTGGTTAGCGCGCTGGAGTTGCACTCGGTAGGCCCGGGTTCGATTCCAGCCACTGCCAAAACTGCCGCCGTGTTCATGCGGAGTACGATCACGTTAAACATGTGGGTCCGAAAGTCCTTCCGAGAGGTTGGTGGTAGGGGAAGGAGGGTACGGTCCCTGTGGATGCCTCCCCCACTGGGTTCCGGTCTAAATTGGGTGGCACTTCCCGACCGTCCAAACAGTTACCTTACACCTTTCTGGTAGGTCGGACGGTCTGGGTTTCAACAACAACAACAGAATAGAGCTGCTATTCTCAAAACATTGACAAATGTCGCAGTTCACTATGGTTCCTATGTTGTCAACTGTTCAACTCCAACGCAGTGATGAATTCTTTTACCGTCTCTCCATGGAAACTTCTGGAAATCTCTCCTATAAAGTAGAATAATCGTTATTTGGAGATGCTTCTCGAATATTCAGAAAGTCGTCATTTGTCGCCAAATTGGAGATAAATCTCCAAATCTGGCAACCCTTTTTGAATGTCAAAATCCTGGAAGCCCTACCTCACGTCATCGTGTTTTCTCCGCCGGTCTTCGAAGCAGACGAAAGTAAGGAGGGGGAAATAGACTCCAGATGAAAGGGGAAATTACGCGTTCGCAACAATATGATAATGTAACTTTTCATTGATGTATAGATACGCCGTTCTTTCTTGCTCTATCTTACTTGCACTTACCTTTTTGCTTGTATCTTACATTTTGCGGAGTCTATTTAGACTATAAGAGTTTGTAAATCCGTTCCAGTAGCTCAGTTGGAAGAGCATTGATTGGCCAGTACGAAAGTCATTGGTTCGAGCCCCGTCTGGGATACCAAGATTCTTTATTATAGCGTCAAAACAAATCAGAGTGCAATGAGGTCGGAATTTTAAAAGTCACCCTAGTATGACTAGCACGGATTCGGCGAACTCGGGAATATTTAGCTCTAATTTCAAATCAGTTTCAATTCAAACGACCACACAGGAAGGAATGGAAGATAAAAAACATGGAGGATAAAACCTAACATGGAGGATAAAAAAAGCATCAGAATGCTAACCTAAAATAAAAGTAGAAGGAAGGAGGTGGTCAATCAGATTGTCAAGTTGCACATCAATGTGACATTAAAGGAAGAAGAATGAGAATGCATAGTCCACTTCGAATATAAGATCTTTCAATCCCGTCCCAGTAGCTCATTTGAGAGAGAACATCTGTTGGCCAATACAAAAATCTGTGTCTCGAGCCCCATCTAGGACAGAAAGGTTCTGTATAAATCTTGTGTTTCTCAATTCAGTATAACTGCTTATTTTATAAAAGATAGCAACCTTTTCGTAAAATTTCATGAATTAAAACCGCTCTTATAAACTTTCAGATATAACTTTCAGATTAAAATCCAATTTTAATATTTAGTGTTTGCCAGCCTCGACTATATCTAACAGATCAGTTGCTATCTGACACAGAGCTGTAGAATCTGTTTGTCTAATATCCAGTTGCATCCGTAATATCATCAGTAGAGAATAAAACTATCGATCTTCAAGGATCTAAGGGTTCTTAACTTATATGTCGCAACCAAAAAAATAGAGCTGTAGCTTTTTGGATGGGTCACCTCACCATATCTGCCACACACATCGATGGTCCTTAGGAAGAAATTGCGCATGTGAACAACACAACGCGCAGCATTTGAAATGACCGGTGTTCTTACTCAGGGACAATTGTTGATTTTCTTCTTTGATGCTGCAAGTTATGTACAAAGATGCATTTAAGACGTACTCGAAGGCGCTACAAATAATTGTTGGTTTTAGAGAAATGTCACATAATAGGCCTAAGGGAAGCTGGTTGGTCCAACAGACATTTCAATTTCAATCTTGGTCGGAGCTATATGATAGTTGCTGAGTGATAGCAATACTTGGTCAGAAAAATCACGTGTGTCCGTTGCAGAAACTCAGGACGCTCCATATAGACAACTGCTCGAGATTATCATGCAGTCAGGAGCCACATCCACATCAATGACTTCGCTTTTAGCCATTCGAAGACAATTTGCCATCCTCCATGCACCCTATATCAAGAGACAATATTCGGAGACGACTGGCAGAATATGGGATTAAGTGTCGACATCCATTGAGATGCATATCATTGACCTCTCAACATAAACAAAGCCATCGCCGAGTTCGGTTAGCCTGGACAGTATTCAATTTGAGGCATGTTGCCTTTAGCTACGAATGCCGCTTCTCTTGCAAAATAAGTCTTAGTCGCTCTCTCAGTCGCATAAGTGTGTGGAGGATGACTGACCAGCCTTCCGATTCCGCATTTTTGTCGAGAGTTACACAGCCATCATACTCCTTCCGAGAGGTTGGTGGTTGGGGAAGGAGGGTATTGTTCCTGTGGATGCCTCCCCCACTGGGTTCCGATCTAAATTAGGTGGCACTTCCCGGCAGTCCAAACAGTTACCTTACACCTTTCTGGTAGGTCGGACGGTCTGGGTCTCAACAATAACAACAACCATCATACTTGGTGTTACAGTCTAGAGAGCCATCTCGTGGAACAGCCGACCTCCCCCAGTTGGGCGGGACAGCCCAGTGGTTAGCTCGCGGGAATTGCACTCGGTCGGCCCGGGTTCGATTCCCACCACTGCCAAAACTGACGTCGTGTTTACGCGGAGTACGATCACGTTAAGCATATGGGTCCGTAAGGCCTTCCGAGAGGTTGGTGGTAGGGCAAGGAGGGTACGGTCCTTGTGGATGCCTCCCTCATTGGGTTTCGGTCTAAATTAGCTGGCACTTCCCGGCCGTTCAAACAGATACCTTATACCTTTCTGGTAAGTCGGACTGTCTGGATCGAAGAAGAAGAAGTAGAAGATCTCCTCTAGTTGTGCTACAAGTCAATCTGGCGTCTCGCTTGTACGTCGACAATATCCTACAGCCAATTGTTCTGCCTATGATGTCTATTCACAGGGGTTTCATTTGTTAACAAGACAACGCTCGAACACATACTGCACGACTTTCTCAAAAATATATTTGATGATTTAATACCCTCCCATGGCCATTTGATCCTCAGACTTATCAGAAATAGAACATGTCTGAAACATGCTGGGATGGCAATTGCAGACTTCTCAGAATACCACTGAATTAGCTGACCTACTGTAATATTTGTGGCAGAATCTTCAGAAGGACATAAGCAACGTACTTGATTCTAAGCCGCACCGAATATCGGCTTGTACAGTTTCCAGGGTAAGAGTTACCACTTACTAAAATGCCATCGTTTTGTTGCCACCATTTGTTAATAAAACTTTTTTTACCCCCAAATTCAAATCATTTGCATATCTCCTCAAACGATACTTATATGCCGAATTTTGCGGATGTAACTCAATTTCTTATGAGTGCATACAGTTTTCTGTGTTAGTGTATTTTAAATTAAAGTCAATAAATATTTATCCTCAAATACGGCGATCTGATACTGTTGCATTTAAGAGCCCTGTCATTTTCTACTTAATTTGAATTACATTATGCTTCTAATCTTCGTTATTAAGCTGTCATATCAGCCATCGCTATTGTCATTAACTTGTCCGTTTATTGTTTCACTTCTTAGTTTGCCTTAAACAGTAAACATTTCACGGTTAATATGAAGTGTTTAATATTCAATGTTTCTACTTTGCAATACAAAGTATATGTAATACAAATTATATTGGCCTGGGGTTGACGGACCTACACGTTTTGGACATACCTCAATACGAATCAACCATCATGATAACTGATTCCACCTTTAAGATAACAAAGTTGGGATTACGTTTCCATTCCAGATAGCAATATCCTCCCACCGATTTTGCGCTATTACGCCTTCGTCAACGTGGAATAACCGATATCTGTAATGGCAGATTTAAAAATGCTGTGTGCTAAAATGTTACGAACCTCAATATGCTGTGTACTAAAATGTTACGAACCTCAATATGCTGTGTGTTAAAATGTTGCGAACCTCAATGTGAACTGGCAAATTCAGGCTTACCAGTTTCGGAAGCTTATATCATATAGAAGTTATCATACTGCCATTGAAGATATCGGGTATTACATGCTGACAAGAGTATATTAAGCATGAAACAAGTTCATTCATACTGTTATACACAATGGAAGTGCAATCTTAACGAATCAGTCATTTTTGCAGTGACATATAGAAGTGCTTTGCAGTGCAAATTAGAATAGCAGTAGAGTATGAAAATAATTCAATTCAGTCCAATCCTTTGTAAAGAGTCTTGCTGCCCCAACCGGAAATCGAACCCTCGATCTCTGAACTGGTAAGCCGACCGTTGAGCTACTGGGACAAAATTGCAAGTTCTAATCGTCGAAATGGACTCTGCACCTTCTTCCCAGCTTCAAGCTCCAGCTGAAAAAAGTTTTGTTACGTTATTCATTTAACAAGAAAACTTTCTGCTTCCTACCAAGCAGGCGGAATCCAATAAGTAAAAACGCCTTGTGCAAAAAAAAGAAAACAAAAATTAAACACCGCAATTAAGCAGGAATTAATATATAATTGTTTATTAATTAATGCTTAATTACGTTGTTTAAATTATTTCATAAGGATTTCTTACTCTTATAGGAAATTTAAGTGAATATTTTTACTTCCCCGTCCGATACATTGTAATGTGTTGGGAAAGTTTTAGAATCGTGTCGAAAATTGCAAATCGAGTTTTCGACGGAACTACACGCTTAGAACTCTCTAGAATCCGATGCAATTATTTTTAACGCAACGTGTCTGCATGTGTGAGTCTGTCTGGCTGTGTGTCTGTCTGTCTGTGCAATGTATGTATCCACTCTAGCTCTAAAACTAATGGACCAAATGTTATAAAATTCGATAGATAAGTCACTAGTGAATTACCCTGGTGCTAATTTGATTTTGGTACGATTTGGGGAAAAAATAGCCTACCTTTTCTTGCGAAATGACCTTCTAAATTCCTCAAGGTCTAAAATAAAAAGCTATATATGCTCAAATGTATCAATTAAATGCTTGTTTTATACGTAATTTCTGTCGACTGAAAGAATGAGACCAGCACATAACTCTACGACTTTTTTAAATTTTTCACATTTCTGTTATGCCCCCGTTAAAAATACGATCAGTTGCCAAATGAAAACGAAAATTGAATTAAAGCTGCAAATTCGATGTCATTTCAAACAAACTTTTAGGGGTGATAGAACATATCGAAACAAACAATTTTCATCATAGAATGCACTTTACTGATATACATGCATAGTATATATATTATACTATATATATAAGTAAAGTAATATGGATAGGAAAATGTGCATTCTTATATGTTCATTAGTATTAGGAATGTTTCAGATGTAGGCGGCGAATGAAAAGAAATATTTTACATAATTTTATTCACCTTGTCATATGACAGGTTTAACTTAGTAAAAATTACATCTGAAATGATTCATTATTCATCACTAATGAAGGTCCTGATCTTTTTAATGATTTTCCAAAAAGAAAGTCCTTCAGACCATTCGATTGCGTTTAAAATCAATGGGGTTCCTGAATTCACAGACAGCAATAATCGTACCAATTTTTTTTTTCGAAACGCTTCGTTGGTTACAGAGATATCGCATTCACAGACTCATGGACACACACATTAATACACACCAAAAAAACCCATGCATACACACACTAACACACATACACACACACATACATATCGTCTCACAACAATTCGACTCGAGATCAGAGAATTTTACTTTCCTTGTATAAATAGTATAATGTATAAAGAAAGTATTAAGACGAGACCGAAAATTCGAATTTGTGTTCTCGACGGGAGAGCACGTTTCAAGCATTCCTGAACACGAATCGGACGTTTTTGAAGTGATATCTGTGTGTATGTGTTTGTGTGTAAGTGTATGTGTATGTATGTGTGTGTGTGTAAGTGTGTGTGTGTGTATGTGTGTGTGTGTGTGTGAAGACGATATCTCACGAACGAATGAAGCTATTCGAACGGCATGTTATACAGGCATTACAATCCGTTAATACTGGAAGTCTATTGTTTTTAAACGCAATCAAATGTTCAGAAACCTCCCAAATTTTGAAATGAAATTTTGAAAAAACTCATCAAAAAATTAAAACCTTCAATAAAGTTACATAAATAATCTTTTCTCGCGTAATTTTTCATTAGAAAACGATTGACACAAACTTTAGAACGCCAGCATAAACCTTTCTCGAGATATTACATATATTTCAAATAAATGTATCGAAAAAATATTAAAATAAATACAAGAAAGATTAATCATGCATAAAGCATTGATTATGAAACACTTTCCAACTGAAATGCAAAATGCGTGCAGAAGGGCAGACAGACAGATAGAAGGAAAAAAGTCATAAACACTTTTTAATAATTATGTGGTAAAGTGTTAAAAAGTATTAACTATTGTGAAATATGTTCACTTTTCTTACGTAATATTATGCGATAAATTTGTTATGATCATTTTCGTGGATGTAGCTCGTTTCATTCATGAGAGAAGACACGTTGGGTAATAGTTTTGTATTTGGAAGCCAATAGCCATTATCTACTATAAGAATAACCTATTTCTCCATCCATAACGCTTGGTGAAATTTTGGTGAAGAATTTGGCAGAATATCGCCATCTTGGCGAGTTTTTAAATGTTGCCAAATTGACGAAAATGTTGTTACATTTATAAAAATGTTGCCAAATTGGTAAATATGTCACCAAATTGATAAAAATGACGCTCAATCAATGAAAATAACGACTAATTGATGAAAATTCAATATCTTAAAAGAAATATATAAGAATTATACTGTAAGAATAACCTATTTTTCCAACTGTAATGCTTGGTGAAATTCTGGCTACGAATTTTAACGGTATATAGCCAACTTGGCGTGTTTTTAAATGTTGTTAGATTGAAGAAAATATTGCCAAATTGATAAAAATGACGATACATCGATGAAAATAACGACTAATTGATGAAAATTCAATATCTTGAAAATAATATAACTAACGTCTATAAGAATAACTCCTTTCCCCGTCAGTACGTAATGCTTAGTAAACATTTTGCCAAGAAGTCGCTAACTTGGCGACTTTTTAAATATTGCCAAAATCACGAAAATGTCACCAAATTAATAAAAGGAGCACTAAATAAGAAGCAATGCTTTACAAATTTTTAATTCCGTGATATGACGGGTATCCTTCTAGTGTATAGGAAATGTGCTTCGTTTGTTTGTAGCACTTAACGATATATATAGATTACTTGGCGAAAAATCTAGTGTAATAATATCGATATTGGCGAAATTTAACCTCAGTTTGACGAAAATGTCGTCCCAATTGCAAAAATGAAGCCAAGTTAATGAAAATGTATCTTTATTTGGTATGAAATATCTGTATATGTTGTCAACCGGAAAAGCGCCAAATGTACAGATCAACGTTAAACACATGGTGCCGTGGATCTTATTACATCATTTCTTTACCGTGAAAGAAGTAAATTCATTGCATAATATAAGAAAAGTCATGTGCTGCCCACATCAGATTTTTTAAAAACGCTCTTCCGTCCTGAACTCGAAATCGATTTTTCAACTGCGTCACAATATTTTCCCTACATTATACTATATATATGCAGGGAAAGAGAAAATGTATAACATTTATTGTACATGAGAAATTCTATTTTGAAAGCTGAGACAGTTTGAAAGTTTGTATATCCCTTAATTGACTAATGGGCTGTCGAACAGAACTGCTAGAAAGATTAAGCAAGTTAAAGGTAATAAATATTTATCATCACATATGGTGATCTGCAAATGTTCCACTAAAGACTCCCGTCAATTCCATTATCAAATTTGAGGTGCATTATCATTCTAAACTGTGTTATCATTATTAAATTGTCAGTCTGTTGTCATTTACTTGCTTATTTGACGTTTCACTAGTTTGCGAGAGCCGATAGAATTTCAGAAATGAACATTGTGAGGCAATATAATTGTTTACGACAGTGTTCTTGATGTTACCCAATGTTTCTAACCATTTATAAAAAAATTAAGTAATGTTACTGTATTGTATTTAGCGTTTCATTCTTAGTTCTACTTCAATTTAATTTGCGCATGTGTCTATTTAAACTTAATGATGTACTATAATCCCTCGGAATCAGCATATGCAATTATTATTTTACTTTGTTCAGTAATGATAAATAATAGCTCAGTATTAAAAAAAGTAGAAAGTCTAATATTTGACACTGCATTACGATTAGATGACAAAAGGGATAATTCTGAAATTTTAAATATTGACTCATATAAAACCTTAGATGTGCAAGACAGTCTTAGAATTCTTATTCAAGACTTATTTAATTAAATATTAAATAATAAAATCTAGCATTTTTATCTAGCATATAGTAAATGATTTTATAACTTCAATACTTTCTGGAAGAAAGCAAGAGAGGAATTAGGTGGCACACAATTATTTCGAGGGTGTTTTAAGCCCTCTTCTTTAGGTCAAGAGACCAGTATGCACTCTTAACAACCGTTAAAAACGAACTGTGACAGGGCAGGCCAAAAGCGACTAAAGCTGAAAACGGACACCCAAAGCGAAAATTCGCTAGCGGGTAGTATTAACCATTGAAAATAGACATAAACGTATCCAATCATTGAAAATAGCCATTAACATATCCAACCATAAACTTATCAACACAGATCGCAAAAGTCCCCCTTTCCTGCCCCCACACACAAAGACCAGAGATGCTGGTGCTATTTGTGCACACGTTTGTTCGCTTTTAAAGGTCCACATGGATTACATTTCTTTCGGGCCCATTTTGCCTAACATTCCCACCGTTTAATATCCTGTTGCACGGTTTTAAGCTAACACGCGTTCTCCCTTATCAGCTAATAATTTCCATACTGTAAAAAATTCTTATGAGTGTGTTGTTAAAAGATTTCTCTATTAAACTGTACGATGATTGTGCATCTACCTTTGAATCTATCTTTGAATTTTACATCTACCTTTAGATGAATTGTACGTCTACCTTTGAATTTTACATCTATCTTTAGATGAACTTTACATCTACCTCTTAGAATGAACTTTACATCTACATCTTAGAATTAATTTGACATCTACCTTTAGATGTCAAATTCTTGTTCATTAATGTTCTTATATAGGGTACTCTCCTGTGCTTAGAAAAAAGACTTAGGGAATTTCATTACCCTAATGTTAAAGTTAAGGAACTTTTGGCAATACCTAAACTATGTATTTAGCAAAATACTTTTTCTTTCAATGGAAAGTATTTTAAACAATACGAAGGGGCTCTCTAAAATGGGAATCTTACTAAAGATTTCCACTTCCTGTTCTAGAGCTGTCAATTCCGATGAAAAATTTTATATTTTCCTTGCAACATCTATTTCTCAGGATTGAATATAGATATGGCTTATATGATGACTGATGTGGCATCAATAAAATCCAAAATTTAGTGAGCAATAATCTCCGAAATTTGATGAGCATCAAATTTCGGAGGGGGGTTCACTAAGGATTTCCACTTCCGGTATATTCATGTCATTTCCGTTTTTCCGAAAAGTCGTACGAAATAAGCTTTCAAAAGAGAATAAAATATTCTTAATAGTTCCGTTGAAAATGAAGTGTACACAACACTTACAACCCTATGAAAGCTCCTTCATAAATATTTGTTGTTAATATATTTTAGTATTATTATTGTTACGGCATATGTTATTTTATATTTGAATATTTGAATTTGAGTGTTTCAAATATAGTTTTTTATGTTTGATGGATTCTGGAAACACAGAAGAACAATTCGTAAAACAAAACCAGTATATTCAAAACTTTAAACAATAAAATTAATAGCAATTTATAAAACTAAATAGTGAACCTTTATCTATGTTATAACATGTTGCAAAAATACAAAGTTACTTTTTCTAATTGTAGCTTCATTAAATATTCCAATTTAAAATGAGGTCAAGGAAAAACTCTTTTTGAACACGGAATTCAGCATATATTTCTTTCGCTGCAAATTCGTCTAAACTGTAAATATAATAATTCTACAAAAAACTCTGCAGTACATAAAAATAGTAGCAGTTTGTAATATTTCCAAATTTAGTTTGTAAAAAATCATAAAATTACAAAAAAAAATTGAAATTGATCGTGGTAACAGGAGGACAAAATTTCACGAACATGACAAATAGGAATGCATGTTTCGATTTTAAACAAATACAATTTTATTTTGGTATTACTTTATTTCTACTAACTCTACAATTTTCTTTTCGTATTACTTTATTTCTACTAACTCTACAATTTTCTTTTCGTATTACTTTATTTCTACTAACTCTACAATTTTCTTTTCGTATTCCTTTATTTCTACTAACTCTACAATTTTCTTTTCGTATTACTTTATTTATACTAACTCAACAATTTTCTTTTCGTATTACTTTATTTCTACTAACTCTACAATTTTCTTTTCGTATTACTTTATTTCTACTAACTCTACAATTTTATTATCGTATTACTTTATTTCTACTAACTCTACAATTATATTTTCGTATTACTTTATTTCTACGAACTCTACAATTTTATTTTCGTATTACTTTATTTCTACAATTAACTCTACAATTTTATTTTGGTATTACTTTATTTCTACTAAATTTTATTTTCGTATTACTTTATTTCTACTAACTCTACAATTTTCTTTTCGTATTACTTTATTTCTACTAACTCTACAATTTTATTTTCGTATTACTTTATTTCTACTAACTCTACAATTTTCTTTTCGTATTACTTTATTTCTACTAATTCTACAATTTTCTTTTCGTATTACTTTATTTCTACTAACTCTACAATTTTCTTTTCGTATTAATTTATTTCTACTAACTCTACAATTTGATTTTAATATTACTTTATTTTTATTAACTCTACAATTTTCTTTTCGTATTACTTTATTTCTACTAACTCTACAATTTTCTTTTCGCATTACCTTATTTCTACTAACTCTACAATATTATTTTCTTTTCGTATTACTTTATTTCTACTAACTCTACAATTTTTTTTCGTGTTACTTTATTTCTACTAACTCTACAAATTTTTTTCGTATTACTTTATTTCTACTAACACTACAATTTTATTTTCGTATTACTTTATTTCTACTAACTCTACAATTTTCTTTTCGTAATACTTTACTTCTACTAACTCTACAATTTTATTTTCGTATTACTTTATTTCTACTAACTCTACAATTTTCTTTTTGTATTACTTTATTTCTACTAACTCTACAATTTTCTTTTCGTATTACTTTATTTCTACTAACTCTACAATTTTCTTTTCGTATTACTTTATTTCTACTAACTCTACAATTTTATTATCGTATTACTTTATTTCTACTAACTCTACAATTTTATTTTCGTATTACTTTATTTCTACTAACTCTACAATTTTCTTTTCGTATTTCTTTATTTCTACTAACTCTACAATTTTATTTTAGTGTTACTTTATTTTTATTAACTCTACAATTTTCATTTCGTATTACTTTCTGCATAATTACTTTATTGCTTAATTCCTTTTCGTTGCTAGTTGTTTTCGCATTTGTTTAGAATCTGTTTTTTTTTCATCGCTGGTTTGTTTGATTCATGTAGCTTCTGAAACAGGTTATTTGCCAATTTTTAATTAAGATATTTATTTTCGTTGTTACTTACTGAAAAGGTGCTTTGAATCCTTTGTTGGACGTTCCCTTTCCTTTTTGGTATTATACAGTTCATTCATTGTGTCCCACCTCTTGTTCCTTCCTCCTAGATTGTCTATCTATTTTTCTTTTTCCCATCATTAGCAACCTCCTGTCCCCGCTGCAGTCCCATTTATATTCTAACATCACTCTCCGATCTTACTTTCACGACTGAAGGTTGAGTTTATGTGTCCTAATACAGAAGTCTGTTCCTTGCCTTCGAAACCGGCCGATACTAGTTTTTTACGTTGTATATTGCTTTTAAAAACGTTATTTTAGTTTCGATCTGGTTGATTATTTGCCTATAAAACCATATTTCTCCAAGTTATGGCATAAACATTTCTAATTTGTTTTCTTTATCTTCTTCGTACACCTATTTCACTTCCATTTTTTCTAGATTTTATTACTGTTTCTCATTTAACTTCTCTTTTATCCCGCTAGGTGACTCCACAACTCTAGTATCATAATAGGATTCTACGTAGTTTCCCCAAGATTATTATATCTAGAGTTTCCCATTTCAGCTAGCAAGTGGTTAAACTCTTATTAAGCGTTAAGTTGTTGGCATATTTGCTTTGAAGAAGGAAATTTAAATGTTTTCGAAATGTACTTCTGCTTTTTATCATTTTACTTTCATAGAAAAAATGTTGTTTTTATTTCTTTATCAGCTTCTATTTAAATTAAATACATTTCTTTCCACAAATGAAATATTACCATTTCACGATTTAAATGTGGAGTTTTTTAAATCATATCCGTAGAATCTACTATATGAAATGCAACAGAGATCAACGTATTTCACTGAATAAAATATTTCCGTCTCAGATCTTAAACTGTAAATATTTCAAAAATCCTGTTTAGTTGACATACTTGGTTTATATTTATGGTCGTCTAGGTATCTGAGACGAACGAGATCCATAAAAATCCAGTTTTGAAAGATGCAGCACAGCAGAAGCTTTAAAAGCAAAACTTTTTGCAATAAAATATTCCAGAATGTTTTTCTCAGTTCTATAAAATTCTGCCTCTTATTACTTTCCCCACAATACATGGTAATGTATGGGAAAAGCATTGAAATCGTGTGGAAATTAGAATTATCAACTGATCTACACACGTTTCATGCACTCTAGAAACTACATTTAGCGTGTCGCATGTGTGTCTATGCAATGTAAGTTTTACTCTACTTTAGATCAAAAGCTAATTAGTTGTTACTTTAGCTCAAAAGCTAATTAGTTGTTACTTTAGCTCAAAAGCTAATTAAAGCTAAAGTTGTTACTTTAGCTTAAAAGCTAATTGACCGTATTTCACAAGATTTGATAGATAAGTCAATCAGGATATACTCTAATGCTGATAGATTTTAGCATGATTCGGAAGAAAAAAAACCTTCTTTTTGTGCAAAATGTCCTCCAAAAATAGTCAAAATATAAAATATAAAATTTGAAGACCATACTCTCAAATGTATCAATCAAATGCTTGTTTTATGCGTAAATTTTGACGACGAAATAAATAAGACCCTCCCCCCTCCCCTCTTAACTCTAGAACTAACCGTTCTCTAGATATTTTAATTTTTTTTTTCAGAGTCGCCTCTACAAATATGCCCAGTCCCCAAATGAAACAAAAATTGAATATTAAAACTGCAAATTCAGTCTAATTTGAAATAATTATGCGTGTTTCTTTTCTGCAATTAAACGCAATTTAATGAATTATAAAAGAAATTAATTGAACATGAATTTGAGTCTGTAGGGAGAGTCATCTGCTGACAACATCAGATTTTGCATAATAGTATAGAACTCGAGTGTATGTAAAAATTGACGTTTGAAATTCAATGATTCTGTTCATTCTACAATATAGTCCAGGACATGTAGACTGTAATATAGTCATAGAACAGGGTATGGAGAGATATGTTAACAACCTAATCATAACTTATGTTAACAACATATGTTAATTATGGCTTATGTTAACAACTTATTGTAATGATATTTCTCCAAACTCTCCAGTTGCTTAACTTCCGCTGCTAAGATCGAAAATCATGCAGCTCTCTATATCAATATTATTGATCCCTATACGATGCCTTAACAAAATGTAATTACTTTTTAAAAAATCCTAGATTCCCCTCCCTGACATAAGTGACCCCGTGTCCTACGAGGAAACATACTTGTTTGCCCTGAAAAAACAAATCGATAGCTTTCTGTACCTTACAAAACTTTACAAACCTTACTAAACTTATCTGAATACAATGGCTTGAGATGGAGCATCATTTCCATATACTATAGACGTTGAAGACATTCTTCTTGATTCAGCCCCACTTTAAAATCATGGAAAATCACAGCTCGATAATGCTCTTACGGCAACTCCATTTTCTTTTCTTTCAAAATTTATTTTTCGATAGGTAAATTATAATTGTTGCCACAAATTATCGTCTGCGGACATAAGAGTTCAAATTTATATATCCGATCAATAATTTTTTTTCTAGTGCATATCGTCTGTCCCTGTCTCAAAAATTTCAGTGTGACCCTAGTATCTGCGATGTATTTTACGTTGCGATTTATTTTATTATCTAAGCAAAATCTAAGAAAAATCTAAGGGAAATCTAAGCAATGTGCAACTATGAAATTTGGTACAGTGGTACCTTGGCTCCCGAAGAAGATGCACCTCATCAAGAGTTTTTTAGTTCAAATTTGTTGTCTAGGTTTTAAATGTTGAAGCACTATTTTGTGCGAATTTCGCATAAATCGGTTACTTAGTGATCGAAAATATTTCCAGCTTAGCTCATTTATATAAATAAATAAATAATTAAAAATCGGACTTAAAATGGAGCCCTTAGGGACACCTGAGCAGATATTTTCATGACTAGAACGTACATTTCGTAAGTGAGCGAATTGTTTGTGACCGGCTAAGCAATTTTAAAGTAAAATATTAGTTATTCTTCTGAAATCAATGCAGTCAAATTGAGATAAAAGACGTGAGTGATGGATAGTATCAAAAACTTTCGACAAATAAAAAGATATACTGCAAACCGAATGTTTAATATCAAGATTGTACTGAATAGAGTTTAGAGCGGTCCATATTACAAGTTAAGTCGATTTTCGTTTCGAAACTCAAACTGATGAGGTTAAATAATGTTATTTTTATCTAAAAAATCAAGAACTCTAACACATAGCAAATTTTCAAAAACCTTAACAAAAACAGCCTAGACAGTAATGCGTCTATAATTTATAATATTCTTAGTATCGCTCTTTTTAAAAATCAGAGATTTTACCAATTTTTAAACAGTGCGGAATTTTGTCAGTAAAGAAGATTACGTTTATGTATACCAAAGAGTACTTTAATTCTAGTTGAAACGGCCCTTGAAACCTTTATGTGTAACTTATCATGATCTAGCTCTATTTTATGTCAAGACGCAATAAAGTCTACTAAACTTCAGAAGGAATGACTGATACAAGAATCAAAAAGATAGAATAATTTATAAAACTCCACCTTTTACTTCCATTTTTCTAAGAAATATACAAATAATAAATATTTTCTATCCAATGGATCTAATTACATTATTTTAATAGTTAGGAAAAATATAATATGAAATCGAAACTATAACAAAGCTGCAAGTAAAACCGCAGATGGCACCCTAAAATATCATAGTTCTCTTTCAATCTGTTATAAACACCTACAATTAAAATTAGTACCGCACCAATACAGCAAAACTAGTGACTAAGTAATTTATAACAATGCTTACATGACAAATAAACTTAATAAACACACTAAAATACTAAACAGACTAAAACACGCATCAAATTACTTAACTCACATTTAAACTTTAAAAGCACTAAGTTTCAATACAATGCCCCAGATCTATCAATTTAAATCATTAAAGAACATAAATGATTAAAAGAATTCAACATTATTGTGTGTAATTATGAGTGATACACACTCGAATTATTACATTTAGTAGAAAACGAAACTAACATCTATACTGCACTAAAACAGGCTGCTGCTTGTAAGACAAGAACTTACACAACTTCATTGTAGATCCCAGGCATATGTCACTTAGGTTAGACATATGTTAGTTAGCCCTTTCTTCAGGCCAAAGCAAAACAGTTAGAACAGCATGCGTCCTTAACAAAAGCTGAGGGTGAACTTCGAAGAGGTAAGCGATAAGCAATTCAAAAGAGTTAGGTCACACACAAAGGCGTTAGTGGCGGCTCGCGTATAGGCACTGTGGAACTGCAGCACCCCCTATTTCCACTTGATATTATCGATAACATTTAATATAATGAGTCCTTTTCTCTTTAATTCTTTCTTTACACTTGTCGAATATGTAATCCTTAAGCTTAATATCAGTAGCCATTCCCCAGTTTATGAAAAAGATACAAAAGTCTTTGTATGGAACTGTGCGATTCACAGTTCCAGCGACGTGGTGTTTGACTGTTGTGCGCATGCGCAGATAGGAAGCTGCGCGCGAGGCTACGAGGGAGAGAGAGAGAGCACTGTCGCTCCCGCAGTGCCGACCCTGGCGTGCTCGTGGAATGCAGTTATTTTTTTTTACTACTCGTGTGTTGTGCTTAAAACCGGGCACCATATTCTTGAATGTGATAAAGTATAAAATTAGATTATTAGATATTTAGTTCCCATGACTGCATCAGAGGCAGAACGCTGCTTTTAACAGTGAAAAAAATAAAAACTTTTCTAAGAAGCACTATGAATTCGGAAAGACTAAATGCGCTTTCAATGAAGAAAAATTTCCTCAGTTGTCATCCAGAGATCAAGGCGAAAATTATTGATTTTTTCTCGCAAATTAAAACAAGAAGAATGGATTTCATTTTTAAATGAATAGATCAAGCTTGAACTGTAAAAATTTAGGTTAAAGTAAGTAAAAAATGTTTGATTTCGTTCTTTTAGTATTTTATCAAGTTTCTGAATAAATTTTCTTTTTATACATACTTGTTTTCTTTTACACAATTTTAAAACAGCTTTCCTTATATGTAAATGATTATTGGCGAATTATACTTGTGAAAATACAAAACTATTACACATCTATCTGTTACCTTACACCTTTCTGGTAGGTCGGACGGTCTGGGTCTCAACATCTATCTGTGTAATAAAATACAAAGCTATTACACAACTATCTTCCAGGCCAACGGCCGTACCGTGCTGAAAACACCGGTTCTCGTTAGATCACCGAAGTCAAGCAGCATCGGGCGCGGTTAGTACTTGGTGGGTGACCACCTCGGAACACCGCGTGCTGTTGGCCATCTCGGGTGCGGTATCCCCGTGGTTTGCGCGCTAAGATTTGCACGCTGCCACAAATGCCGCCGTGTTCATGCGGAGTACGATCACGTTAAACATGTGGGTCCGTAAGTCCTTCCGAGAGGTTGGTAGTAGGGGAAGGAGGGTACGGTCCCTGTGGATGCCTCCCCCACTGGGTTTCGGTCTAAATTGGGTGGCACTTCCCGGCCGTCCATACAGTTACCTTACACCTTTCTGGTAGGTCGGACGGTCTGGGTCTCAACAACAACTATCTTCCAGTTCATGCGGTGTGCGATCACGTTAAATATGCGGGTCCGTAAGTCCTTCCGAGAGGTTGGTGGAAGGGGAAGGAGGGTATGGTCCCTGTGGATGCCTCCCCCACTGGGTTCCGATCCAAATTGGGTGACACTTCCCGGCTATCCAAACGGTTACCTTACACTTTTCTGGTAGGTCGGACGGTCTGAGTCTAAACAACAACAACTGTCTTCTAGGGGCGCGGTAGCCCAGTGGTTTGCGGGCGGGAATTGCACTTGGTAAGCCCGGGTTCGATTCCCTCCGCTGCCAAAACTGCTGCCGTGTTCACGCGGAGTACGATCACGTTAAACATGTGGGTCCGTAAGTCCTTCCGAGAGGTGGATGGTAGTGGAAGGAGGGTACGGTCCCTGTGGATGCCTCGCCCACTGGATTCCAGTCTAAATCAGTTGGCTCTTTCCGGCCTACCAAAGAGTTACTTTACACCTTTCTGGTATGTCGGACGGTCTGGGTCTCAACAACAACTATCTTCTCACGTGAATGGAACGGACTAAATCCACAAGAATGATGCTAACAAATTCGTTACATAATATTGCATTAAATGTGAGCATATTTCACAATAGTTAATATGTGTTTAATTTTATGTACTAATTTTGATAAATTCATTTGATAAACGTGCATTATCATTGGGATGGTTCTACAGTTTCTCATTCGTTTTGTAATGAAAAATTACATATGATATAATATTTTAACGCTACATTATTAAAAGGTCTGATTTTTTAATGATTTTTTTTTCAAAATGACATTCGAAATTTTGAGGATCTTCAGAACATTTCATTGCGTTTAAAAGACTTCCAGTAACCACTTGTAATATTTGTACAAAATTTCATTCGAAACGCTCCATTCGTTCATGAGACATCACTCTGTCAGGTTCACGGATACACAAACTAACACTCATCTATCCAAACACTGGCATATTAACACACACACACACACACTAACAACAACACATACACTAACAACAACGCACACACACACACTAACACCAACACACGCAAAAACACTAACACCAACATGCACACACTAACACCAACACGCACACACTAACACCAACACACACACACACTAACACCAACACGCATACATTAACACCAACACACACACACACACACTAACACCAACACGCACACACACTAACACCAACTCACACACACTAACATCAACACATACACTAACACCAACACACACACACACTGACACTAGCATCAACACACACACACTAACATCAACACACACACTAACACCAACACACACACTAACATCAACACACACACTAACATCAACACACACACTAACATCAACACACACACACTGACATCAATACACGCACACACTAACACCAACACACATACACACACTAACACCAATACACACACTAACACCAACACACACACACACACACTAACACCATCACACACATACATGCATACATCACTGAAAAAATGTTCGATTCGAGTTCAGGGATGCTTGAAACGTGCTCTTTCGTCGAAAACTCGAATTCGAATTATCGACTCCGTCACAATATTTCCTCTATACATTACACAATATATATATCGAAAGTGAAAAAAATGGGCAAGTTATGATTAAGCATTGTGTATTTTGCGTTATGTATCCAATAATCTCATTGAAAAATCTGTAGAAACAAAGTTTCATGGTTTTACAAATGAAACCTTTTTCATTATTTGCAACAGAATAATGGATCATTTCTTCATTTGCCCAAAAGAATTTTTAGCTGTATATCAATGAAAAATTTAGTTATTGCAATACGTTTTGCTTTAAATTGAGTAGTCTAAATAACACAAAACTAATGCTGTAATTTAAGATTTCCTAACTCACTGAAACTAAATGAAAAGCGACTCATGGAAAAATGTGAATTGCAAGATGCCAATTTTTTTGTAAAATCCCATTTATGTATATAAAATGCATGTAAATTAAAATTTTATCTTATTGCTTTCCTAATATACATAATGTATAAGGAAAGTATTGTGACGGGATTGAAAATTCGAATTCGAGTTTTCGACGGGAGAGCACGTTTCAAGCATCCCTGATCACTAATCGAACATTTTTGAAGCGATGTCTCTGTGTGTGTGTCAGTGAGTCTGTGGAGACGATATCTCACGAACGAATGGAGCGATTCAAATGAAATTTGGTTCAAAAATCACAATCCATGAATCCTGGAAGCCTATTTTTTTTAAAACACAATCGAATGTTCAGAACCCCCCTAAATTTTCGAGTGAAATTTTGAAAAATTCATCAAAAAATCAAAATCTTTAATAAAGTTACTCAAATAGACATGTCTTATGTAATTTTTCATTAGAAAACGATTGACATAAACTATAGAGCGCTAACTTCAACCGTTCTCAATACATTGCACATTTTTCAAATAAATTTATCAAAAAATCCCATAAATTAAAAAAAAGTATCAACTGTTAAGAAACATGTTCACTTTTCATATGAATTATCCTGCGATAAATTGGGTGACATCAGTCTCGTGGATCTAGCTCGTTCCATTCACGAGAAAAGACACTTTGAGTAATACTTTTGTATTTGAAAGCCAATAGTCATTTATCCGCTGTAAAAATAACTTATTTCTCCGTCCATAATGCTTGGCGACGAATTTAGCTGAATGTCACCAACTTGACGACATTTTTAAATGTTGCCAAATTAACGAAAATCTCGCCAAATGGATAAAAATGACGCTAAATCAGTGAAAATGGCGACTAATTGAAGAAAATGCAATATCTTGGAAAGAATATAAGTATCTACTATAAGAATAACATTTTTTTAATTGTAAAAGTAGTAAATTCTTTGCATTATACAAGGAAAGTCATGTTTTGTCCACATCCGATTTTTTTTAATGCAGCTGAACTACTCGTGCGTAAACGAAAACTTTGGTTGATTCTTCTTGTACTTCAGCGAAACGAAGTGCAAACTACAAAATGAGTTTAAGCAAGTATCAACAGCACAGACCGACAAACAGATGACCGACACTCCAAAAACTATCAAAGCGTATTCAGAAGATTCAAAAATATATACTGGCATCAAAATCTCGAAATTGAAAATTTTCGTTTAAACAATACCTTCTCTATACTAAATTCTATAATATGAGAAAGTGATTAATATAGTTCTTTTCAACGCCATCATACTTTTCCCTTCCGAAAAAGTTATTTTTCTGGGATGTAATCCAGCGTGAACTAAGAAAAATATTCTCATTTATTTATTCTTCAATTTTGATACTGTTACACAAGAAAAGTAACTCTTTAGTTGCATGAAAAGCTTTTAATCTATAGTATTAAAAAGAAAGTAGTAACGAGATTTATTTTGCTGAGGACGAGATTACGTGAACACTGCTAATCTTACGATCATGCTAGAATTACTTTGAGATCCAATGTTCTATCATCGTGGTTTTTCTTTTATTACAACATTTAAAATTAATCTCCGCCTATGTTCATGAAATAATATGTATTATGTACATATAATATGCATAAATACATGCTATATTCTCTTTCTTTTACTTTCTTTCCAGTATATATATATATATATATATATATATATACACTCACGGACAATGAAAGTTGCGCACCAAGAAGGAAGCATAAGATGGACCTGAAATTTTATTGATGGAAGGATACAGATGAATGATATACGTGATCACAAAAACAGCCCAGTAGAACACGTACAGAGGGAACTGTGGTATACAGTCCTGTCATTCTCAGTAGTGCATCACACCGCCTCGTGCTGCGATACGAGCAGCAATACGGTCCAAAATGGTGCCGAACAGACGTCTGATGTTGTCCTGCGGCAGATGAGTTCACATCTGTTGGACGTTACGTTCCAAATCCCGAAGATTGCGGCAACGAGGCAGCTGGCGTTTCAACTGGTCCAACACATGCTCGATAGGGGACAGGTCTGGTGAGCGGGCAGGCCATGGAAGTGTCTGGACTTGATTCAGGCAGGTTTGGGTGGCCCGAGCCGTGTGCGGCTGGGCATTACCCTGCTGGAATTGCGCTCCTAGAATCTCAGCAACGAATTGGAACACATGCGGCCGTGAAATCTCATCCACGTACGGCTGGCCCGTCAATGTTCCAGGTACCACTACTAGAGTTAATTGGATGTAGTAGGCTATGGCTCCCCAGCCCATGATGCCTTCAGTGGTGCTGGTGTGGCGCTCGATAACGGGGTTGGGATTGTGTAGGGGACCTCCACACCCGGATACGCTGATCATCGGGCCCCAAAACGAAGCGGCAATCATCGCTAAACACCACATATCGCTAATCTGTGGCTTTCCAGGTTGCTCTCGCCCGGCACCACAGCAACCGGAGCCGCCGATGTTCCTGTGTGAACGGCAGCACACGTACGGGAAGCTGAAATCGCAGATTTGCTTCCTTCAGGCGTCTAGATATGGTTCGTGGGCACACAGGTGTCGCTACGTGTGCCTGTATCGCGGATCGGGCAGCCGTGGGCTCTATACGTACCTGTCGCACGATCATTCGATCCTCTCTACTCGTGGTATGAATGGTCTGTCCAGAGCCGGTCCTCCATGTCTGGGTGATGTCCCGTAACCAGTGCTCCCAACACCGTCGGATGATATAGTCCGAACGATCCATGTAACGGGCTATTCGGCGCGTTGACCACCTTGAGGTTTTCAGCCCGATGATAAGGTCTCTCTAGAAGTCCGTCAGTTGCGTATATCGACTTTTCTGGTGTCTATCCCCATTCTTTTCACTCCGTACTCGTGTTTGCATAGGCCGAAGCTTCACGCATTGATAGGGCGTCGACTACACGCCGGGTTATAAGGCCTCTGGCTCATGCTTGCAGCGCCGCTCAAGGGTATACGGTCATGCGCAATCACACCAGACTAGGATAATTTACATACCAGCCCGCCCTCTAGATATTTACATCATTTCGCGGTTGTACCATGTTTTCTTCTTGCTGCGCAACTTTCATTGTCCGTGAGTGTATATATATGTATACAGGGTGTCCCAAAAACATTGGCCTCGGATTTTATTCCTTAAATATTGTTCTTAGACATATATAATAAATTACAAAGTTGCGTAGAAGAGGTACATAATTTCATAAAATCGATTAAAATTTTCAAGGGAATTAAATTTTAAGAAATGCAAAATTTAAAGTTTTATACGGCCCCATACAAAAACATTTCCAATGAGTAAAATGTGCCCCTACACTATTAAAGTGATGTACAAAATTTCAGCATTTTATTATAAAAAGTCCCAGAGATATGAAAAGACAAAATTTCTGACCTAAACCACTTTTCGATGCATCGACATGGGTTCTCAGAGGGGAAAAATCATGTCGGCAGATCGCGACTCAAGGGTCATACACAATGATTACATAAGTAAATAATAATTTTTCTATTTATTGGTTCAAAAGTATCTACACTGTGTAGAAATAATAAATTTACAAAAAGATTTCAAAGCTTGTTCAAAATGTTTTCCATCCATGCCAAAGATCCATTAAAGGTAAGAGGCAGATATTATTTGCCTATGATGCATTTCTGCGTTAAGTTATTTGCAATCTTTCTGTAAACATTTACATTTTAATTTGTGATTAATCACTCACCAACGTTGTTTAAACATATCTTTGGAACTTTCTATGATAGCAATTTTGTACATCATCTTATTAGTGTATGGGGCACATTTTACTCATTGGAAATGTTTTTGTAGGGGGGCAGGATAAAAATTTAAATTTGTATTTCTTCTCTTCAAATTTAATCCCCTGAAAATTTTTATGGATTTCATAAAATTCTGTACCTTTTTTTACGCAACTTTGTAATTTATTATATAATATGTCTAAGAACAATATTTAAGGAATAAAAGCCGAGGTCACTGTTTTTGGGGCACCCTGTATATATATATATATATATATATATATATATATATATATATATATATATATATATAATATATATATATATATATATATAATATATATATATATATATATATATATATATATATATATATATATATATATATATATATATATATATATATATTATATATATATATATATATTGCAATGTACCGGTCTCCGGGAGTATTGTCGCGACATAGAGCTTGCTTTAACCGAGATTAGGGGGTCACCCCCCTCCCACCGACCAATTTTTGGTACTTTGTATTCAAATCTTCATTTTCCTTTTCGGACTGATATATATATATATATCCTAAAAATCCTAAAATCCTGTTAAATTTAGAACTGTAACTAGTGGTCATAATACTTACTCTACTACTGCGAGTAAATTATTACTAAATTCTTTGAATCTAATAAATATTAGTTTACGCCAGTCTAGCAATAATTGCCTTATTCTAAATAATAGTAAAAAATTAAAGAATAAATTAACATCTCTTAGAAAAATAATAGGATTTCAAACTTTTGATTTTAAAGATATTTTTAATAATATTAAGATCTCTGATATATATGATGTAATTTTAGCTCTATATAATGCTTATATTACTAATCTATCAACTCAAACAAATTTTATAAATTTTCCTAAACTTCTGCACTTTGTTATTTTCAATAATTATATTTTTCAAGGAAATAAATTATACTTACAAGTCTCAAGAGTTCCACAGGGTGGCTGCAGTAGCAGTATGTTAGCTAATTTATACCTTTATCATTATGAAAAGTCTTTTACTTCAATAGATTATACATTTTACAGATATGTTGATGATCTTATTTGCTTAGTACATACTGAAAATTATCTCATAGATATAGATTTTTTCCAGACAATTCGGAATTAATTCCTAATGAAGCTACTATTAGTAATAATATTAATTTTTTGGATTTAAATTTTTTTATTGATCCTTCTAATAGAATTGTTACTAATTTATATGATAAAAAATACTTTTTTTAATTTTAATAATAATAAAATCTTACCATTTAATTTCTGCAACTCGATTCAATTCTTTAGAAATATTATACTTAATCAGCTTTTTAGAATTTATAGATTATCTGATAAAAAATTTCATGCTATGCATATAAATGATCTCAAAATCACCAACAATTTATATAAATATCCCTCTTAGTTAGTAAATGGTATAGTTAAAAAGTTTAGATTAGCTGGATTTTTATGAAATCTATTCATAGTATCTTATATTAGCCAGACATCACCTTTCTCTCATATTAATAATGCTTTTATTTTTACATCCTCTTCAACATCAGCCTTACTATTATTAGCCCCACTTTTTTGTAGCTCTTTTTGTATATTATTACTTTTTCTTTTCTTTTCGCATTACTGTTTTTCATTTCTTACGAATGGCAACAGTAGATCATTTCTTTTTTGTCTTTGCGAATGACAACACTGGTCTTCAACACTTCATTCAGGGCTCCAGGGTTCTTCTGGTTCCAGCATATTCTGTGCTCTTTCCAGGTATTCACGTTTTCTTTTATTTTTCCGTTTTTATGTATGTTGTCCAAGTAGAATAGTTTATAGATATAATCTGTCTATTTCTTCAGAAACATACATTTTTTGTGTTTGCTTCGTCAAAATACTTGGACCAGAAGAAGAATTTTGCGAAGTGAAGAAGTCCATTTTTTAAGACCTAGCCCTTGTCCGCGTGTATAGCAATAATGCTTGATTTTTTATGGTTTTCCATTATCGTTTCCATACCATTGAAATTTGTTGATTTCCTTTAACTTGATGTCTCGTTATTTGTATCTTTTTCCATTTGATTGAATATTTGCTGTTTTATACTTTTATTTTGTGGGTGTTTTAGAAAGTTAGGTTTATTGAGTTACAGCTTCTCACTTTTCTTTCATTGGACTTAAAAACTATTATTATTATTAATGTTATATATATATATATATATGTTATAGTAATTATTGTAAGTGATGTTAAGAATTAGAGTTCGAATTTTAGATGAATTTACATGTTTGGGATACCTTAGAACACAGGTAATGTAAACAGAGGGACGAAAATCAACAGGATGAGAACACTCAAAGGGTATGTCGATTTCTTTCCCATTTTCCTCAAAAGTATAAACATTTTTCTATTTCAGTATGAATATCGATTAACTTAAGAAAGTTAATTTATACGTACACGCTCTCTGTTACAAAAAAACCCTTGAAAAGGTGCTATATCAAAATTTTGCAGTTTTAATGAGTGTAAAGATAAATATTATTGCATTTTTAACGTAAAAGGATTTTCTATTGCAGAGCAGTGGCAACATTTCTGTCACATGTTAATAAGTAGTAAATCTTCGTCGAGCGGCCGATGCACAGTGCGAAATGTAATCAAAAACCAGTCTAATATCTTCTTGTTGCAAATTTGGCTAGATGTTGTAAAATGGTTGTGCTAGTTCACTCACAATCCGTGATGACTGCAACTACTCTTCTAGCATACCCCAGGCATGCTCGAATAACAAAAGGTTTGTGAACTCCCCAACTGTCCATGAAAAGATATGAACTATATGGATACATTATTGATAGCCTCGCCATCTGAGGTCTGGCATTATCATGCTGGGAATTAGCCCCTGGAAAGCATGACAATACAATTGGCTGCAGAAAGTAGCGACCAGATATATAGGCGTGCTGTCAAAGTAATTCAAGTGTAACGGCACAACCAAAATCGCAGGTGCAAAATGTATAAAGATGTAACGTCCGGAACAAATGCTTGGAGCAAACCTTGCTACAGCACAGAGAATAAAAGTCAGCTGGTATGTCTCCAAGCTCTATCACAAGCTCTCAAAAACATGGCCCATATATGTAATGCCGTATCAAAAAATTGTATTATTTATGCAAAACGGAAAATTGTGAAATATAGGGGTAAAAAAGTTTTTAAAATATACTGAACTAATGGTAGGCTGGTTACTTTATATGTCCAATTAACTTTTGAGATACCAAGTTAAAGCAAAATCTAAGTACATGTATGTTGTATTTTCCTTTCAAGTGTTTTCGTATACGATATCTGTAGTAAATAAAGACAAATTTTACTTTTTAATGTAATACTTCAAGAGTATTTTGCTATTTCTCACATATTTGAACTATTGTAAATAATTTAAACAATCTCAGATCGCAATTTAAATACACATTTTATGGTAACTATTTTGCAACTTTTATGAAATGAAAAATTGTTCCAGATTTAACTTAAAATCGCTTTACTTTGTTTACATTCTTTAATAATTTCTAGTGTATATTCAGTACTTGTTATACATTGCTAATTCCTATGCACGTCTATATTATTTACACTACTCTCATCATGTTCCCTCCCTTGTCTACTGTAAACCCTAGGGTCAGTTGAGTGGTCTGGGTCTTTAACTCTCCTCATGTCAAGATATAAATAAGCATCAATGTAATTGCATGTTTCAGCATTTAACTATAAGTACTATACAGGGTGATTAAAAAAAGATGGGCCAAACTTTACACACCAAACCAAGCATTTTTCGTCATAGTTTACTGGATCGAAAATGAAACGTAAAGGCGTCACAGGGCGCTTACTCGTTGGGAAGCAGGCGCTTCGCAAACTTAAAAGCGTGAAGAAAACCTGGTATGCAAATTTCATCTGGGAAAGAAGACGAACCCTTACGCAAATTTTCGTAATACCGAATATACGGCCTTATTAGTTTTCAACAGTAATTCGTAGCTCCAATTTTTGAGACGACGAAGGAATATACAAATAGGGAAAAAGCTGATATGCATTTCACCTATATTGATCTTCTTTTTGGGAGGATATCTCAAGAGTCTCGTCTATGACACTCCCCTTCAATCTAAAGAGGAACTCGTCGTCAGAATTTTGGCCTCTGCTGCCGAAATGAGCAACATGCCTGGTCTGTTGAGAGAGTTCGCCAATCCCATCATGGCTGGTACGAGACGTGGATTCAGGTTGACGGTCGTTCTTTTGAGCCATTACTGTAATTATTGTTTATTAAATGTCATTTTATAACTAAGTCATTCTTGTGTTTTCGCTTCGTCTCATCGGTTTCACCATTAAGCGCCCATTGACGCCTTTAACTTTCATTTGCAATCCGGTAAAGTATGATGGAAAATGCTTGGTTTGGTATGTACAACCACCTCGTAAAGTTTGGCCCATCTTTTATGAATCACCATGTATTTACAGTATGTATACTGTAGACTAATTACATGTACTGGCTAGCAGAGTTTATTCTTTTTCCAGCTATCATAATTACATTATCTTGCATAGAAATCAATTTTGCTACCTTTATTGTCGAAAAATTTAAACAAAAGTACAAGCAGGTTAATAGTGTATATAGATACAGAATGCATTGCAAACTTTATATTCATGGCATGAAATTTATTGACATTTAACTCATTTATTTGGTACACCCATTTTTCCAACATGGCGGACTCTAAATTTGATGAATTTTGAAGTTCAAACAAATATAAATATCTTGGAACTCAAAAGAATTAGATACTTGGAATAAAAACTGTTTTACTGGCCTTAAAGTAGCCTACATTTCATGCTCTTATAAAATTTGTGTAACTGCAACCTGGGTGGTTGAAATTCGGCATTCAAATTCAGCATCAGTTTTGCTAAACATGCAGTTTTTAGGCTTTTTAAAAATAATGAAGAGAACAATTTTAAATCTTCAAATTTTCACCATATCTCGCCGTACTTCCAACGTCTTATCTAGAGAAATTTCAAGACTGAAAACTTTCTCCTTTTTATTTTATTAAATCCTAAACATGGCGACTTTTTCAAATTTGCAAATATTTAAGCCTTACTATATCTGGTAAGGAAACGGGAAATATCTGAAATTTGTAGAGGATCATGTAATATATAATAACTAATTGCAGTAAAAATTTGGAGTTTTAGACTTTTCTAGTTTCATAGATATCGAGTGATGAGCAAGTCTTAAAATCTTGATTATTCATTTATCAAACATGCATAACTTTGTTACACATTTTCTATTTAGTCTTATTATTAATCCTCCAAATCATGAAAATTATTAATTATAAATAATTAACAATCATAAATTATTGTTATTAATGAAAATTTAGTTAACATTTTAGCTTTAAAATTCAAATTTTATGGCTAAAAGTAGTTAAACCTGAGAACCCTGGTTAGTATTTGAGAGAAGAAAAAGATAACGTGCATATACTAAAAAAGCGCCATTTTCAGATTGTTACTACTACTTGTTGCAGAATGTTATGGCAATTCTGAACTGAGAAGCATCAGTCAGCTCATATCATTTATTTCAGTTCTACACATTTTCTAGTGGTGAGTATATATATTTGATGTCTTATGCTGTTTAATTATATAAAAAAATTGATATTTAAAGTTCATAGAAATAGAATGTTCTATTGATAAATTTATTAAAAAAGATTGCCATAAGCATATTTATGGTAAAGTCAGCAAGGATTTTAAATTTGGGGAATTTCAATGAAGTTGATAAAACACTATTGAAGTTAAGATTAGATACAGATCACTTGAAAACGGTTTGTAAATAGCGCACGAGAAAAAGTTCATTAATAAGTATAATCATCTTTTTGGACAGATGGGTTGTAATCCTTTTAGCTATCACACGAGTTCAAAGAAAAGGGCTACAAAGGTTGTCGTGAAATTACTTTGGAACATTTAAAGAAAAACAGACAGCATCAGGTACACCTTGTTCCAAGAAAATATTTATGCCCTATGTGTTATAAAAATACATATTTTGGCCAACGTATGTATAGACATTCATGAAAAAACTGAAAAAGTGTTTGTTCCAGAAAAGGTTAGTTTAAGTGAAGTTGATGCAGTTTGTTCTATACTGGATGTTTCACCAATATCAAAAATTAAACAAATAAGTTCAGAAAAAATATCAAGAGCTTTAATATGCAAAACAAAAAAAATTTAAAAGGTGCTGTATAAGAAATTAGAATATTAATTTACAGGAGACATGCAAAACGATAATGGAGAGTGTTCATCTATTTTGTATAATGTGTGTACTAATTTAATTGACAAACTTAAAAAAAAATGCAAAATAACCAGTAAACAAAACGTAAAGATTATGAGTTTAGCTGTTGGTCTAAATCAGGAATATGCTGAGAACTGCAGATTTCTGAATTCTTAGTTAGGATTACAAGAGAACTTGTGGGAAAAGATGGCATTCTTCCTAATTTAGCAAAAAAGAAACGCAGGAAAAAAATTAGATGGAATTATAATTTTAGCTACGAAATAATTTTATGAACATAATAATAATAGTAGGATATGTCCTGATAAAGAATACAATGTCTCAATTAAAGTTAATGGTGTCAAAGGGCATGGGCAAAAACTTTTAATTCTATAATTTAAGAGAACTGTATGTTCATTTTAAGAGCAGAGCATTTACTCATCTTTAAAAGTGGGTTTATCTAAATTTAGTGCACTCAGGCCAAAATGGTGTGTTTTAGCTGATTCCTCAGGTAATCACACAGTTTATGTCTGTGTGTACCACCAGAATGGGAAACTAATTTTGTAGGGGACAAATTTCAATGTTAATTATAAATATCAATTAAAACTATTGATTTGTAGCATAGATAAATATAAATGCATGATGGATAAGTATTCTGGCGTCCCAGAGCACGAATTGTATTTGATTTCCTCACAGAGGAAATGGATGAGATGTTAGAAGACATATACTATGAACAGTGGAAATATGCTATGTACAGAGCGTGTGAACCTATTAACTATCACACAAACGTCAAATGAGTTTCCTGAAAAACTCACCGAGGCGCTAAAGGAACACCATTTTGTCTCCAGAACTCAGTCACAGTTTTCAAGAGCCACAAAAGTAAACCTTGCAGAAACTGAATGCATTGTTCTAGCAGTATTTGCTGAAAACTACAGTTTCATAATTCAAGATGAAATTTAAAAGTTTTAGTTAGATATGCACACAGGCCACCCTCCATCCTTTTGTGTATTACTTCAAGTCAGGTGATGTTTTAAAGAGTCACAGCATGAGAATCACAAGTGATCACCTACAACACAGCACAGTGGGATTTCACACATTTCAGAAGTATCTTACAAGCCTCTTCCAACAGTCAAGACATTTTTACTTTCCCTGCAATACATGATAATGTATAGGGAAAGTATTGGAATCATGTCGAAAATTGCAACTCGAGTTTTCAGCGGATCTACACGTTTCGAGACCTCTAGAATACGAAAAAACTATTTTAGCGTGACGTCTGTGTGTGTGTCTGTGCAATGTATGTATCCACTCTAACTCAAAAACTAATGGACCGAATTTCATAAAATTTGGTAGGTAAATCACATGGGTATGACCCTGGTGCTGATTAGTTTTTGGTACGATTCGTAGAAACAGAACCTGCCCTTTTTTACGAAATGACCAGTAAATATTTCATGTATCTACTCTAGCTAAAATACTAATTGACCAAATTTCACAAAATTTGGTAGATAAGTAACTTGTATGATACTCTAGTTCTGAGTAGTTTTTGGTATTAATCGGAAAAGAACAACTTGCCTTTTTTTACGAAATGGCCCGCAAAAATGTCATGTATCCACACTAGCTAAAATACTAATTAACCAAATTTGACAAAATTTGGTAGATAAGTTACTTGTGAGATACTCTGGTGCTGATTAGATTTTGGTATTATTCGGAAAAGAACAACCTGCCTTTTTTTACGAAATGGCCCTCAAAAATCGAAAAATCGAAAAATAAAGCTACGTATGTTCAAATATATCAATTAAATGCTTGTTTTATACGTAACTTTTGATGAAGGAAGGAATAACAACTCTATTACTCTAGAAATAACCGTTCTCGAGATATTTGAGATTTTCCGCATTTCGTTATGCCACTTTTGGAAAAATGAATTACCAAATAAAAACAGAAATTGAATTGTATTGAATGCAAATTTAGTGTTATTTTGTGAAATTAAACTCAATTTAATTAATTATTAAAGAAATAAAGAAAAAATGAATTTGAGTCTGCAGGGACAGTCATATGCTGCCTACATCAGATTTTTTTATTTTAGTGGTGGAGCTGCCAGTTAATATAAAACCAAAAAGAATTTTATCAACATGTGTCATAAGTGTGATTGATTTCAATATAGATGCTGAGTGGAATTATTTTGCTACTGCTCATGGGAAGAATGCCTGTAATGGACTACAAAAAGAGAAGCGACAATAGCAAGCTTGCAAAGAGGTTATGAAAATCATATCCTTCCCCGAAAGATTTATATTATTTTGCTGTGGAATATATCAAAGAAGTATCCTACATTTTTGTTTCCACGGAGGACGTGAAATTAAATGACAAAGTGTTGAAACCTAGATTTGAAAAATGTAAATCTGTACTTCAAACGATAGAAAAGCATATATTTTTACATCTCAGCAAATCCACTATAAGATGTTACCAAACATCTATATCTTTGGAATATGAAGATATCCCAGTGGCAACTTGTATTTATGATAAACAGTAGTGAGGTGTTGAAATTTTCAAAATGTGTTTTGGAAATGATAATGAATGACATGAATGTGTTTTGGAAATGATATGAATGTGTTTTGGAAATATCTGCAATCTTCAAGCCGCCAGGTCCAAGAATTTCTTTCCAAAAGGCCTCCAATGCATAATGGGTTCCTCCATCAAAAGAACTGAGAAAACAGATGGCTCTGGAATTTCATACACCTACAGAGAGAACAGAGTTACCAGATTACTAACAAACTCTGTAATGAAATATCACGACTGTACAATAAATATTTTTAATAAAAGTATCAAACTTTATGGATAAGTGAAAATTAAGATGTGTTACTTTTAGGACTCCATATCAATAAAAGCAGAAATGTCTCAAACTCCAAATTTTTACTACAATTAGTTATTATACAGTACATAATTCTCTGTAAGTTTCAGATTTTTTTCCGGTTACCCCACCAGAGATATTAAGGCTTAAATATTTGTAAATTTAGAAAACTCGCCATGTTTGGGACTTAATAAAATAAAACGAAGAAAGTTTTCAGTCTTGAAATTTTTTCAGATAAGACGTTGGGAGTACGGTAAGGTATGGTAAAAAGTCAAAGATTTAAAATTGTTACCTTCATTATTTTTAAAAAGCCTAAAACATGCATTTTTAGCTAAATTGATGCAGAAATTCAATGCTAAATTTCAACCACCCAGGCTGCAGTTACGTAAACTTTACAATAGTATGAAATATAGACCACTTTAAATCCAGTAAAACAGTTTTTACTTCAAGTATCTAACTCTTTTAAGTTCCAAGATATTTAAATTTGCTTGAACATCAAAATTCATCAAATTTGGAGACCGCCATGTTGAAAAGATGGTTGTACCAAATAAACTAGCTAGATGAAAAAATTTTAAAAATCGTTTTTCATCTGCTGAAATATGCAGGAACATTTGTGCAAAATATAAAAATTTTCGAAAATAATCATGCAACCAAATATTCTTTTTTTGTGTGATTTTAGACGGAATGACCGAACGTAAGTGGACGGAATAGTAAGTGGCTTATGTTTTAACACCAAAAGAAATGATTTTGAACAGCTATGAAAAAGTTTTATATATGCAACAGTTAAGTCGGTTACAAACACGAATGAATTCCAATTTAGAATTATTAAATGTTAAAAATTTGCCATTGCAATTGCACATTTTAGTATTTGTATTAAGCAATATATTAAATTTCTTTCTTATATAATATATTAAAAATCTGACCATTACCTTAGCAATAAAAACAAAAAACACATTTTTTTCTGCAATGTTCTAGCAGAGTTTATTTTCACTACAGGGGGTTCTTTGCATATTTACCTTCACAGCTTGCTTAAAACGCAGGCGCAATAGACTAGGGGGCTCAGCCTCCTGGTCGCTGACGCTCCTCAACCCCCATAACTCGCTTTCCAAATAACGGGGGTTGAGAAGCTACTCGCTGGCGCTCGATGAGCTCGCTTTGCGAGTTATTTCTTGCCGTATACTATACCCAAGCGTAATACTGCCGTTGGACGCTTCATTGCTGATGCTTAACAACAGTAGCTCGATTTGAGGGCTTTTTCGACCCAGCCGGCGCGCACAAGACCGCGTTTGTATCCCCTGCTGTATTCCATGTAAAATCAAGCCGAAACGTATTGTCCTGCGTGCTAAAGTACCTCTGTAGCAAATTTTGTCGCTGTCCTACATTTATTTTTCCTACTACAGACGACACACAAACAGACTAGCAAACAACTTCGTTGTGTAAGATAAGATTTCAATGGTCAATTAACCGCTCCAGAAATCGAAACTTTCTCCAAAAAATATTCAGATCAAAAACTGATAAATAGTAATAATCTAATATACCAGATTTATTAATTCTTTTTGTTAACAGCTCAAGAAATCGAAATTTTCTCCAAAAAATATTCAGGTCCAAAACTACTAAATAGCAATAATCTGATACACCAGATTTATTAATTCTTTTGTTAACCGCTCAAGAAATCGAAACTTTCTCCAAAAAATATTCAGGTCAAAAACTGCTAAATAGTAATAATCTGATACATCAGATTTATTAATTCTTTTTTGTTCGAAAAGGCGCGCATTTCCACTGTTTTCACAATAAATGTGTTCCGCACAGTCCACGAATATTTTCTTAGGCATATTGATATATAAAATATGAGACTTTGATTTTGTAACGAGATACCTACCTTCGCAAATTGATTCCTATTCCTTGTGACGGCATCCGAATGAAATATATATGCAAATTGTTGACAGTAATAAGAATACTTTGGCGCATCCTGAGAATGAAATTACCTTCGCAGAGCAATTTGTTTTCAGTCACCAAATATATTCAAATCAATGTATTTTGTCAAAAAGGAGACAAATATATATTAGATCAAATATTATGTGAAATTATATACTAATTGAGCTGAGGTTAATTTAATTTCAGTAAATATATGGTTTATGTTTGAATAAAGAGTCATATAGTAATGAATCTGAATGTATCTGGGGATATTAAGAATGCAGGAATGCAGAAGGAGTGCTATACTTTCATCTAAATATAATGAGCAGAACTCTAAAGCTTCGTTTTGAGTATAACGTCAGATACTGAAAGTGAGATCATGATATAGGCATGCATAATACGATTACTAGATTTCTTTTACAGCGAAATTATAATGTAACCATGTCAGACCATGATATGAGCAACCCATTGAGATATCGCTTCCCCACAGACTCACGGACATTGACATCACCTCAAAAACGTTCGATTCTAGTTTAGAGATGCTTAAAACATGCTCTTCCGTCTAAAACTCAAATTCGGATTTTGGACCACGTCACAAAGCTTCCCTATACATTATAGGTAAAATAAAAAGTTCGAATTTCGTCATTTTTGAAATGTTAAAATCTAAATATCCTTGCAATTTCAAGAGTTTAGGTAAATAATTATTTTGTCCATATAGTAGTTAGAGGTCAAAAGCCCTACGCGAAGGGAAAAGTCTCTACACCTGGGCATACCAACTCCGATTATTACTTTTCTGTTTCTTTTAACTGCGTCATCTGCTCAGTTCTTGAATAATTCAGAGATTATGTTATTGCGTTCATTATACGAAAATATTTTTATATAAAATATATCATTGAAATATTACCGATAGATATTAAAGGTCCTCATATACAGAGTGATTATAATTAAAGTTGAGATTTTAAAACGCGATTTCTTTTTGCGATTATAAAGTAAGAACCACTGGTCAGAATGACCTGAAATTTGACATGAGTATACGTGAAGCAATGGAATTCTGTTTGGCGAAGGAAAAAAATACTTCAAAAATGTACCAATAGACGACGCTGTATTTATCAAACACGGGGTGTTGTTAGCCGAAAGAAACTAATAGTCAACTAAAGAAAACGACAATTTAATCAGCATCACTTAATTTAATAATTGATTGAAACATCACGAAAACATGAAACAAACACCTACGAAATACCAAGAAATGTTCAATATGCTGTCCACGGTGCTCGGCTACGAGTTGGAAGTGCAAAACGGCATTTTCCACAACAGATCGGAGTGTATCAGAGGTGATGCTGCGGATGTGGTGAGTAATGCGTGCGTCAGCTAAGTTCGCAATCCGACCACTATACATCACATTCTTGAGCTGTCCCTAAAGCCAGAAGTCGCAAGGATTAAGGTCAGGTGAACGTGGCGGCCAGACTGTTGAAAAACGAGACTGATAATCCTGTCATTTCCGAAATGGGTATTCAGCAGCTACTTCACTGGTGTTGCAATGTGCGGAGGAGCGCCATCTTGCATAAAAGCTGTGATATCCAGAGAACTGCATGTGCTCCTCGTTTTTATCACAACTGTAATGTGCAGTGCGCAATTGCGCATGCCCAGTCTTAATTAGCATACCTCCAGGTTGGAGGTGTACTTCCGCGCGCGATCTAGCGGCTAATTTTTTCGTTTTTCATCAGGCAAATTCCATGTTGGATTCGTACATTGACATTTATCGGTACATTTTTGAAGTAATTTTTTTTCGTCGAACAAAACTCCATTGCTTCACGTATACTCAAGTCAAATATCAAGTCATTCTGACCAATAGTTCTTACTTTACAGCGTCTTAAAATCGCAACTTTAATTATAATCACCCTGTATGTATGTATGCATGTATGTATATATATATATATATATATATATATATATTCCATTTTATATATTTAGCAATCTCGTGCTCTATGAGGCGATAACTATCTATTAGGGCTATCTATTTAGGGATTAACAAATGACTGACTAATTGACTACCGTTAAATAGAACTGACCAATGACCCTTCGACCAGACATAAAATAAAATGAAAATTTAGACTTAATATGGCAGAGTTAGTGCCGATACGAAATACACAACGTAAAGTTATTTCAATTTTTGAAAATTTCTTTTGTCATCTTTTACTTGCTAAAATAGTGATTTGAAGTGAAATAATCTAATTTAAATTTTACACACTCCCGACTTTCATATTTATTGAAAATAAGCACTATAACAATAAGTAGTTAACTCGTTGTGTGGGTGAAGCAAAAGTGGATCAAAGTTTAGAGTGAGCAGATCGAGTGGGTCCATTGTAAAGTAGAAAATACCGTGTGAAAATTGCATCAAAATCGGATCAAGAGTCACTAAGATAGATAAAAATATAAATATGAAAAAGAGGAGGGTCTCCCCTCTTCCACCACAGTTGTTTCATATTACATAATAACAGACGATATTTGTGTGTCGACGAGTGTGTGTAAGGTCTGTAGCGGAAAACGTAAACATCGTACGGCCTTGAAATGTCGTACACGGATATTTCAGGAACCAAGGCGATGCATTTTTTGTAAACCCGAAATATGAAATTGAGGCTACTTAAAGCAAAAGTTGCGCCCAGGGGATTGATAGAATAAGATTGTATAACTAAGTGATTGCCACCAGCAAAATCTAAATCGTTCAATTAGAAGGAGACTTAAGAAATTTGGGGGGGGGGGGCTAACCGAACTGAAAGTTACACCCAGGGAGTTGGCACAATAAATATGTATATCCAATTCACATATACAAATAGTGCCAGGACTATAACCGCCAGCGGAATCAAAATTGCTCAATGAGGAGCCGAAATGTGAAATTAGAAGAGGACTACTTAAAGTAAATGTTGCGCCCAGGGGATTGATACGAAAAAGATGTACATTCAGGTGGTACAAAGACTGTAGCTACCATAAGATTCAAAATCTCTCAATTCAGGAACCGAGATGTAAAACCTTGCGGGTTAGTTAAACTAAAAGTTACGCTCAGAGGGGTTTGAATAAAAAAATATACATGTCCAGGCGATGCACGTATAGAGAGTGCAGAGACTATAACCACCAGTAGATTCAAAATCGCTTAATTAGGAAGCCAAATGAGAAATTTTAGGACTACTTCAAGTAAAATTTATGCCTAGGAAGTGTCGGTGCAATATTGGTCTTCAATGAAATTAGAAGCAAAACCAGGGAGATTGAGTAGTGGCCGGTGACGGGGGTGGGTGGGGGGGAATTCTAAGGAAAACAACGTCAGATCAAAGAATCAAGTATCTGGTAGAAAATTGTTTTTTAACATTCCTTAACAAATATTTATAATTTTTTCAATCTTTAATGTTAAATAGCTGAAAAAGTAAGACAGCTGAGTAAGTCAAAGAGACCCACCCCCTCAGACAACACATTTCTGAAAGTGTCACTAAAAATATCCACGGGTATGCCACAAATACAATTCTCGTGGTTTTAAACAATTAAGAGGTGAAACGCATTGAAACTCGTCCCAAACAAAGTATAGAACTACCCTAAATCAGAAATGATCCCCTTTCCGAAGGACAGAACCACCCTCCATCAGAAATTATCCCCCAGGCGCTTAGGGAGTGAAACATTTCCAGTAATACGGATGGGTGGGTCAAAACTAAACTAAGTGCCCCAAACAATGCATTTTTCTACCGAAGGCGAAGAACAGAAACCCCCAAAATACCATAAATAACCACCATTTATTCAATTAAGTAAAAAGCACAAAATATGTATCGCAACTTTTTTGAATTTCTATTTTCTATATCTAATTCTAAACTATTTCATCCTGAACCAAAACTGAAAGGACTAGGTCATTAGAATCAATAAAATAAATCAGAATTATACATAAATACAGTAATTTATTTTCAAATATGTATTCAAACATCCAAATTTATTATTTTAAAAAGAAGCGACAGAGAAAACACACATGTATCAAGGAAAATTCGAGGCCAAATTAGCGAAACTTAGCCAATTTGAGTCAGTCGTTCACAGTATTTGTTTCTTCTTGGCGGTTTCTTCGTTTCTTTTTGGCATTTCTCCGATGTGAGCCGCGGAAACTGCCGCGGCTCACATCAAATTGGAATATTGCAATGTCTGTTTTTTTTAACTCTAATTTCTATTGCCGTTATATTAACATACCATTCGTTCTATCAGCCCAGAGGCGATGAAGGGACGCGGCCTCATTAAGAATCCCTCGTCTTTCCCTGTAATGCAGTATCTTTTCTATAGATTTAATATGGTATGGAAAGAGCATAAGAGACTCTTTCAAAGCTTTAGTGCTGCCATCTAGTGACAATTTCATTACTTATTTCCAATAATTCGAATTTTAATTGGAATAAAATTCAGATAATTTCCTTAAAAATTGTAATTAACCTATATAACTAAAATAATTTGAAGTGCTTATTCAAGGGGGTTCGCGCGGCCCCGCGGACACCCTGAATAGCCGCCCCTGATCAGAAATAACCTAATAATTTCACTGCCACGCATTCCTCTAAAACCCAAACTTAAAAAAATACTCTCTTATATTCCTATGATTCACCAACGAAATCATAAAGCGAAAAACAAAACTAGAACCGAAACTCAATTATAAAACAGTTGATGCTGCGAAAAGTGCTCTGTTTGTTTATATTACAAAATCACATTTCGCCGCTCCAGATGGAGAATTAATTCATTGGATCCCCCTATGCCAAGGTCAAGTATCTGCAAAATGGATCGCATGGACATTTAACGCCATCTAGTAGACAAATAAATTCAAGTAAGAATGTTTCATATAAAAACTCGCATACGTGATCATCGTCTTTTAGGGTAAATATTTCCTGAAAGCGTATGCGTGACGACCGTCCTTGAATGCAAGTTTGCAGCCGACGCGCGGGCGCGTCGCCCTTCTGGAAAGGGTTAAGCAAGAAACGCTGGCCATATATGATGCAGTTAAACATTTCAGAGAGTATATGTATGGTCAGAAATACACCATACTCACAGATTCCAAATCACTATATTTGAATTTAAATTTAGATAATCAAAATGGTGGCAAGATGAATTCTTTATTTACAGATATATTTATATAAAATGGGACACATAGTTATCATTTCCAATCCAGTAGATTTTGTGTCCAGAGTTTTTGAGAAAAATAATCAAAACCCCTCAGAGGTCATCAAAATAATCAAACCCACATCAACACCTTATTTAAAGTTGAAGAAAATTTAAAGCTTACATCCATTAAAGAAAAGTAGAGGGAAGATAACAAACTTGCAGGAATAATCAAAATGTTAGAAAATGGAAAACACAATAAAACGACACAAAACTATAAGATAGATGAAGTTATCGATGGAGTTATACAAAACTATAAGATAGATGAAGGTGATGATGATAGTACAAAATTAATGGAAATGCAATATAATGTACCTTAAAATATGCATTTCACAATCACTTATCTTAACATGTCTGAGAACTGCGCACTCAGCTCATTTTGGAATTGAGAAAACATACAACATTATCAAAAAAAAAATCTGATGTGGTCAACACATGACTTTCCTTATATAATGCAATGAATTTACTACTTTTATAGTTAAAAACATGTTATTCTTTTAGTAGATACTCATATTCTTTCCAAGATAGAGTGGATACATACATTGCACAGACAGACAGACAGACAGACAGACAGACACACGCACACACACAGACAGACACACACACACAGACTGACACACACACACAGACAGACACGCACACACAGACGCCACGCTAAAAATAGGTTTTTCGTATTCTAGAGGTCTCGAAACGTCTAGATCCGTCGAAAACTCGAGTTGCGATTTTCGACATGATTCCAATACTTTCCCTATACATTACCAAGTATTGCAGGGAAAGCAAAAATGAATAAATGTTTCCACATACACACATAAAAATACATTCTACGGTAGCTGACATCAAGAACTTCCAGTTTTCAATCTGCTAATGAGATAAAATAAATTTGTAAGAACAAGAACACAAATAAATAAAATTTCAATTTATCACTCAATCACGATTAAAACTAGTTTCCTACACACAACGCGATTGAAATGATACCAACAAGAAGCCTATATTTTACACTGCTCGCAATCCTGAAACATTGTAAACGTTGGTACAGGATGTCATGTTTTGTTTACAAACCATCAAACTCTAACTACAGTTATAACTATACATAGCTAGAGTTCTATGTTACAAACTGACCATTTCAGGTGTCAAAACCGGTTTGATTAACTTATTCAAGTCGAGAGAGAAAGAGAACATGTTCCTCGAAGCTGTAATTCTGCTGGGAAAAGAAAGAACAATTATTTGCAATATATTCTTTAACAAGTGGTATGAAACAAAACATTTATACGAGATTAATCAAAAGTTTATCAACTTCTCAAAATATTTTTAAACAGTACAGCTCAAAGCATTAAATGAGACAAAGTATTTTGCTCTACTGTTTGCAAAATGGATGCAAGAAAAAAAAACTGATTTGGACAGCACATGACTTATCCTACTGACTGATATTCATTTTCTATATATTTTTTTTCTCTATAATTCATTAAATTTGGTTTAATTGCACAAACTAACCCTGATAATTGTTTGCAGTTTTAATTCTAGTTTGGTTTTCGTATGAAAACCAAACGTCGTATGAAATTTCGTATATTGGGCGTATTTTCAAAGACAACAGAGATAAAATTGCAAAAAACTGAAAAATATCTCTTGAACAGTTAATCTTAAGAGTTATGGGATGGGTCGTATTTTTTTCATCGTTAAAATTTGTGTATAAAATAAGCATTTAATTCAAACATTTAAGAATATGCAATCTGTTATTTCAAATTTTGATAATTTCGCGGTCCATTTCGCAAAAAAAAAGGGCTCATTTTTTCCAAAACGTGCCAAAATCTAAGCAGCACCAGGGTAACCCCCAAGTAACTTATCTACCAAATTTTGGGAAATTTGACCAATTATTTTTACAATTATAGTAGATACATATATTGCACAGACAGACAAACATATGATTTTTGCGAACCATTTCGCAGAAAAGGGCAATTTCTTTTATCCCGAATTGTACCAAAATCTAATCTGCACCAGGGCAACCAACAAGTGACTTATCTATAAACTTTTATGAAATTTGGTGAATTAGCTTTTGAGTTTGCGTGCATTACACAGATAGACACAAGCAGACGTCGCGCTAAAAATTGTGTTTTCGTGTGGTCGTCGAAAACTCGAATTGGAAATTTTGACTCAACTCCAGTACTCTCCCTATATATTACCATGTATTGTAAGGAAAGTAAAAAACTGATGTGGACAGCACATGAGTTTTCCTGCAGACTCACATTAATTTCTTCTTTATTTCTTTAATAATTCATTAAATTGAGTTTCGCACAAAATAACGCTAAATTTGCATTTTTAATTCAATTTTAGTTTTTATTTGGTAATTAGACATTTTTCCGAAAGCGGCGTAACAAAAATGCAAGAAATCTCAAATATCTTGAGAACGGTTAGTCCTAAAGTAATGGAGTTGGTCTTATTGTATAACACAAACATTTAACTGACGCATTTGAGCATTTTAGTCTTTCTTTTTAGATTTTGGCGATTTTTGCGGGCCATTTCGTTAAAAAAGGCAGGTTGTTCTATTCCGAATCGTGCTAAAATCTAGTCAGCACCAGAATATCCCACAATTAACTTATCTAACAAATTTTGTGAAATTTGGTCAATTAGTATTTTAGCTAGAGTGGATACACGACATTTTTGATGGCCATTTCGCAAAAAAAGGCGGTTTCCGTTTTTCAAAATCGTACCAAAAACTAATCAGCACCAGGGTAACACCCAAGTGACTTGCTACCAAATTATATGAAATTCGGTCCATTAGTTTTTGAGTTAGAGTGGATACATGCATTGCACAGACAGACACACAGACGTCACGTTAAAAATAGTTGTTCGTATTCTAAAGGTCTCAAAACTTGTAAATACGTCGAAAACTCGAATTGCGATTTTCGGTATGATTCCAATATTTTCCCAATGCATTACCATGTATTGCAGGGAAAGTAAAAATCTGATGTGGGCAGCACATGGCTTTCCCTGCAGACTCAAATTCATTTTTTCTTTGTTTCTTTAATAATTCATTAAATTGAGTTTTATTGCACAAATTAACGCTAAAGTTGCATTTTTAATTCAATTCCTGCTTTTATTTGGTAACTGGATATTTTTCCAAAAGCGGCAAAAATAAATGTGAAATATCTCAAATATCTCAAGAACGGTTAGACCTAGAGTAATAGAGTTGTTCTTATTCTTTTCCTCATCAAAAATTACTTATAATATAAGCATTTAATAGATATATTTGAATTTTTTAGATTTTGGCAATTTTTGCGGGCCATTTCGTAAAAAAAGGCAGGTTGTTCTTTTCCAAATCGTACCAAAATTTAATCGGCAACAGAGTATCCCATAAGTAACTTATCTACCAAAATTTGTGAAATTTGGTCAATTAGTATTTAAGCTAGGGTGAATACATTAAATTTTTGATGACCATTTCGTAAAAAAAGGCAGGTTGTTCTTTTCCGAATCGTACCAAAATCTAATCAACACCAGAGTATCCTACAAGTAACTTATCTACCAAATTTTGGGAAATTTGGTCAATTAGTATTTTAGCTAGAGCGGATACATGAAATTTTTACGGATCATTTTACAAAAAAAGGCGGGTTCTGTTTTTACGAATCCTACCAAAAACCAATCAGCAGCAGGATCTCATCCAAGTGACTTACCTACCAGATTTTATGAACTTCGGTCCAATGGTTTTTTAGTTAGAGTGGACATTGCACAGACAGACACACACTCAGATACACATACAGACATCACGTTAAAATAGTTTTTTCGTGTTACAGAGGTCTCGAAGAGTGTAGATCCGTCGAAAACTCGAGTTGTGATTTTCGGTATGATTCCAATTCTTTCCCTATACATTAATTACCATGTATTGCAGGGAAAGTAAAAATCTGTTGTGGGCAGCACATGACTTTCCCAGCAGAATTATATCCACGTTCTCTTATTTTATTTAAATTTAATTCACTTTTAATTCAATGTTCGTTCTCATTTGGTAACTGAACTTATTTTCAAAGGTGGCGTAGAGAAAATACGAAAAAACTAAAATATCTCGAGAACGGCTAGTCCCAGAGTAATGGAGTTGGTCTTATTCTTTTCTTCGTTAAAAATTACGTATAAACAAATATTTAATGGATATATTTGAGCATACGTAGTGTTTTTATTTTAGATTTTGGCGATTTTTGCTAGCCATTTCGTAAAAAAAGCAGGTTGTTCTTACCCGAATCATATCAAAATCTAATCAGCACCAGATCATCCTACAAGTAACTTATCTAACAATTTTGTGAAATTTGGTCAATTAGTATTCTAGCTAGAATGGATACATGAAATTTTTAAAGGGCCATTTCGGGAAAAAAGGCGGGTTCTGTTTTTACGAATCCTACCAAAAACTTGTCAGCACCAGGGTCTCATCCAAGTGACTTACATACCAAATTTTATGAAATTCGGTCCATTAGTTTTTTAGATAGAGTGGATTCGGGCATTCCACAGACGAACACGCAAAGAGACAGACACACAGAGACGTCACGCTAAAAATAGTTTTTTCGTTTTCTAGAGGTCTCGAAACGTGTACATCCGTCGAAAACTCGAGTTGTGATTTTTGGCATGATTCCAATACTTTCCCTATACATTACCATGTATTGCAGAGAAAGTAAAAAACTGCAAAAAAATTTTTTTTTTCCATTACAAATGTTTCCTTTTTGAGGTCCATCCATTAGTTCGACGCACATCATTCAATAACACAATATCAAAATTTTTTTAATTTAAACGACGCACACTTTTGTTTCAATTTGAGGCATAAGATCTTAAACTACCATCAAAATATATTGCAAAATCAATATCTCTTCTGACGCGTAACTGAAGTCATATATATATATATATATACTCAAATCAATACCCAAGGGCATTGGTAAATATTGACATTTCTTCAAACTACAATCTTTAAACCCGTTTCGTCGACTGGCGATTTTTCTCAATTTGATCGCCTTAATGATTACCTTTTTCTAATGAGAATTCTATGGAGAAAAATTAAAAAAAATTTTAGTTTGAAAGTCAATATTGGCTTTGACGTATCGAGATTTTAAACTCAGGGAAATGCTTATGGAAATCTCTAAAGCGAAAATTTTAGTATCATCACATAACGTTTAAGATTTAATATTTAACTGAAAGGGGGGATGTTTAAGCTATAACTCACAAGGGAACCTTACGAAAACTTCCTCAAAAGGGATAAATACACTAAATTGGAAGCTCAGTACAATTGCATGCAAAATATTTAGTGCCCAATCTCAGAAATTTACAGAGTTACGGCAATATTTATGTACTGGAGTGTCAAAAGTTATTTTGTTAAGTACATCAATGTAGTTTTAAGTGTCAAACGGTTAAAAATTTACAGGATTCCTATAAAATTACATAAGAGCCCCAATAAATTTTTAAGGAGAAGCCCAAGACTGTACACGTATGTCTATGTATAGTAAAGTGATCATGCCCGATCGAATAAAAACAGGAAAAATCAATCATGCATAAAGTATTGATTATGAAACATTTTCCAAATGAAATACAATTTTATTTAAATATCTCTAAAATGCGATACATTCGGCGATGATATATTTTAAATTGTCACTGTACTACAATAACTTATTATATTTGTCAAACTTAAAACTTCATCGAAAAAAATGAACTTTTTTCAAGTGACGTCATCGAAATATAAATCATCTGGCTCTTTATGTAAAAGCAATGAATGTTTCATTCATATCACTTATCCAGACTCCAGCGCTAAATAATTTTGCTTGAAAATAAACCAGAATTTCTTATACAACTCATCTTACAATCGCTTGTTATTGCTTGGATTTCGGCACGCGTCCGATCAGGACGCTAAAATTCAGTAGTAAAATTATTCTCCAATCATTGTGCTTTACAAATTGGTCGATTCGTACGTTAACGAGTAAGAACATTAAAACTATTCTAAAGTGAGGACGATGAGGACACAATGTAAAATATATACAACATTTATTATAACAACTAAAAGCAGAAACTTTAACTTATTTTATAATACAACACAAACTCTCAACTATGGTTGACTATTCATGCAAACAGTTAAGCTCGCTCATCACTATCCTTTTATATTAATTTCCAAACAATAATTGCATGTTACTAAATTATCTTAATATTATCCTACCAACACTCACCACTAATCAATCAATTATATATATGTATATTATATAATTTGCCTTCACATCGATCTACAAATGTCCTCTTATTCAAAGATAAGTCATTATTACGTACTGGGAAAGAGCTGGTCGCACTAAATGGTGAACATGAAACATGCATGGCCTACATCGATCATTTTATCAGAGAGTCCGGCGTCTTGGCGGATCCCAGGGGTGGCAGGCATCCTCTTTAGGTATGTACGCTCTGGCGTCTTGAAAGCAAGTCCTCGATACTCAAGATTACTATATCTATACTTGCTCGATACTTATCTCAATTTCAAACTCTCTCAGCACTAAAATTGTTCCCGCCTCTATTTAGGCGCCCCGCTTTCCAATTGGACAGTATAGGGTTACACCTACGCCCCATGTTGCCCCCATTGGTTCGGTTTCACCCTTGATATCCATGAGAAGCCCAAAATTATTATCTTTGTGAGGCCGGCTTCCCACGCTTCCAAGTAACATATGATACCGGGGAGATCAAAAAGGTCAGCTTCGTTAGTGACCACTCATCGGCGCCCTGTGAAACTTTAGAGCAGGGGTCGGGAACCCCCGGCTTCGGAGTCATATGCGGCTCTTTGCTAAAAAAAGTGCGGTTCTTAAATGTTTAATAAAAATTTGCTGTGGCCATCACAGAACCGATACTTACCCCACCCCCCAAAAAAATCTATAATTTCGTAGGTAAAGTAAATTTAAAAGAAAGTATGTATGTATAAAAAAAACACAGCTACCAGTGTAATGTTCGCGACACATCACCGTCTCAGCGCATGCGCGTTAAGACAAAAGACGACGCGTCGGTGTAGCAAGCGCAAGAGACAGACTCGTCGAGCGCTGCTTTTATACAAACCGCACCCTCACTGGAATTGTCAGATGAGATTGTGCTTTTGATACGAGTGTATGTCAATATAGTGCCAGATTATGTTATGCACAATTTAATTTGTATTATATTGACAGAGTAATTTAGTTTGTATTTTATGCCTACACAGTTATATTAAAGTACTTCAAATTCGTGATAACAACCTTTATAAAACAATGAGCTCAAGAAAAAAAATATATATCTGAAGAAAACGGGGGCTTCAATAAAATGTGGATAAAGAAACTTGCATTTATATAAGTAAATGGAAGATCTCAATATATAATTTGCCACTTGCGATTTCAAAATAATAAATCAAGTTATATAGAACGACATTTTCGAGGAAAACATTTAGATTTTAGTGGAAAGTATCCTGATGGTGATAATAGCAGAAAATCTGTTGAAGAATTACAAAAGAAAACACAACTTCAGCAAAGAAGTTTGTCATCTTGGACGAAATATTCGTAGTACCACTGAAGCAAGTTTTTTGTTATCCCTGGAAATAACAAAAGCGGGAAAATCTTTTACTGATGACGAATTTCTAAAAAATTGCATGTACAATGTCTTTCAAATTCTATTTAAAGATATGAAAAATGCGGATGATATATGTAAGAAAGTAAAAGATTTACCCCTCTCAGCTAGAACTGTAAAGGAACGAACGAATCCTAACTATTTCTGAGGAAGTATCACATATGCTAATTGAGAATATTAATTCTGCTGAATTTATATCTGTTGCTGTTGATGAATCAACTGATATTTCTGATATAGACCAAGGCTGTATTGGTTAAATATATCACATCTTCCGGTATTCAAGAGGAACTCCTTGATGTTTTGTCACTTGAGAAACACACTACAGATAAAGATATTTCAGACTACCTCCTGACATGTTTACAGAACAAAAATATAACTATTGATATTGATAGTATGCATTGCGACCGACAGAGCGCCTGCCATGATTGTAAATAATCCGATGTGGTCAACACATGACTTTCCTTATATAATGCAATGAATTTACTACTTTTACAGCAAAAAAACATAGATTATTCTTATAGTACATAATTATATTCGTTCCAAGATATTGAATTTTCGTCAATTAGTCGTCATTTTCATTGATTTAGCTTCATTTTTATCCATTTGGCGAGATTTTCGTTAATTTGGCAACATTTAAAAAAGTCGCCAAGTTAGCGACATTCCGCCAAATTCGTCGTCAAAATCTCACCAAGCGTTATGGACGGAGAAATAAGTTATTCTTATAGGAGATAAATGATTATTGGCGTTCAAATAAAAAAGTATTACTCAAAGTATCTTTTCTCATGAATGGAACGAGCTGGATCCACGAGAATGATGTCACAAAATTTATAACATGATATTACATATTAAAAATGAACATGTTTCCCGACAGTTAATATATCTTTTTTTAATTTATGGGATTTTTTGATAAATTTATTTGAAAAATGTGAAATATCTCAAGAACGGTTCATGCTAGCGTTCTAAAATTTATGTCAATCGTTTTTAAAGGAAAAATTACATAAGAAAAGTCTATTTGCGTAACTTTATTAAAGGTTTTGATTTTTTGATGATTTTTTCAAAATTTCACTCGAATATTTAGAGGGGTTCTGAACATTCGATTACGTTTAAAAACAATAAGCTTTCAGTATTCATAGATTGTGATTTTTGTACCAAATTTTATTCGAATCGCTCCATTCGTTCGTGAGATATCGTCTCCACAGACTCACTCATACACACACACACACAAACTCACCTCAAAAATGTTTGATTCGTGATCAGGGATGTTTGAAACGTGCTCTCCCGTCGAAAACTCGAATTCGAATTTTCGACACAGTTGCAATACTTTCCTTATACATTGTGTATATAAGGAAAGTAAAAACAAGGGGTTTGTTAAATTATTTTCCACTCATATTCAGAAAAAGGTAGCACGGGTTAAAAAAAATGAGACATCTATGGGGGAAACACCAATGGACATAATATTTAAATGCTGGAATTCCTTTCCAACTAGTTATTCATATGCCAGGAGACTAGCTTTTGGGATTTTGCCGTTATTTGGGCTCACATACAATTCTGAACAATTTTTCTCTACGATAAACTACATTAAAAGCAAACACAAAAGCAGACTAGCGGATGCAAATATAAAAGCAGAACTCCTTTTAAATTGCACGAAGTACACTCTAAATTTGACTAAATTGGAAGAAAAAATCCTATTCCAAAAATCGCATTAAATGTGAACTGAATATTTAAATAAAGAATTGCAATGTTATTTTTGCTATACTTATATTTACATTTACATGAATAACATTACATATTATATTTACATTTCCATGAATAAAATAAAAATTTACAAAGAAATGTCGCTTTATTTATTGTACCCACAAAAAACAATAACTATTATAAATAAACAAGAGAATTTTTTTTTAAACTTGCATCTGTATAATATGTGTTTGTAAATACTGAAATAATGAAAAAATAAATCGAATTAAAATTGCAGCTCGCTAGATTTTATTTTTGTACGTTTGTTTTTGTTGAAATGGCTCTTCATTTCGGAAAGGTTCCCGATCCCTGCTTTAGAGCGTCCTCTCTTGAACGACAAAGGGGAGCGCTGCATGTGCAAGTAGAAGCAAACTCGCACAAATTATGTAATCCGTTCAGGATACCTCTCTTTAATTTCTGATCTCAAAAATAAAGCGATTTTAGGACGAATGCAACACTAAACATAGATTCAAAAGAACTTTAAGAATCCCGCTTTTTATACTAGAAAAAGAAATGGATGCCATATTTTATTTTGACGTGGGTCACGTGATTTCTTCATGTAATATGGGTGCAATAATTATTTTAATATTTATTTTAAAAAGTACGGAACATATTTTGCTAAAAATTTTTTATATATTTTATGGGATAATTCGAATATTTCCTAAAATTTTCGAAACAATTTGTAAACTTTAAATTAAACTTAAAAAAATTTTGAAAAATTAGGTCCCATAGGGTTAAATGTATTTCATTTTTTTAACCCGGGTTCAATACAAAACTAATTGGGTGATATTATTTATTTATATTCCCATATGTCCCACAGACCGTCTCAACAACCTACTAAAATTTCATTTTGATTAAGTCATTTTTATGACACTTATCGTGCGAACGGACAGACAGACAGAAAGAACAAAGTCATAAATACTTTTCAAATATGTTGAAAAGTGTTAATAAAAGTAGCACTTCTACCGGAGAAATTAAAAAGTTAGGATACCAAACTCGAAAACAAAGTGAAATAGATGAAAAAGGCCAATTGCAAATATTTAGAACATTACCTAATAAGTAAGAATCGGCGATAAAATTATTACAGAAAGTATCTGTTTGACACTATAGATTTATTGCAATTCGCTAGCATTCAGGAATGATACAATAGAAAACACTTACATAAGCAAACATCTAGTGTAGAGCCTGCTTAAAATACGTCCCGTCCGAGAAAATGCCCATATAAATTCCAGAAAGAATATGTATATATAATAAAGAGAAAGATCAATAGCATCGAATATGAAACACTTTTCAACTTAAATGGAATTTTATTTAAACATCTCTGAAATATTATACATTCAGCGCTGATATTTTTAAATTATCACAGAAATGCAGTAATTTATTCTACTTGAAAACTTCAAACTTCATCGAAAAAGTCAATGCTTATTAATCACACAAAATGAACTTTATTCAAATGACGTTATCGAAATATATATCGTCTTCTTCTCTGTATAAAATGAATGAATATTCAATTCATTCCAGATTCCAGGGCTAAATAATTTTGAGTGAAGAAAATTCAGCAAACCTTATGCAACTCACCTTACAATAGCTTGATTTGTTTACGTTCCCCGTGCTATAGTTTAACGTTAAAATTAGGCTTGGTTGTAGGAATAATCAAAGTTTTGTGATCATTTAAAATGAAAAATATTGTAATATATTAGCACAAAATTTAGATACATAGATAATACACAAAAATAAAGCGGTGGTATGACGAATGGAAGGCTAAATATAAATTTAAACGATCTTTAAACATCTACGGTTACAATAAAAAATGGAAGCCATATTTTATTTTCCAATGAGTCACATGATCTCTTCATATATCATGGGTTGTTGTTGTTGTTGTTGTTGAAACCCAGACCGTCCGACCTACCAGAAAGGTGTAAGGTAACTGTTTGGACGGTCGGGAAGCGTATTAATCTGTGTGTAAAACCCTACACAACAAACAATCCTTACACAATACAATGGTCATCACACACAACTAACATCCGACAGACTGACATACTTAAAATCAAGTAATGCACAAGAAATTCAAGGAGTCTTACACCAAAGGGGGAGAACCCAGGAGCAAAAACAGGATTAAGAAATTCATAGATCACCAAAAATTAAGAGCAGAGAATACTCACAGAAGTGTCACTTAACAGAATTTGAAATCTCTCTCGCAGTTTGAATACAGTCCTTCAGTTTGTTTATTAATACTTTATTTCTGCGGACACCGGAAAACCAAGTTGCAGAGTGGGCAGGGGAAGGTTTGACGAGGTGGAATTTTTTAGAAAAGGGACAGGAAAAAACATAGTGATCAGCGTCACCAAAAGCATTACAGGGACAGTTAGAAGAGGTTTTGTGCTTAAAGAAATTGAGGTAATCAAGGAACGGGCCGTGTCCGGTAATAAAATAAACAAGAAATCTGTTACAAATAAGAAGAGAAGGGTCAACCAAAGGGAGGAAAGAAAGAATACGGGCCGGGTCGTGATTACGGGGAGAGATATAGTCGTTTAAGTAAGTTTGCCACAGATTATTTAGGAATATTTTACAATGACGAGTGAGAAGAGAATAAGGGAAAGGGACCGTAAAAGGGGAACCAGAAAGGGAGGCAGCTTTGGCATGAGAGTCAGCAACTTCGTTTCCCAGTATTCCAGCATGGGCTTTAACCCATTGAATGTTAATTAATTTAGATGCCGAAAGGGCCAAGAGTTTAATATCACATAAGTATTTGGATCTATTTTTAACAGATTTTAGAGCCAGAATGGAGGACAAACTGTCCGAAAAAATATTGACCTTTGTATTGTTGTCCAACGCCCATTGAATAGCGACTTTAATGGCAGAGATTTCCGCTTGAAAGACCGTGTTTCCATGAGAGAGCTTAAAAGAGAACGATTCGACCAGGTCATCTTTTTTAAAAATGCAAACTGCAAATCCAATATTTTCGTCAGTTTTAGAGCCATCTGTGTAGATATTAAAAGGGGAGAATGAATCAGGGTCAAAGGAGGGAAGATTAACAATACGATGCGAGGGAGGGAGACTGGAAAAGGGAACGTTTGTATCAAAGCTGGAAGGGACAGGAAGGGACGGGGATGAAAAAAGGTCAGTTTTAAGGCGCCAGAAATGAAATTTTTTGTAAAGGGTCTGTATAACAAATTGAACAGGGGGGATACCAGTAATTGAGTATAGAGAAATGCTCGAAGTTGTTCTAAAACCGGAAGAAATCTTCAAAAGGAAAATCCTTTGGAGAGAAATGAGACGTGAAGTTTGATCCCCCGTAAGACATTTACCCCATATTCCTGAGCTGAAAGTGATAATTTTTTCTATAACTGTAAGGTACCAGATTTTAAGGAAAGACCTGTTAACCCCCCAATTTTTACCCGCGATTTTCCCGAAAGTAGAAGAGAGCTTGAAGCATTTCTCTTTAAGATAAAATACATGAGGACTCCAGGTTAAGTTGTCATCTATTATAATTCCGAGATATTTAAGATGGCGGGTAATTTTAAGGGGTTTGTTTAACATTTTAAATCTTGGGTTTTGTTTTCTCTTGGAACGAGTTTTATTGAAGATAATACATTGTGATTTTTCGGGTGAAGGAGAAAGTTGAAGGGAGGACAAGGAGGATTGAAGGGAGTCCAGGAGGGAATTGGTTCGGAGTGTAAGTTGTGAGAGGGAATCACCAAATGTCACCACTGCAAGATCATCTGCAAAGGCCTGAAGATAGAAAAGGTCATTATTAAGGAGGAGAACTCGGTTGAAGTAAATGTTCCACAGGATAGGTGACAAGACCGATCCCTGTGGAGCACCGAAGGAAATGACTTTAGAGGAGGAATGGATATCGTTTGAAAAGGTAATGGACCGTGAACTGAGGTAAGAAAATATAAAAACTTGAAATTCGACGGGAAGATGAATGCTTTCCAGTGATGAAGGAAGGATATGCCAATTAAGGGAGTCGAAGGCTCCACAGATGTCCACAGTGGTGAGTGAAACAAAATGACCTGGTCTAAAGTCTCTAATAGAGGAGACAAGTTTGTGAGTAGCATCTTCGCAACTGACCATTTCCCGAAAACCGAATTGGAGCTGATGAAGGGCGTCATTGGTTTTAATCCAAAAATTAAGTTTATTAGCAAATAATTTTTCGAGTATTTTTCCGAAAGTAGGTAAAAGACAAATGGGACGGTAGGAGGAGCAAAGGGTAGGATCTTTACCAGGTTTATTAAGAAATAGAATTTTAGCGTTTCGAAGACAAGCGGGGAAGTAGCAATATTTAAAACATAGGTTAGCAATTTTTGAAAAGATGAAGGGGAATGAAGTAAAAAGTGATTTCCAGATTTTAAAATCAATAGAGTCGAGACCAGGGGCTTTACCGTTTGGGAGATTGTTAATAACCAATGAAAGCTCTTCATCAGAGACCGAGCCCAACCCATCAGAAGGAGGTGAAAAACAAGGAAAGCTGGTAAATGTGGGATCATCTTTGAAACAGTGGTCCAAAAGACGTTGAATTTTTGTTTTATAGTCTAAGTTAATATCATCAGAGAAATGCAAATTAATATGATTAAATTTGTTTTGTTTCTGAAAAGCAAATTTGAATAGTGTGCCGAATTTAGAAGAACAGTTAGTACAAAATTTACGCCAGGATTCCGTTTTAGATTTATTAATTAATTTTTTGTATTTGGCACGATTTAATTTATATTTAATCTTTGCCTCTGTAATAGTTTCTGAAGAGGCGGAGTTTCTCTCGAGTGATTTTATTCGTTTGCCGAGGGCTGTTACGAAGTTTCGGAATTTTGCTAAATTAGGATTCCACCATTTAAAGCCAGAGCGAGTAGAAGTTTTCTTTTTCCTGATAAATTTGAAAGCACATGATTGGGTGGTATCAATGAAGGATTTTACGAAGTTGTTAAGGGAGGTGGAATCAGAAATTTGATCAAGGGAGCGGGAAAGGGAAGGAATATGAGATCTGAAATTAAATAGAAATTTACCTAAACTATAGTTCGTTTTAAAGAAAAAGGAGTTGTCTGAAGGAGGATCAAGTCCAAGGGTTAATTTTATGTATTTGTGGTCACTGAATGTATCACAGGAGAGAATCTCCCATTTTTGAATAAGATCATAAAGTCCAAAAGAGACAAGAGTTAAGTCGGGGAATCCTTTACCTGAGTGGGAGACGAATGTTGGACCAAGTGAAGGATCATTTACCACAATTAAGTTATTATTCATACAGAAGTCAATCACACTGTATCCCCGGTGATCTATGAAGGAGTAACCCCACATCAGGGCCCTGGCATTAAAATCTCCAAGTATCAATGATTCTGTTGCAAAAAAATTCAGATTTGAGAGTTCGTTTAAAATATCTACGATAGGATCATGGGGGGGACAGTAAATAGAAATCAAGTTAAGGGATTTATTATTTGGAAGAAAAATTTCAACCACCACAAATGAGTTGGATTGAAATTTAAGGGAGACGGGAAAAGACGAGTTCAGGATTAAAAGGGAAGCTTTATTGGACAATGAATTAAATTGTTTAATTCCGAGAGGAGGGCGAAGTACCGACCCCTCGGAAAGGAAAGGTTCTTGTAAGCTTATAATGTCCAAGGATTTCTCAACTGCAAACTGAAGAACATTATTGTGTGCAGAAAGCGAATGATTAGTATTTGTTTGTAGAATTTTCAGAACCATCGCGGGAGGATCAATGCCCGGGAGCAGAAGTGGGGAAAGCAAGGATAAAAATAAACAGATATATAATATACAATAACAATTTAATATTTACAATATTTACAATATTTACCATAATGGTGAGTTCAGATTGATTTTTGAAGTTCCCTTATTCTATTTAGTTCACTTTGCATCGAAGGGCAATTAGCCCGGTCTCTGGCATTGTGATTAGTTTTCCAGTTTAGATTAGCGTTCTTGACGTTTGCCGTTGAGCAGTTAATGCATGATGGAGTTTTTACCTTACAAGTCTTGAAGGTATGATCATCATCGCCACATTGCGAACAGTTACCAGTAACCCAGTGACAGGCTGCAGCCGAGTGACCAAAACCTTGGCATTTGTAGCATATTTGGATTGAGATGTATTTTTTAATGAAATAGTACTGGAAATGATGATATAGTTTTTTGGTGTTGATGAGGATTTTAGCAGAAGAGATGTCCACAAGTATAACCCAGTTGATTGATCCCGCTCTGTTTCTGAAGTTTTTGATGATTTTGAACTCCTGAGGTTCGGATGGAAGGTTTTTAGTCAGAAGGTCTTTTATATCCTGTTCCCGGAGAGTTTCTGGAATATTGAACAGGATCAGTGCTTGCTTACGTATTGGTGGCTTAAAGATAGTGAATTTCTGACCAATTTCGGAGTTTGTAAATTTGGGGATAAGATTGTCTGCATCTTTATCTCTGCATGTTATCTTGAGTGTTCCATTTCTTTGAGATGAGACGTTTTGGATGCGGATGCCCGGAGGACACTGGAAAGAGAGAAGGTCTTTATGCAGTTGTTCCATATTTCTAGTACGGTCCTTTCCCTGTAGCAGGACACTGGCAAAAGATGGTTTGGGGGGAGCAGGAGGTGGTAGATTGGTTGATTGAGTCAGATGTTCCAGGTTTTTCTTTACTGCCTCATCGACCAGGGAAGGCAAATCCTGCGTCAAGTTCTTGGAGAAGTTTTCTAGATTTGTGGCGATTGCATTTTTCAGTTGGTTGAGGTCTTCGTTAAATGACGTTCTGATATTTTGCAGGGTATTTGAAGCTTCCTGGTTTTGAGAGAATATGACTGAAGGGATCTGGTTTTCAAAGTTCAGGCAAGCTGCTTTCAATGCTTCAAATTTATCGTCCAAGTATTTCGTTTGCGTTGCATTAGGTTTTACATATCTAGTTAGGTAATTCTGGACCTGGTTACAATGACGCTGTACTTTAAGGAGGAAGGTGTTGCAGAATTCTGATTTCTCCTCAGTCATGTCTGTGGTTGCAACTGAAGTGGTATCATCTGGTTCGTCCGTATTTGATGTTGGTTCTGGTAGAGTTGGTTTACTGGATCGAGACATAGCCAAAGGAGGGTTGGAGAATACAGTAAACTGCGTTTTCGGTGTTGAGAGGACTGATGAGCGAAGAGGAAGAGGGAAATTCGATGGAGAAGAGCGGGAAAGCACTGTTGAGAATGATGGAGTTGTTGAAGAAGCAGAAGCTTTTAAATCAATCAGTTTAGCAGTGGGTTGCAGTAGTGGATTGAATGAAGATGATATGATGGTAGAAGGCAGAGTTGATGAAGTAGAGGGGTCACCAGGCTGAGCCTGAGCACAGGAGTAATTCGATGTTTGAGACCTTCTATTATAGTTTGATGCCATAGTACGGGATTGATGAGATAGGTCACTGAGAGAATCAGTTGTGGGATTTGAAGGATGATTAGGAGAGTTTCTGTTATAGTTGGAGGCAGAAGAAGTTGATGCATTGTCAGGAGATGTTCGAGGAGAAAGATGTTGGGAAACAAGAGGAGGGAAATCTGGGATCGGAGATGAGTATATGTCATTAGTATCCATGATAGAGGTAGTGAAAAACTGGTATCTCTTAAAAAGTTTCTTGTTGATAATATAAAATGCAATATTTCTGATAATTCGTGAGTATATAGTATCGAATTTCACTAATAATCTTAAGACACTGAGTAATACACTGTTTCAAACATAACATTAATTTTAATACAATATGTATATACAGTATCACAAAAATCACCAAAATAACATATAATAATATATAGATTGTCCATTTTCTGTCATATAATTTACAAAAGTGAAGGGTACGACAAGTTGTATTTAATATCAATTACAGGAACGAAGGCAAAATGATGCGACGGGTGAAAACAATAATAATAAAAAAAAAAGCTAAAACAAACTAAAGACGAAACCGGTCAGCGGGAAAATCCCAAATCCAAAAAACTGTAAAAAAATCCATGATAAACAAAACAACCAAATTTTGAGACGATAGCAAAAGAATAACCGGAGAAAATGAGAATAAATGAAAAAAGGGGATGGGGAGCAGAAAAGAGCAAAATAAAATTTATAAATCAAAAGAAAATAAAAAACAAAAGAGTGCAACCGCAAAAATTGGAGCTCTAGCACCTATGGGACACAAGATATAAAGAAAAAAATGAATACTGTTAAAAATTACAAGTCCCACTGGGACAATATGCTAATTAGAATTAAAATTAGATTTAAAAAGATATCAATGTTATCCATAGCATGAGATTCAATAGGAAAGTACAATATGAATTTTACAAAAGGGCTGAAAAACGAAGAAGAGGAAGAGCGCAGCAAGCTACGAAGGCAGGGAGAAACCAAAGCCGGGCGAAGGGGTGATTCGCCGAAATACCACTACAAGGAACGAGCAAAATACAGGGAAGGGGGGGAAAATGAAATCAAAAGTGTGAAGCATGAAAACAACCAATTTTAAAATACATAATACATATCGAAAAAATGCTCCCAGGTTCTAAAATTTTTACAATAAACAGAGTTAAAACTTCAAATCATATGAATATATATACTTTAAATCAACAAATTACATAGATTACAATAGGATTTACAGTTGTATAAACGGTCCAATTTGGACCGTTCAAGGCAGGATCTCCATTACAATTGCATACTGGAACCAATGGAATATTTATAATTTATAAATTGTATTATCTCACCAATGAGTAGACGTACAGACAAGCCACCGGTATGAAAATGAAGCTACGGTGAGGGGCAACAAATAATACGCAGACTCAAAACACACAACACAAGAAATCACGCCACCACGGCTCAAAACACCAGAGCTCGAAAAAAGCGTCTAAACAATGCTAAACCGTGTCGGAGATCCCTCATATATCATGGGTGTAATTATTATTTAAAATTTTATTTAAAAAACTACCCAACATATTTTGCTGAAATTTTTAAACAGTTTACGTGATAATTTGAATATTTACTAAAATTTCGAATCAGTTTTGACTTTTAACCTTGCTTAAAAATGTTTAAAAATTTAAGTCCCAGAGGGTTCAATGTATTTCATTTTTCAACCCTGGTTAAATCCGAAGCTAATTGGGTGATATTGTGCATTTTCATTCCCAAACATCCCACACTCCGTCTGAACAAAATATTAAAAGTTAATTACGATAAAGTCATGTTTACGGCAGTTATCATCCAAACGGACAGACAGACAGAATGACCAAAGTCGTAAACACTTTTCAACTATGGTGGAAAGTGTCAAGAAAGAAACAAAAAAGTTTAATCATGCATAAAACGCTGATTATGAAACACTTTTCAACTGCAATGCAATTTTACTTAAACATCTCTACAATACGATACATTCAGCAGTGATGTTTTTAAATTTATCACAATACTACAATAATTTATTATATTTAAAAACGTCACCGAAAACAACTGAACTTTATTCAAATAACGTCATCGAAATATAAATCACCTGGTTCTCTGTATAAAAGCAGTAAATGTTTTATTCATAAACTTTTTTCCATTCTTTTTATTCAGCGGCGATATTTTTAAAATTATCACAATGCTACAATAATTTATTTTGCTTAAAAACTTAAAACCATAGAGGTTAAAGTACTTTCTAACTCCATTCATAGAACTTCATCGAAAACGGCAAAACTATGGAATCGTCTGCTTCTCTATGTAAAATCAATGAATGTTTATTTAATATCAGCTATATTGCGGACTCCAGAGCTAAATAATTTTGCGTTAAAGAAATTCAGCAATTCTTATACAACTCATCTTACATCTTAATGCGTTTACATTCTCCATACGTGAAAATTAGGCTTCGTTGTAGAAATAATCAAAATTTGATGATCACTTAAACTCAAAAATATTGTAATTGCGTTGGCGCAGTATATAGATGTACAGAAAAAAATCAAAACTAAAGCGGTTTTAGGACGGATGCAACACTAAATATAAATTAAAAATAACTTTAAACATCATGATTTTGACACAAGATGGATGCCATATTTTATTTTGAAATGAATCACGTGATCTCTTCATATAATATGGGTGCAATTATTATTTTAATTTTTATTTAAAACACTCCCGAACATATTTTGATGAAATTTATTTATATATTTTTATGGATAATTTGAATATTTTCTAAGATTTTTGAAGCAATTTGTGAATTTTAAATTCACTTAAAAAATGTTAGAAAAAGCAGGTCCTATAGGGTTCAATGTACTTCATGTTTTCAATCCGGGTTCAATCTAAAACTAATTGGGTGATATTATTTATTAACTGTCCCATATGTCCCACAGACAGTTACAACAACATACTAAAATTTCATTTTGATAAAGTCATTTTTGCGGCAGTTATCGTACGGAAGGACAGACAGACAGAATGAACAAAGTCATAAACACTTTTCAACTATGTTTTAAAGTGTTAAAAAAGAATCACAAACTAATTAATGCCTTCTGCTATAAGAAAGTCAGGTTGATCTACACTCCAGAGACTCTAGAACTTTATCATGAACTATTCTTGAAATGTTGCGCTATTCACGACTGAATTTTGGAAAAACAAATATTTAAAATTTAGAATATTTAATGTCGTTAAATGAAGACTTTGTATTCAATGCGTCATACACACTTTTTAACTATGTGGGAAAGTGTTAGAAATACAGTTTTCAGTCTTCTCTATTCAATCCGAACGATCCTCAGGTTCTCAAGGAAGGTCCAGTTATGGAGTACACAAGACAAACAGAAATTACCTTTTCACTCCAATCTATGGGAATGCGTAATCATAATGAAGTAATAAGTTACAGAAATTGAGTTAAAAAAATCGTGAGATGATCTTTGATCTGAATTGTGACCAATTTTCACAATTCAGATTCACTCGGCTCGCTGAATTATGCATATAAGAAGAAAATTTTCCCTCGAGAAATAAAGGGAAGAGTTTAAAGAGCTCGTGAATGCCTGCGAAAAAGCTGGAATACGTTGAACAGCAGGAGGACCAAATTAGCGGATAGAATTTATTCCTATGCAGCTCATAGAAACTAGTGCACAGGATGAATGTATATTCTATCCATTTCTGTAGTGGCGGTTTTTAGATCTGGCAGGACTTCTGTGAAAGATTATATATTTCCTGTTATAATTAGCCTCAAAATCTAGTAGAGTCCTAATTAATTCATCGTATCTTTCATTTGTGTCTTCTCTGGTATAGCTTCGGTGATAATAGGGTAAGACACTTTCAAAGATAGTTCAGGAGATTTTTCCTGGCGGAGAGACTTGCATATGTAACGATGTATGTTGCACACGTGCACTTGCATATGTCCGCGATTTATCGACGAATTTGCAATTAAAAGTTCTGCGTGACCTAGGTTTGGTTTTGGGGGAACTTAGGACAGTCTCTGTAACGTACAACTCCGCAGGTGCACACAGTATCGTGTTTGTTCTCGCATTGTAGAGAATGGTGCGCTCTGGCGCGTTGGACACACTTGAAGGAGAGGGGGAAACAGCATTGTATGCTGTGGTTCCACATCTGACATGTGGAACACTGAGTGATCCCCCTACGACCCCTATATTTTTCAGTTTTAGCTTTACACCTAGTAACTCTTTGATTTGGTAAATAATTAGATTTTCCTGGATTTTTAGGTTTCTGAATATAGAAAAGCGACATAAAGATATTCTTTGACTTGAGTCCTCTGTATAACTTCATAATGTTACTTACGCAAATGTTAAGTTTTACTAAGTCCGTTTTAATCAAATTTACATCGGGTGGGGATCAGGAGTCCTCTGATCACAGCTTTTAGGGGGATTTCTTCATTAAATATAAAGGTCCTTGTCTTCTAACAATTTGTTCTGAACAATCATATATATATTCATCCCGGGTTTTAACATTTAACTTGAGGCGAGGGGTACGTTTCAAATTTCCTACTCATTCTGGCTAATTCACCGAGGGAACAATATAAAATAGGTGGTCTTTCTTTAAGGGTAATATTATATCCTTTGCATTTGACGCATTAAGTGCGGGAACTTCAGACTCAAGCACAGTCGTGTTCACGCGGAGTACGATCAGATTAAACTTGTGGGCCCGTAAGTCCTTCCGAGAGGTTGGTCGTAAAGGAAGGAGAATACATTCCCTGTGGATTCCGCCCCAGCAAGATTCCGGTCGAAATTGGAAGGCAATTCTTGGCCGTCCAAATAGTTACCTTACCCCTTCTGGTAGGTCGGACGGTCTGGGTCGAAAAAGAAAATTCAAGTACAAGCTTGCCGGTAGTAATGGGAGGCGGCACATGTTGGGCATGTATGTTTTTTGAGCTTTCTGGAAACCGTCCTCATCAATGAGCTGGTGCTTTTCTGTAGTAGCTTTAAATTCGAATAAGTTGCTAGTGGTAGAGACAGCAAAGGTCGTAATACCGCCATAGGAGTAACAAAAATACTCCCTTGATGAAACTCACGAGGTGCTCACCAGGTTGGGTCTCCAGGTTTTGCACATAACAGGCTGAATTGATTTCAAAAGGAAAAATATCAGGATACAGAAAAAGAGCAACCGCATCTGCTAAAGCAAGAGCACATCTGTTCATATACTTGAGACTGTTATCAAACTGGTCACCATGCCAGAACTGGGCTGGACCCGTTAAAGTGGACCGGGACTGGACTGTACACATACTTGACCGTACCAGAACGTGTCTGTCCACAGACGTGTCCTTGCATTTTGGTACAGTTTCTCGGTTTCTAACATGCACTAAAAAATACCACAGACGGACATATTTCCGAAAGAATGCAAAATGTGGTCAGGAGGTCATAAAACGCACTTTTCAACCAAAATCTCGAATGCGAAGTGTTTCGGAAATATAATATTTTTCTATAAAACAGTATGAAAGTAAAAGCAGATGCTTAAAATTTTTATTAAATATATTTTTAAAAAATTCTCCATTTTAAATGCTCGAACGCGTTATATTTGACGAAATGGCAGCCAAATAAGTTTAAGATGCAAAAAAGTTCTTTTATTTCAAAGCAATGTGAACTTAAACCAACATGAAATGCATTGCAAAATCATTAAATGTACTGAAAAGCATTTCAAATTGAATAGCTTCCTCCCCATTCAAATCGAATACCCAAAGGCATGAGCAAATATTGACAGTTTTTCGAAATGCAATCTGCAAACACGTATCATCGACTAAAGGTTTTTCATTTCAATCGTCTTTTAAATAATTGCACATTCCAAACGAAAAATACCACGAAAAGAGCAAAGAAAAAAGATCTGATGCGTCTATCATACGATTTTCGTTACAGATTATAAAGAAATTCAATAACATGGAAAAACAATAACTCATATTATTACTTTTCCTCTTCTTTCTTCTCACTGAATGTCATTAGGTTTATTGTTTTTACAGATAACAATGAATATTAAAGTGAAGCAACATCCACAGCAGGGATCGACAACCTTTCAGGACATGCGGGACGCATTTGACTCGCTGAATGCTAAGCATGGACCGCATGTGTAAAGTAGTTAGGCAGTTTAACTGCGCGCAATTGTAATAGTAGCATTGATGTTCATAGTCACTTGATACGGTAATAGAAAGCTTTCCATATTTTGAAATCAAGCTCCGGATACCACTATCAGAATCGATAAACCTTGTGCTTTTTAATCTTACGCTTCTTATCGCTTTTCAACACTTAATAACCGAATAGGTAGTGAAGGGCGCTAAAATTTCACAGTTCTTATAGGTATCATTTCGTGGAATTCGCAGTTAATTTAAAGATATGATTGGAACATCTATATAGGTCTACTATAGTAGCAAACTTTAGGGTGATTCATAAAAGATGGGCCAAACTTTATGAGGTAGTAGTAGTCACTAAACCAAGCATTTATCTTCTTAGTTTACCGGATCGGAAATGAAACGCAATGGCGTTACAGGGCTTTTACTCATTGGGAAGTCTCGCAAACCGAAAAGCATCATTCTGATTGTTATTTTCTGGTTGAACAAGAAAACCACGTATACAAATTTAATCTAGGGGAGAAAAAGAGCCCATATGCAAATTTTCGTAGTACCGAATATAAGGCCTTATCAGTTTACAGCAGTTATTCGCAGGTCCAACTTTTGAGACTAAGGTATTTACAAATAGGAAAATATCCGATATGCATTTCATCTATGGAGCTGCAAATGAAAATGGCAAAGGGGCACAACGACTGTACAGCGAAGGCTTGAGCGAGAAATAAGGTACTATCAGGACGTCACTTTTCAGAGCCAATGGATTGGACGAGGGGGTTCCACAGCTTGGCCCCACGATCACTCGATCTATCGTGTCTTGACTTCTTTTTGTGAGAATATCTCAAGAGTCTCGTCTATGACACTCCCCTTGAATCTGAAAAGGAACTCGTCAACAGAATTTCGGCCACTGCTGCCGAAGTGAGCGACATGCCTGGTCTGTTCGACAGAGTTCGCCAATCCCTCCATCACCCCTGTGAAACGTTCATTCAGGTTGGTAGGTCTCCTTTTTGAGCCATTACTGTAACTATTTTTTATTAAATGTCATTTTATAACTTCTAGGTCATTCTTGTGTTTTTGCCTCACCTCATCGGTTTCACCATTAAGCGCCCACTGTCGCCTATACGTTTCATCTCCGACCATTAAACTATGACGAAAAATGCTTAGTTTGGTGTATACTACCACCTCGCAAAGTTTGGGCTATCATCTCTTAATCACCCTGTACATAGTAACAAACTATATATAGTTTGTTAATGGAATGATAATACTATAATGCCTTGAAGGTATCTACAGTAGTTAATAAAACAGAAAATTAAAAACTTTGTATAGTAACAGAAGGGATATACTAAAATAATTCAATCTTAAACAGGTTTTGGCAGACTTAAGCTACAAACGGAGGCTACTCGGATGGTAACAACACAGGACACAGCTGCGTATGCACTTTGTTTTATGTCGTTCCTATTGTTCTCATGTCATCAAACTTGAATGATAGTTATAGTTAGCAGTGTTTTGTTTTTCAGGCATACATCTGGGAAGGGAGACAAAGCCCCCTGAGACATTTTATATTAACTCAGTTTCTATTTATGTGACAGCATTTAGATATATTTATATAGGACAAATAGAAAGCTTACCTCCCGAAAGTTTTTTCGCTCCCCCCCCCCTCCCAGCCAAAAGTCCTGAAAGTCAGTGATCGTTAGTGGTCAACGCTGTATATTAACTCAATATTATTGTTCAAGTATACGTCAAATTGCAAGGAAAATCATGGGTACAGTATACCACAAATCCATATCTTTCGCTTATACAAAAACACACAAGTTAAAACATGAAACGAAAATCTTCACTTTAGTTTGAGAATAAAAACTAGCTACTGGAATGTTTTAATATCTTGGGATATTTCATTTTTATGTTTTAACTCATTTTTATAAATAGATATTAATGTAAATTTGAGGATTACACGTTCTGAAAACAACACATAAATTTCAAGAATTTGCTGTTATGGATAATTTATAAATACTAATAAAATCACTATTCTGAATTTTTCTTTTGCTGGAATTTCATAAAAAAAATTATAAATTGGTTAAGATATTTTGATTAAAGTTCGAAAGGATAAATTGCTATCTCTTCATGCTCGAACCGGTAAGTAAACCTCAAATTTGCGATCATAATTAAAAATTATAAATCTCATTCAAAATTTTCTCTCGGAATATCTAATTTTAAACCAATATGCAATATGCAAAATTTCAATACATATCTAAATTATAAAGAACGTTATTTCAAATAAATTATTTTAAAGTTATATATTAAATCTATTTCATGCAGATTTCTCATTTTTCTTTTGATCAAAGTTGCAATTTTGGAAACAATCCTTAATTATAAATTATGAATATAATCAATGTACTTTAGAACGTTATTAACAATCTGATTCACCGAATATTTGAAAAGGCGAAATGAAAAATGCCTTTCGATTTATTTACTTGTATTTTATTGCCACTTTCATTCAGAACCAAGCAATCTTATTAAAATGCATATATTCTGAATTAAAAATTATTTGATACTATAAGTTGCAAAGTTTCAAAATAAAACCGTGCAAGATTATTTGTGTGATAAAATTGTGAATTCATGACAACTTTAATTCCACATCAATAAGTAAATAGATAGCGATGTACTGGCAATGAACGTATCAAACAAACTTTCTTACACTTTCCGAAATAAAAATGGAAAGTGAATTATTTGTGAAATGTATGTTTATGTTTCGAAGTAATATATAACTGAGTAGTGTTTATAAACCGAATTTTGCAACACTTTTCGAAACTAGAGAATTGGGACAAACACGAGACTTTCTTCGCGAAACAAGTCAACATTCGACCTCTGAGCCAAACTATATACATTTTTAAAATGTATTTTCTTCATTAACATCAGCACAATATGCGCAGTATACCACCGAAATGTGATCCAAATCGCTTCAATGGTTTTGGGTTGCTGATTTTGAGAAAATTTCGTTTTATAGCTAAACTATATACATTTTTAGAATTTTTTTTCTACGATCATATTCAAGGCCGAGAAAAAAATTATGAATCTAATATTGGAAGACATAGACTTCACCAATTGAGCAATAACAATGGGTATAGATTGACTAATTTAGCTGTGAGTAAAAATGCGAGAATATGCAGTACGGAATTTCCTCATAAAATGTACATAAAATGTACATAAAATAACATGTAACATAAAATGTACACAAAATGCACATAAAATAACATGTAACATAAAATGTACATAAAACGTACATAAAGTAACATGTAGCATAATATGTACATAAAGAATTTCCTCATAAATGTACATAAATAACGTCTCTTTTAATCATATCGACCTAGCACTTGTTACGAGACGGCATGAATCTGTTATACTGGGTGTAAAAAGTTGTAGAGGTATGGACTGTGATTCAGACTATTTACTTGTAAAGTTCAATTTTTGGACATTGATCGCATAAGGAAAGAAGGGAAAAAGAAATTGAAGAAAAAATTTGATACAAATAATTTTAAAATGGATGTAAATACTGTTGACATACATAAGAGGAAAATTGACGAGAGAATCAAGACATTGGCAGAGTAAGAATCAAACATTAGAGAAAAATGTTCAGGATACAAAGAAATAATGAATAAAAATCTGATGTGGGCAACACATGACTTTCCTTATATAATGCAATGAATTTACTACTTTTACAGTTAAAACAAAATGTTATTCTTATAGTTGATACTTATATTCTTTCAAAGATATTGAATTTTGTTGAATTTAGCATCATTTTAATTGATTTAGCGTCATTTTCATCCATTTGGCGAGATTTTCGTTAATTTGGCAACATTTAAAAATCTCGCCAAGTTGGCGACATTTCACCAAATTCGTCGCCAAAATCTCGCCAAGCGTTATGGACGAAGAAGTAAGTTATTCTTACAACAGATAAATAACTATTGCCGTACAAATACAAAAGTATTACTCAAAGTATTTTTTTCATGAATGGAACGAGCTAGATCCCCGAGAATGATGTCACAAAATTTATCGCATGGTATTACATATGAAAAGTGAACATGTTTTTCAATAGGAAATATTTATTTTTTTATTATATATGACTTTTTGATAATTTTTTTGAAAAATGTGCAATACCTCGAGAACAGTTCACGTTAGCGTTCTAAATTTTATGTCAATCGTTTTGTAATGAAAAATTACATAAGAAATGTCTATTTTCGTAACTTTATTAGCGGTTTTAATTTTTTTAAGGATTTTATCAAAATTCCATTTGAAAATTTAGGGTGGTTCTGAACATTCTATTGCGAATAAAAACAATAGGCTTCCAGTGTTTACGAACTGTGATTTTTGTACCAAATTTCGTTCGAATCGGTCCATTCGTTCGTCAGTTATCGTCTCCACAGTCTCACTGACACACACACACACACACACACACACATAGTTTCACACACACACACAGACATCAATTCAAAAATGTTTGATTCGTGATCAGGGATGCTTGAAACGTGCTCTCCCGTCGAAAACTTGAATTCAAATTTTCGACCCCGTCACAATACTTTCCTTATACATTATGTATATAAGGAAAGAAATAAGAAAACAAAATTCCTATTTATTTCTGAATTTAGAAATAAAAACTCTGATGTGGGCAACACATGACTTTCCTTATATAATGCAATGAATTTACTACTTTTACAGGTAAAAAAATCTGATGTGGGCAACACATAACTTTCCTTATATAATGCAATAAATTTACTACTTTTACAGTTCAAAAATGTTATTCTTATAGTAGATACTTATATCCTTTCCAAGACATTGAATTTTCTTCAATGAGTCGTCATTTTCATTGATTTGGTGTCATTTTTATCAATTAGGAGAGATTTTTGTTAATTTGGCAACAATTAAAAATGTCACCAAGTTGGCGACATTCCGCCAAATTCGTCGCCAAAATCTCGCCAAGCGTTATAGACGGAGAAATAAGTTGTTCTTACAACAGATAAATAACTATTGGCGTTCAAATACAAAAGTATTACTCAAAGTGTATTTTTTCATCAATGGAACGAGCTAGATCCACGAGAAGGATATCATCGAATTTATCGCATGGTATTACATATGAAAAGCGAACATGTTTCTCAATAGGAAATATTTTTTTTTTATTTTATATAACTTTTTGATAATTCTTTTGAAAAATGTGCAGTATCTCGAGAACGGTTCATGTTAGCGTTCTAAAATTCATGTCAATCGTTTTCTAATAAAAAATTACATAAGATATGTCTATTTGCGTAACTTTATTAGCGGTTTTGATTTTTTGACGATTTTTCAAAATTTCGCATGAAAATTTAGGGGGATTCTGAACATTCGATTGCGTCTAAAAATAATAGGCTTCCAGTGTTTACGGATAGTGAATTGTGTGCCAAATTTCGTTCTAATCGGTCCATTCGTTCGTCAGTTATCGTCTCCACAGACTCACTGATACACACACACACACACAGACATCACTTCAAAAATGTTTGATTCGTGATCAGGGATGCTTGAAACATGCTCTCCCATCGAAAACTCGAACTCGAATTCGAATTTTCGACCCCATCACAATACTTTCCTTATACATTATGTATATAAGGAAAGTAAAAACGGCATAAGAATGTAATATATACAGAGGAGAAAGAGTTGTTTATTGTGGATGAACATCATTATGGATGAACATCATTATGGATGAACATCATTATAGATGAACATCATTTGAGGGGGGGAATGCAAGGGAAAGATGTTGCAGAGAAGAACTAGAACAACATTCGATGGTTTTAACATAAAAATAAAAGCGGCAAATAAAATTTACAGTAGGAAAAGGGAAATTAAGAGAAAACCGAGGTTAAGGGAATTGAGGACATAACTGCAAAGAAAGAAATAAAATAGATATATCCAGAAATCAAGGATATAAAAAATGGCTTCTAAGGTAGAACGATGTTTCGTATATCTAAAGATGAAGAGATGATTAGAAAGTTCGAATAGATATTGAAAAGATGTGCAAAGTATTTTTAGGAATTAGTTAACTCTGCTGTGGCACTACAAGTAGGAGAGGAGATAGAAACAATTTTCGACGGTTTAATCGTGGTAAAGTTATTGTATGGATTTCTTTGCTTTGAGATATCACACCGACCTACTAGCGTTCACGGGAAGTACTGTGACAGCGGAGAAACATCGGTATCAAGTCCTTAAACCCATTGTCAGACTTTATGCTGCAGCAGTGGGACGAGATTCTTTATGCACTTTAACGCTCGTCCACATCCACACAGAGTCAGGGCCTTACTGGGTGCCTTGGGAGGGCGGTTGACAAAGGGTGATGAAGGTGCCTTCATACTAAATATTCGTATGCCGTCACGCTCTCGTGTTTTTGTCTCCATAGGCAAAACTTATATAAAAAAATCTGATGTGGGCAACACATGACTTTCCTTATATAATGTAATGAATTTACTACTTTTACAGTAAAAAAATAGGTTTCTCTTATAGTAGATACTAATATTCTTTCCAAGATATTGAATTTTCGACAATTAGTCGTCATTTTCATTGATTTAGCGTCATTTTCATCCATTTGGCGAGATTTTCGTTAATTTGGCAACATTTCAAAAAGTCGCCAAGTTGGCGATATTCCGCCAAATTCGTCGCCAAAATCTCGCCAAGCGTTATGGACGAAGAAATAAGATGTTCTTACAGCAGATAAATGACTATTGGCGTTCAAATACAAAAGTATTACTCAAAGTATCTTTTTTCATGAATGGAACGAGCTAGATCCACGAGAATGGTGTCATCCAATTTATCGCATGGTATTATATATGAAAAGTGAACATGTTTCTCAATAGGAAATATTTTTTTTTCATTTTGTATGACTTTTTAATAATTTTTTTGAAAAATCTGCAATATCTCGAAAACGGTTCATGTTAGCATTCTAAAATTTATGTCAATCGTTTTGTAATGAAAAATTATATAAGAAATGTCTATTTGCGTAACTTTATTAGTGGTTTTGATTTTTTGACGATTTTTTCAAAATTTTATTCGAAAATTTAGGGGGGTTCTGAACATTCGATTACGTATAAAAACAATAAGCTTCCAGTGTTTACGGATTGTGATTTTTGTACCGAATTTGGTTCGAATCGGTCCATTCGTTCGTCAGTTATCGTCTCCACAGACTCACTGACACACACACACATACTTTCACACACACACACATACACACACACACACAGACGCACACACACACAGACATCACTTCAAAAATGTTTGATTCGTGATCAAGGATGCTTGAAACGCGCTCTCCCGTCGAAAACTCGATTTCGAATTTTCGACCCCGTCACAATACTTTCCTTATACATTATGTATATAAGGAAAGTAATAATGGCATTCTGTTTAACGAGTCTTTTTGTTTAACTGGTGATTTCTGGTCTGGGGTGAATTATACTTGATGGTATTTTCCTGTGACCATCTGCTTGTACTATGTATGTAGCAGAAATAAATAAAGTGATTGATTGATTGATCTTGGACAATTTCTACACCAAATATTTTTAATAATTTTTACTGCCATAAATCTATTTACTTATACTGACATCAACAATTAACAAAAAAAATAGTTAAGGAACTTATAAACTTTCTATCAGGGTTCAAATGATTTTGAGAAACATTAATCTATATAATAAGCAAAGATCATGTGGGCATTGTTCAAAGTTCTTGAATAATGAAACGAGAAGTCGTCGCTTTTCTAGCTTAAATCTAAACTACATAATTTTTCTATCAAATTTTCAAATTAAAATAGAATAAACTTATTCACAAGAAAGATTCGAAAGTTGAAACAAGCTAAAAAAAGCTGATTCATTGATATAATGAACAATAAACATAATGTCGGCGTTGTCCAGAGTTGTTGAATTACAGAACGAGCAGTCGCCTCATTTCTGAACTCGATTTACAGGTTCGAAATCAGGTTCGAAGGTATTTAATACTCTCTCTCTCAGTGTGCATCAAGACAAACACTTCAAAGGTTTCATTGGTCATGGATGCACTCATTCTAGTTTTTAAGAGCTTTAATTTGGAGAAAACTCTTTCACAGCTGAGCTACGTTAATGGAATAGTGAGTAAATACTTGTAAACCTTATAAAGTTCTATATATGGGAGACTGTACATGTTATACTCAAAAATCACTCCAAATGCACATTTGATGCATATATTACACTGATTTTTGGCATTGCATGGTTGCTGTTGTTGTTGTTGTTGAGACCCAGACCGTCCAACCTACTAGAAAGGTGTAAGGTAACTGGCATTGCATGGTGTAAAAACTATGTCATCTTCGACCTCATCCAAATTTTCTTCAGGATTTTGGTCACACTGGTCACATTCAGTCTCTTTAAACGCACCAGTCTTGTAATATTCATCCATGGATTTCTTACATATGCTAGGCCAAACATTTACAAAAGAAGTTATTTCTTCCTTAAGATTCCCCTTATCTAATGAAGAAATCAACTCAGAAATATTTTCCAGCTCATTTGTAGGAAGTTCGTCAGGTTTATTTTGGTTAAATCTTTTTGGATCGAACAAAGCTATGTCCAAGTACAGATTTTTGTATTTCACAAATCTATTTTCCATTGTTTGGATAACTGTATCCACAATGCAGTTGAATACATGGACTCTAAATTCATCGTCAGGTGAAGATTGAACTTTTCGTCATCACACACTTCCGATGCTATCTTCTGGATTTTCCTTTGTCGTTATCTTCCAAAATCAGTTTCAATTGTTATCTCTTTAAAGAAGTCTCTGTCTGAAGAACGTTCTATCTTTACTGTAAACTTCAATACGAAGGTCTTGGCTGCACCCAAAGTTTCATCAAACCTGTTTCGAACAGCTTTAAGTCTTGAAACAGCTGACTCAACCAACCTCCATGTATGAGCGTAAATCAGGTTTTTTGTTTGCATATAGTCAGACAGTGGTGTTGTAATGTTGAAAATTTAAAGACAAACCATAGTCGTCATTATAGTTTCAAAACTGACGAATTTCTGGAGAAGAGCTGCAGTATCATTTTGACTTTGGTATTAAAGTCCGTTGATAAAGATATCTTAAATAATGCCACTGTTAGCTCGAAGAAAACATATTTAGCTGACTGGGTTTTCTCTGACTGTGACTGTGATGCTCAGTCGTCAATCCTTCCAAGTATCTTAACACTGACATTGCTTCGACTTCGCCAACACGTAGTTCCAATAGCTTTCAGCTTATAAGCTGAACTTTCTTCTGTATATTTGTACTGCCTCTTTACCGATTCCTTCAAGAAAACTTGTGTTTCCTGGAGCAGACTGAAAAGGATATAGTGATGGGCAATACCTGTGCAGTATCCGAGAATACTAAATTTAATACATGGGCGTAGCACCATGTATGGATGTGATTTGGTATTATGTCTGATAGTTTGGCAATAAGACCATTGTAGGGTCCACTCATATTTGAAGCACCATTAAAGGCATTTGCCACGTAGTCTTTGATAGGTATCTCCACTTCTCTTTCAGACTCTTTCAGAGTATTACTTAATGAAGTTAATAGCCCCTCAGCCGTAGTCGATGTGACACGCTTTAAAAATAACAATCTTCCAAACACATCATGACCTTTCACATAGCGGACCACAAACGCACGCTGATCGTTGCCTGAAATGTCTATTGTTGTGTCCATTAATATTGAGTACTTCATTGCTTTCTTTATACTTGCTGATATTCTTTCTTTCATTTCTTCTAGAATGATGTAGATTATTTTCATTACAGTGTTATTACTAAGAAATATAACAAAACTTCCTCTTCCCGCTACTTTGTTCTTCTTTCCAGTGCCTTACTCTTTACGTTCTCTTACCTGATGGAGTTGTTCACGTTTTGCTGTTATGGGGTCCAAATGTTTTTTAACATTGTGTCATATTTGCGGAGCTGTAATATAATTTCCAAAAAATTATCGTAATTTATTGATTCATAATCAAAAGTGTATGTCTGTTCAATAGATGCTCGGAAAGCAAGATCTTGTTTCCTATCACCTTTCAAACATCGAGAATGACTTGTACAATATGTCTTCTTTCCAAAACCTCTTGCCTCCTCTTGTGCATTTGATTATTAAAAAGTAGATTACGAGTATATTTCTTCTGTTTTTCTGCCATGAAAAAATAATCTATTCTATGTGAGCTTTGGAGGTTTCATGCTGTTCTATCCTTTGGTGAACATGTCTCCAATCTTCAAATCCTGAGCAAAAAGTTGAAATTCCACTGCTATAGACTAAACATATAAAACAATACAATTTTTTATTTGCTTCATTGTAAGATAGCCATTGTCTATTAAATAATTGGCCGCCGCTTTGTTTGATGGAAAATATTGCTTTATTTTCTATAAAAGGCAAATCTTTCCCTTCGGGTTGACGTGGATGAAAAGAAAATAGCTTCTTGGGATTTCTTCATCCAGACAATTTGAAAGACAGACGGCTAATTTCTTTCGAAATTCTGTTATACTCATATTCTTTTTGGTCATATATTTATTTAGTAGGAGCGCAAGAGCTAGGCGGCACATCGAGGAGTTAACGGAATGGAAAAACAAAGTTGACTCGGCTCTTAACTTGTTAATATACTCGTGAATATATTATTCAATAGACAACCTTCTTGTGATATTTGAAGTCAATCAAAGTAAAACTTTTTGAGTTTTGACGGATTTACTGCCAAGTGCTTAACTTTTAGAAGTCATTAAATAATGAATGAGTTTGGTATGCCATATATACTAGTAAATCTGGTCAAAGTGACCCTAAAAAATATGCAGGCTAAAGTAAGGGTAGCCAGAAAATTGACTCGTCAGTTCATTATTGACAGAGGAGTATGACAGGGAGATGTACACTTTACTCAGTTGTTTAACCTTGCCGTGGTAAAGGCTATTCGAGGTGTTATTATAAACAAGGGCACAGGTAGGTTTTTAATAGGACAAGAGAATACTTGGTAGCGCTCTTGATCATGCACTCTGTTCTGATAGGGACAGTATTTGGATCCTGACGGACAGCAGAAGCTCCATTCAATATTTAAAAAATTGGCCAAAGATTGTGGAAAGGAGTGGTCTGAGTATTATTTCCAAGTTGGCAAGGCTAGGTCAGTGGAAATGTGTATGTATCCAGTGGATACCGTCACATGTCGGTATGCCTGGAAACGAGATCACTGATGAGCTGGCTAGAAAGGGGTGTGATTACCCTGACCCCAGTTCTTCTGCCTTGTGTCCTTCGGAAATTCATTCCCTCCACAAAATTAAAATAAATTCATCTTGGCGTACTCCCCCTGTTCACCACTGGTACGTCGCAAAGAGCCCTGGCTACTCTCTGCAGTGCAAGAGTTCAAGATCTCTCCAAACGGCCATGGCACGACTTAGAAGGGGACACCTCCGTAGTATGAAATTCGTAGTGGGGGAGAAATCTTTTTCTGCTTGTCCTTGTTCCATTCCTGCTTCTCCTGCTCACCTTGAGGAATGTATGGGCGTCTCCTTGGGACAGCTGTCGGTTGAGCAGGAATTTTTCTGTGATTCTCTATTGCGGCAGGGTCTTTTGGACTTGGTGTAGGCTTTTCTACACCAAGGGGATTGGAAACAACAATACTTGACATTTACTGATAATCTATGACGTACACAAAGAACAATCGAAGCAATTCTCAATAGTTTTAAAGAATTGGAATTAGCGGCAAAAATGACGGGATTGGTGGTTAATATTGAGGAGACTAAATGCAAGACACAGTGGTAGATTCAAAGATGAGTCGGTAATCATGATAAATAAGCAGGATTTTGAAACTGCTAAGCACTTTCTCTGTTTGGGAGCCATTTTGACACAGGAAAATTCCAATAATATCTATACAATTAAAACGCGATCGAGTATGTTTGTATGTATCATCTGTTCCAAAGCTCTACTTGTCGATAAAGCTCTCTGTTTTTTAATGAAACTGTCAAACCGGAGAGTAGCCCGAAAGTTTCAAAAACTTGAATTTAATAGTTGTTTAAATATATGAAAAAAGTCCCACCTTATTGAGTGTAAAAACAAAGGTCAAAGAAAATATATCTACTCAGCCAATTGGAATGTCAGAATATCGGTTTTCTTCGAACACCCTTTAGAAACCGGAATTTCATAAAAGTCGATAGTTGTTTTGTTTTGTTTTTAGTTTTTAAACAGAGTTTTACACATCGCAGAAAACCGCAGAAATGTGTTCAGAACAAATACCTAGTTCCGTATTCATGTATGTCCTCTCAACGAAGATCGGAATTTGGAGTGCCACACAGCTGTCGCATGGATAAGTAGGGGTTAAAATGCAAAACCGTAAATTTACGAATTACTCAATTACAGTTTTTTTTTGTAGCATTATTATAAGCATTTCTCTAAAAAAATCAAGTTTCTATAAAAGAAAACATGAAGTTATTAATTAAGTTTTAATTCTACTCAGCAAAAGACTTTTCGCAGTACCGTCTTCAAAATTTGTCATCGTATACTCTCAATTCTTAACTCTAGAAAAGTTCAATTATTTCGTTGTCACTTTATTTACTAATGTTTTACAATTAAAGTAAGGATTCAATAACTTTCATTTTAAAGTCCAGAATTCGCCATAAAACGGTCGTTAAAGAAAGGATTTTGAGTCACTGACTTCAAAATTTGTCATCGTAAACGCTCATTTCGTGGATATAGAAAACATCAATTGCAGTTGTCACTGTATTTATTAATTTTTTATGGTTAACTTAAGGATTCGATAACTTTCAAATATTTCCAATATTTCAAATAATCAAATATTTCCTTATTTTCTTATTTATTTGAAACATATGGTTATTTTAATGCAGTTTATGTAACTAAAATTGTGCGGTAAATTTTAAATACTTTATTAGATAATTTAAATTTATTCTAATATACATTTTAACTAAAGAAATGAAAATGTTTAATTATCGGATGTACGCATAAAAGTTATTATAATAAAAGAAATGAAAAATAATTTTTCTTTAATCATAACAACGGACTTAAATGAAAGTCAAGCACAATAGGAGAATTGTATGATTTGTGTCTCTTGTCACGTACTGTAATATTATTGATATATAAACCACTTGTTGTATATCTCCTCAAATAATTGTAAAGGGGGGGGGGGGTGCACTATATTTTTGCATAAGAATCGATGCAAGGTTTACGGAGGCACTACCTCCTATAACAGATTGAATACATTGAAATTTTGACAACTGCATTCAACTGATTAGCAATATTTAGAAAATATCTTCAAAATTCGATTGTGTATGGCCAAGGCATGAGTGGTGTATATGGCCACGCCCACATTTGCCCATCTTCCATTTTCTTCATTGGAAATTTTCTTGGGGCATTTAAATATTGTTTACTTGCAATAACTATGAATGCCGAGGGTAAATTTTTAAACACGTGGCTTCATTCGAAATTACTATTTCCGCCGCAGCTTCTGAAATGGCCAAGAAAAACTACAGAAATGGAAATAACTTTGTGTGGATTTCATATTAGCAATAATTCTGCCATTTCAAGCGAAATTTTCATTTTATTTTATTTACAGGCTGATTATCGACTCCAGCTATTTGGACAGCCCTTAAATGAGCCCAAATCGAAGAACATTATTCTATCTTTCCAAGGAATATCAGATAATGAAAAATTAAAAGTGAAATTTTATTGACCGTCCATATGTGTCGATAATACTTTAAAAGTGTTTCTTATAATATTTATTATTTTCGGATAACCAATATCTCATTTCACTGATGCTTTAATTAAATGTATTGCACAAGATAAAAATGTACGGCCTATGTTTATTTAAAATTTTACCAATGTCAGTGTAGAAGAAAGAAATGGAACCCGTCATTCGCCATATCTAGTCAAGTTGGTCTTGGAATTAATTTATGGGGAAAGGAGAGAAAAAAATCGTTACGAGAAAAAAATTAAGTTTTACTTTAAAACTAGTCTGAAATTAAGCGTGTATATTTACTAGGGACTCTAGACAGCTTTGGCTAGCTATGAGAAACCATTTTTCGCTCCTTCGCATGAAAATCATCTGTGGGGTGAAATTTCGTCAAAGTTAATTACACAGTAGCTGACTATGATGGACATGGCTGACATTACGAACGACATAGCCATACGATAGCCATCATTTCAAACACTACGATTATTTATAATCTCGCAAATGCTAATATCGAACGTTACTTTAAACTGCAGGACTATCAAGATACGGCTCGCTGAAAAATAAATAAATATATATAATAATTGTGATCTAAAAACATAGTAATTGCGTAAAAATAATAATTGGATCTGAATAAGTTATCCAACTTCATTAAATAGCATCAATGAACTGGTTCCATTGTACTGGGTTCAGAGGCGTCATTGAAGGGGGGCTTGGGGATTTGCCCCACTCCCCCAAGATCTGGAAAACTCTTTCGATTTGTGATTGCAGAAAAAAAATCTCTAACATTTGTTGCAATTTATTAAATTGTAGCTTACTTCCTGCTACAAAAAAAAAATTTCATCACCTCGGTACTGTGTTAATTTAGTGCCCTTTTTCAATGAAAATAAATAACTTTAACCCTTATCAACCAAAATGGCTTTCAATTAGCTACTTCAGAATATGATTGTAGGTCCAACTACAGGTGTGTATTTCTCAACCCGTGCATAAAGTAATTAATTTGTCAAGAAATCAAGAAATTGAATTGTTGCTGCCTCTCGCCTTTGTACAAAATAATTGAATGTTATAGAAAAAGTTTGCTTTCTTTAAATACTATTCTCTGAAAGAAAAGTGACAATCATTCCTTTTGTGGATTTGTGGATTTCTAGTATCTTGGAATCTTACTGTTATGATTTCATCAGTAATAATCAGAACCATATTAATGTATCTGAGTCTTCCAATTTGGCACGGAGACGCAGCTCAGTGGCTCAGTTTCTGTAAAATTGTATAAATTAGTAATTTGAAATCCCTGGGTTGGTGGGATGAGGGGGGGGGGGGAGATAGGTGATCGAAAAATAGAATGCATTTTAAACAAACGAGTGAGGGATGTTAAAAGAAAGTTCACATCAAAACTAAAAAGCAAATACCATTTCGTTTCGCTTTTACATATATTGGCGGCGGGGCAAATAAAAAACCTTAATTTTCGGTTTTTGCTGGTTTTGCAACGACAAAACTCTGAAACAATTTTTTCAAGATACATCGGTCCAAGCCAAATATAGGAAAAAAACCCCTGATATACTAAATTGATTAGGAAAGAAGAGAGTAATTACATGTGGAGTTGAAAATTAAAAATCTATCAAGATATCAAGTTGAGTACCAACATATCGGCCGGCGGGAAATGTACACAGTACCAAAATTTGAAGTTTTGCGTTCATGGGAAGTTTGCTTAAAAACCCTCATGTTTTTAGTTTTCTTAGTTTAAAAAGGACAATGAATAGAAAACCCTGAAACATTTTCCAGAGATACATCTACTCAATTTAATATTTAAATATTTATTAACAAAATTTAGGCCTCTTAACATTTATGCAGTCATTAAATTTAAATTAGGAAAAAAATTAAAATCAAACCTAATTTCTAGTGTGAGTAATTTACTCACGTTATTATCGTTCGTTGCATGACAACAAGCATATGCACAGATTTGTGCGATTTGGGTTTGTTTACGTTATTTGCTTCATATAAAGTAAGAAATTACATTATGTTAAAACACCTTTTTGCAATTACAACGCTTTATACACTATATTTTTGTCTTATTTTAAGTATAACTTTTAGCTGACCGCCTTTATTTCCCTGCCATTTGAGGCAGGGGATGTCAAATCCGATTTAATGAGATAATTTTGAGTCGCTTTACTAAGGTAAATGATACTATTTAAAATATATACTAAAATACTCTTATTGAAGCTATCTTTGCTATAAAAACTTAATTTTATTAACTTAACAAACCTCTCAACAGAGATCTTCTACATTTAATAACTTTCAGTGAATAAAAAAAATTTTCTCTTGATTTTTCACGGGTACTCACTAGTTATTTAAATAATTATAATTTTATTTATATATCAGCAAGTCCGCGCACTACGCCCATCGAAGTACACCACGTCCATGCATGGGAAACAGGAACCGGCCGATATAAACTCCTGCCAATCTTCCCATACGCTCCTAGTATCCACAGACACATGAGAGCCTTACACCCTCTCATTCAATAATACTATTTCTTATATATGACTCCCTACCAAAACATACATACTATACCAATCCCTAACATAACGCAATCAATTTACGCACCCTTAGACCCTCTAACGAACCAATTTATAAAGCTTAACACCTCAAAGATTTTACCTTAAGTTTTCAATTTCTGGTCAAACCATGGAAAAAAATCTGATGTGGGCAACACATGACTTTCCTTATATAATGCAATGCATTTACTGCTTTTACAGTAAAAGAAATAGGTTTTTCTTATAGTAAATACTTATATTATTTCTAAGATATTGAATTTTCGACAATTAGTCGTCATTTTCATTGATTTAGCGTCATTTTTATCCATTTGGAGTGATTTTCGTTAATTTAGCAACATTTAAAAAAGTCCCCAAGTTGGCGACATTCCACCAAATTCGTCGCCAAAATTTCGCCAAATGTTATGGACGGAGAAATAAGTTATTCTTATAGCTGATAAATGACTATTGGCTTTCAAATACAAATGTATTATTCCAAGTATTCTTTTCTCATGAATAGAACGAGCTAGATCCACGAGAATGATGTCACCTAATTCATCGCATGTTATTGCATATGAAAAGTGAACATGTTTCTCAACAGTTAATATTTTTGTTTAATTTATGGGATTTTTTGATAAATTTATTTGAAAAATGTGCAATATCTCGAGAACGGTTCATGCTAGCGTTCTAAAATTTATGTCAATCGTTTTCTAAGGAAAAATTACATAAGAAATGTCTATTTTCGTAACTTTATTAAAGGTTTTGATTTTTTGATGATTTTTTCAAAATTTCACTCAAAAATTTAGGGGATTCTGAACATTCGATTACGTTTAAAAACAACAGGCTTCCAGTACTCACGGATTGTGATTTTTGTACCAAATTTCATTCGAATCGCTCCATTCGTTCGTGAGAAATCGTCCCCACACACTCACACACACACACACACACACACACACACAGATACTTTCACACACACACACACACACACACACACACACACACACACACACACAGACATCACCTCAAAAATGTTTGATTCATGATCAGGGATGCTTGAAACGTGCTCTCCCTTCGAAAATTCGAATTCGAATTTTCGACCCCGTCACAATATTTTCCTTATACTTTCACTATAGTTGCAGCCTCTACAATGCGAATCTTTCATAGCACCCATAATATTAAGGTGTCTTTTAAGGCTGCAGTGTCCAGTAAGGAGCCCAACAGCCCTTCTGATGCCAGTTCTACTGAGCCTGAATAATTCCTTCTGACGTATGCTAGGGCAATTGCAGTTGAGAATTTTCGCCTGCCTTTGGCCCTTAGTATTACGCCAGTTCTTGCACTGAAGCTTTCTGAAGATGTCATAGACAGTTCTTCTGGTTAGTTCATTGGGAACAAACACCCAAAGCCGGCTCGGAATCAACAAAAGGAGTACTTGAGCCTTTTCTAGCCAATTCATCAGCCAGCTCATTTCCTGGAATGCCCGAATGTCCAGGCACCCAGTAGAGTATGACTTTATTATTGCAAGCAATATTACAAAGTGCAGTATAGCTCTCCCAGACAAGGGAAGACGTCATAGTAGACTTCCCTAAGGCCATAAGAGCAGCTTGACTATCGGAACAGATTAGTATCTGGTTGCTCCTGTAATTTCTGTCATAGCAAATTCTACAACACATTAGAATGGCAAAGACCTCAGCCTGAAAGACAGTAGCATGACTGCCTAGAGGGTAAGACATGTTAGTGCCATCATCCAAACAGCAAACACCAGCACCAGTACTGGTGCCAATCTTCGAGCCATCCGTATACCATACAATACAATTTTGTTTATTGTAGGTAGGTGTCCTCTTCCAGTCATCCCGTGAAGGGACCTGAATTACATAAGGCTTGTCAAATGTATATCGGACCTGTATACAATCAGATGGCATATGAAAATAAGGATGATTTATAACATTACTGTTGAGACCACTCCAAGAAAAATACTTTGAATAGTCCTTCCAGTGTTTCAGATATTTAAGTCTGTTCATGCAGATGAGAGCCTCAGCTTCAATGTGCATGTAGAGAGGGTGCAATCCAAGCAAAAGTTCAAGAGTTGCAGTGGGAGTGGTTTTCATGCAACCAGAGATCGCAGTACACACCATCCTTTGGAGCTTAATTAAATCTAATTTAGCAGTTTCACATCTGCTTCTAGACCACCAGATAATGGAGCCATAGGAAATGATGGGACAGATTACTATAGAGTAAATTCAATGGATAGCCTTAGGATTCAAACCCCAGGTTCTCCCAATAGCATTCCTACAAGGCCAGAAGATTCCTCTGGCTTTAGTTATGCAGTATTCCAGGTGTATCTTCCAGTTGAGACCCATGTCAAAGAAGATTCTGAAGAATTTTACCTCCTTGGAGCAAGTGAACTTCTGACCAAAGAAGCGAATGTCTCGAGAAGAATGCCTTTCTTGTGAACGCAACCATGGTTGTCTTCTGTGGGTGTACAGAAATACCGGCATTTTTGCACCATGTCTCAACACCCCTAAGGGCAGTGGACATCGAATCAGAGACAGTGTTACCAAATTTGCCTCTGGCAATGATAACAACATCGTCAGCATATCCAACACAGGATACACTGGAACCAGTTACGTTATCCAGAAGAGAGTCAACAACTAAACACCAGAGAATTAGTGAAAGTACACCTCCCTGCGGACAGCCTACCAGAGCATGCACCGTCATGTTATCACCAAGTAAAGATACAGAGATATACCTATTAGATAACAGGTTCTTGATCCAACAAGAGATCGTCATGTCAACACTTCTCCTATCAAGAGCATGTACGATGGTGTCAATAGGAGCTTTATCAAAAGCGCCTTCAATGTCAAGAAAAGTGGCAAGAGCAATTTCTTTGGTATTTAAGTTTCTCTCCAGAATAAAGGAGAGACTGTACAGAGCAGTATCCGTAGATTTACCCGGTTGATAGGCATGCTGAAAGTTAGACAGAGGCATAGAAGCCAGAGTCACTTCCCTGATATACCTGTCAATGAGCTTTTCAATAGTTTTTAGAAGAAAAGACGTAAGGCTAATAAACCTAAAGGATTTAGTCTCATAATAGTTATCCTTACCAATCTTTGGAATAAGGATTACCCTTGCATGCCTCCAGGCAGAAGGTACGTGACCAAAGGCAATACAGGCTCTGTAAATTCTACAGAGAATGGGAGCAAACACCTTAATTCCCCGCTGAAGAAGGGTAGGAATGATGCCATCAATCCCCGGAGTTTTATAGGGTTTAAAAGAGTTCAAAGCCCAATTAACTCTATCCAAAGTGACCACACTCTTAGTAATGCTCCACTTACTACTATTACAGGTAGAAAAAAGGTGAGCAACAGGGTGCTGTGGCAATTAGATTCAGAAACTGGAAAATGAACCCTGAACAGTTCAGCCAGGGTCTCTTCCCCAGTCCCAGAATAACCGCCATTTGGTAACCTAACAGTATTTAGGTTGCAATTCCTGTCTTTCAACATAAGCTTGACAAGTTTTGCAGTAGCAAAAACGTCTTTGATACCGTCACAGTAGTTTCTCCAGGAGTTTCTCGTGGAGTCTCTAACCGCCTTATTGTAGGTAGTTAGAGCAGATTTGTAAACCTGCCAATCACCACTCTTTTTGGCTCTATTGAAGAGCTTTACACACTTGCCACGTAAACAGCTGAGATCTTTTGACCCCCAAGGAACTAACCTTGGGGAGACAGCTTTAGTCGCCTTACAGTTCTGGTAGTATGAAAAGATAATGGACTGTTGCACGTGGTCAACGGCCAAATCTAATTCAGTTGTTGAAGAATACTTACCAGAATGATCTGCAAGCCTTGCAAGAAGATCTTCTCTGTGGGAAACCCAGTTAGTGCGCTTGGGGTTGCTACTTGCTGCCATGGTCAGTTTTGAGAGACCTTTAACAGAAAAAATGATTAAACGATGATCAGACAAAGATATATCATCTGAAACAGTCCAGTTTAAAACACAGTCATATGCAATATTGTTACATATGCTTAAGTCGATGACTTTGCGGCGATTTGTCGTAACAAAAGTGAGCTAGTTGCCCTTGTTAAGAATAAAAAGGTTGGAGTGGACGATGTGCTCCAAGAGATCATCGCCAAGTCTGTTACAGTCACTACTGCCCCACACAGTTTGGTGGACATTAGTATCGAAATCAAGAATCAGTCTTTTACCCTTAATATAGTGCTCAATGATACTGGCAGTGACATTGGTAAAAGTATCGCTTTCTTCATAAAGAAGATAAGCAGAAGCAAAGATGAATTCATCTAAATACTCATTAGTTTTGAAGTTCACTCTAATCGTCTATCACTCTAACGTTATCACTATCAAGGAAATCCACAAGATGAAGAGCATTGAGCTTGTTACTAACAACAACACAAGCTCTAGGTCTGATACAAGATGTATCATAATAGAGGTTATAGCCCTTGATCCCAAGACCCAAAATTTTATTATTTCAGGTCCAGGGTTCTTGAATTAGAGCAATGTCAGCCCTACCATTCATCAACCTCTTGCCAAGAATAGCAGAGGCAGAACGACTATCGTGCAGGTAATTGACTCCGAATAGTATCCCTTGATACAGGTTTCATAGATGATGGCAAGTACCTTCGGATGTCTGATAACAACCCCGACGCGGCTCATCTCCGGACTGCATGATCGTCTTGAGTAATTGTCTTTCTGGGGTGTAATGAGCCTTAGAGATCTTTACATGTGCATTCTCTGATCAACTGTTGCAAACACCGGGCAATTACCATATCGCACCGACAAATATAGCGACTGATACGTCTGTTAGAACAACCAAATTCCCTTGGGTCTGTGATGCGACCTATCCCTACATCCGACAATTTAATAGTGCAGTCGTGTTCTTACCAAAAGCATCTATGTATATAACTTGCAAAAACATTGCTTGAACTCTATAACGTAATTTGGCGCTGACAGCTTGGTCATTTACATAACTCTTAAAACGACATTTACATGCATACTTTGACGGCTGTAGCTCCATTTTTTATGGATACCTATGTTTTATTGAAACAAAGTGTATATATTGGATGTTCATAATTTACTTATTTTATAAAATTTATACACCACGTATCTCATTGTTTGCTGTGGTCGCAGAACACCAAAATAATATCGCACGAGTTTCAATATAAATCTCAGAATGCACGAGAAGCAAATTGAATATCAATAGAAAGAGATCAAATGTTTCCAATGCATTTTTTCAACTAAAATGAAAGACTATTTATTCTTTGTCGAAAAAAAAAATCGTATGCATTAAAAATATGCATTGAAAATATGCATTAAAAAATATGCATTATTAAAAATATGCATTGAAAAAGTCTCTTAAATCTCTTGAATATATAATCGTGTTGATTCCACTTCTTGTGCTAAAAATCAGCAAAGAAAACTTCATTTATCTCACAGCTCTCGAGGTGGAAACAATTTTCCGACGCATTCAATTTATCTTTAAATTAAATTATATTTCAAAAATTTCCTCTTTTTTGTTAACGGAATAGTACATCATGGGGGGGGGGGGGATTGAATGGCTATAGATGACTCCGAAGTACCTTCCTAGAATCTAGACACTGTAACTGAAGTCTGCCGGCGCTCAACACGACTTAGCACAGAGTACACATGCACTCTCAAAGGCAATTGGTCAGGGAAAAAACTTTATACCGCCCAAATAAAAATATATTTAATTTATAAAAATTTATAATATTTTTGAACAAAATTTCAAAATTTAGATATTTCTCATTGCTTATAGGTAAAGACCTGCATGTATACACTTTCAATACTTCCTTAAAGAAAACAAACATATACAAATTACGTGACTATATTTGTTTTGAGGGAATTTTGATCACTATTCATCAGGTCAAAAAAGTGCGTCTATTTAACAAACGCTAATCAAAAGCTGTAAAGTTGCAGACCAAAAAACAGTAAAATGTATATTTCGATGACAGATTCACGCTTTGTTGGATACTATGGAGTACCAAGAATAATAAATGTCAAGAAAAAGTCTAAACAATAAAAGCAAAGTTGTTTCTAACAGTATACGCAGTCTGCTGACGCCGTGTAATGACACTAAATTCAAATTCTATATGGGGCCATAAAACTTCCAGCACTCTCCTTCTTGTGAATATGACACCGAATTCTTGTGAATATTAATCCGCCGGTAGATTCACCCAGTGATCTGCAGCCAATGATTGCAACCAGTGATTACAGCCTGTGATCTGCAGCCAGTGATTGCATTCTCGCAACAGATAGCTCAGGTAAGTTTTTTTTTAATCATAACAATATACATAGATGAAAATCAAGCACAATATGAGAATAAAATATTTTTTGTGTATCTTGTCAAATACTGCAATATTATTATTAAATTTATAAATCACTTGTTGTATATCTCCTCTAATATTGTAAAGGCTGTCTGTACTTTGCTTTTGCATAGGTGTCAAGTCAAGGCTTACAGCGGCACTGCCTCCTATCACAAATTGAATATATTGAACAAATTGAATTATTGAAAATCTTGACAATTATGTTCAAATAATTACCATTATTTAGAAAATAACTTCAAAGTTCAATTGTGTACAGCACAGGAGCGAGTCGTGTATATGGCCAAGTCCACATTTGCCCATCTTCAATTTTTTTTTCATTCACAGTTTTCTTGGGGCATTGAAATATTGTTTACTTGCAATAACTATGAAAGACGGGGGGTAACTTTTTAAACAGATGGCTTTACTCGAAATTACTATTTTTGCAGCTTCTGGAAAAAATGCTTAAATGGAAATAACTTTTGTTGTGGATATCATATTAGCAATAATTCTGCCATTTCAAATAAAAATTTCATTTTGATGTATTTATAAACAAACTATCAACTACAGCCATTTGAACAGCTCTTAGTTGAGTACTAACCGGATAATATTATTCTATCTTTTCAAGGGTATCATATTACGAAAAATTAAAGGTAAAATATTTATAGACCGACCATAAGTTTGGGTAATATTTTAATAATATTTTTTATATAAAATTGATTTTATTTTATGAAAAATTACGTTACTTTGCCATTAAATCTAGAAAGCTGTAGCAATCGAGGCCGCAGCAAATTAAATTCGGAAGCCAATGACTGTCATTTCCCTCTGTAATTAAACGTGTTGCGCAGGATGAAAGTGTACCCGTAGGTTTATTTAAAATTTTACCGCAGTTAAGAGCAATGAATTGATTCGCTTATATGGCCACGCCCACATTTGTGCATCTTCTATTTTTTCATTAGTAGTTTTCTTGGGGCATTGAAATATTGTTTCTTGCAATAACTATGAAAGACGGGGGTTAATTTTGTAACACATAGTTTCATTCGAAATTACCATTTCCGCAATTACTGAAATGGCCAAGAAAAAATGCTTAAATGGAAATAACCTTTTGTGTGGATTTTATATTAGCAATGATTCTGCCCTTTCAAGTGAAATTTTCATTTTATTTTATTTACAGACAGACTATCAACTGCAACCAATTTGAACAGCCCTATGAACCCAAATCAATGAACATTATCCCAGTGTTCAGAACTTTTTGGCCGGGGAGGCGAATGAAATTTTCGAGGACCAAGTTTTCTATTTGCCCTATATAAATGTATCTAAATACTGTTAAATAAATAGAAACTAGGCTATTATATAAAGTCTCCGGGGGGGGGCGAATACTCGTCTCCGGGGGGCTTCCCTGCTCCCCCCCCCCCCCCACACACACACACACGGAGGTCTGCCTGAAAAAAACACTGCATTAGTCTATCTTCCCAAAGCGTATCAGATTATGAAAAATTAAAGTACAATTTTATAGATCTTTCATATGTGTCGATAATATTTTAAAATTATATATTATATAATAAATATTTTCAATAAATCTATGGCTTCATCGCAGTGAACTTCCATCCAGAAAGCTGTGCCTATTCAGCAAATTAAATTAAAACATTTAGACACAGACGTTCGTTATCAACTTCAGTTGAATGGCGCGCCATATATTTTTTTAAAATTTTACCAATGTCAGTATCGTCATTCGCCATGTCTTGTCAAGTTGGTCTTAAGAATGAATTTGAGGGGAAGTATGGGCTTTTGTTTTGTACTTTACGAGAAAGAAATTAAGTTTTGACTTATTTTTGATTAAGTTTTGAAAAAGAAGTTAAGTTAAACGTGTATACTTATTAGCGTCTCTTGACAGCTTTATCTGGCAATGGGAAAGCACTTTTCGCGGCTTGGGATGAAAATTTAACTGTGGGGTGAAATTTCGTCAAGGTTAATTTCACCATGGCTTACATCGATGGACATGGCTGATATTACGAACAACATAGCCATAGATACGATTTACTGACGTTATTACTATTCGCTGAATGACAAAAAGCATATGTGCATGTTTGGCGACTTGGGTTTGGTTACGCTATTTACTCTTAATCTCTATATTAAAAAAAAATGTGCTGACGCCGCCGCTGTTTGACAAATTTCGCACTTCTCAAGTGTCTCTGTCCCGTACCGTAAAATCTATAGCATATAAAAATATGAAAGTTGGTATATTTGTAGAGAAATTTTAGTGGAGCACACTTCTATAAACCATTTCTCGATTTAAAATTTAGTTTAGAAAATATTTAATGTCAAAATCAAAGCTGCGAGTTTTTGGGCTGCGAGTTCGAATACTGAACAGACTAGCAATAGGAAGACCTCCAATTTTTATTGACATGTACCTACATAGTTGAATATTTGCAGGACTGAACCTTTTTTTTTAATTTCGATTTAGTTAATGAGTTACTCAATTTTTTACGAATGAATAAATGAGCAAATTCCCACTTAATGCTGTAGCGCTATGAGGGAAAATTGTTCACAGCATGTGAAACCCAGCGATCTGTTCAGAAGAGTATTGGAAGCATAAAAATTAAGTTATTTGAGGAATATCCATTGAGAGAAGTTATTTGAGGGAAGATTCATTTGAAAAAAAATGAGTCTAATTCTGCTGCAATTTTTGAAACCCTAAAACATTTCAAATGTTTTTTAAATGTTTGCAAACAGTATTTTAAATAATTTGAAAAAAATATTCTTATTCAGTGATAAAAAAAAACTATTTAAATAGAAACTTAAATTGAAAATAAGCAAGTGTTAACAAAAATATTTAAAAATAAAATTAATATTAAAGTTAAATAAATTTTAAATCTTCATAGTACGAGTTTACAATTACTTGTGCAAAAAGAGCTTGCAATTACGCTTGGAAATATTATGCATCTTGAAAAATTATTTTAGGATTAATTTTTATCCTACACAACAAAATAGTATTAAATAAGATTAATTAAATATAATTTTGGTAAAATCTAAACCGAAGCAGTCGACGTCTGCTGCGAGGTTGAGTTCTATTAATAGGAAATAGAATTTTATGCGTAATATGCACATCTGAGCTCTCTTCAAAGAATAGTGAAAAATAATATCTTTACAAGAAAATTTCACATTCAGTAATATACAAACAGGAAAAATTCCTTCGGTGAAAACTCTTTTAAGAGCCATAAGGGGAAAATACCGTACTGCCTTAACAGCATTTTTTTTCACAGTAAGATTTACGTCACACTGTGACTTTGGGACGTCGCAGCACGTCTCAGTAATGTCATATTGAGGTCACAGCGAAGTCGTTTTGGTCATTTTCATGGTCGTTTGTGACGTCGCATAGTAACTTGTTTGTGACGTCACATTGTAATTGCTATTGTAATGTCGTGACATTGTTACGTGTTAATTAAATTGTGGAAACGTCACAGAATATAGTCACAATGAAGTTACTAATACGTAACGTAGCATAAGAGTCACAAATATGATGTCACATTGTGACCCAGGTGCCACGTGACATTGTGACCCAGGTGTCACAGCGTCAATGTCACACATATGTGACGATCTTTGCTGTGAGGGTGGCAACCTTTCCTATAACGTGAATCTATGGCTGCAATTTCATGATTTTCTGTTCAAAGTTAAAAGATTTAGCAATTTATTGCAATTTGGCCACATTTCAAACGTTCGAGAACCTTCTCGATATAACGAATATTCTACGGGATACGAGCTTCTTTTGGAAGTTTCTATGCAGAGCATATAAAACGGGCCACTCATCTTGCTGCTCATACCCTAGGGTGAGTCGGGAGGCCTGCGTCTTTCACAGAGTATATAAAAGGAGGCACTCAGTTGGAGGGCAGTTGACGAGATACGTACTACATTGAATTATGATATACATCTGTGTTTTGAGGATAGTATTGGGTGTTTTGTGAAATTAGCCGATCATAATTGGCGTTTTACTGTAGCTGGCAGTTTATGGTGTTTAGTGATATGGTGAGATAGTTACCGAGCTATTTTCTATATATGTTTCCTGTTTACGCTCGGCTTGTAAATAAACGTGTTAATTATCCATCAATTTGAACTCATTCTTGCATACGGAGAGTACATCCATGATTCCAGAGGATATGTCGTAGCAGTAATATATTTTCCCCTCAATACTGGAATAAATTAAAATTACTCAGGTGCTTAACCGTTTATGACTTTTAGTCTGGAAATATTAAATGAATCATCAATTGATAACATAAAGATTGTTTTTACATTTTAAATCAATTGAACTTCTGATTGAAAAGAAGATTAATCCAATTTGTGTTAATAATTATTTTCGTGTTTAGTTATGCATATGATTAATTAAATAAAAAAAATCTCAACGATTTAACTACTTCTTCACTTTGTAATATAAGCTTTAATACATGTGATAACATCCGACCATTCAAATGGTTACTCTAAGTCCTCGGACGAGTCGGGTGGTCTGGGCTTTCGACATGTGATAACATCAATACGTATAGACATGATCTTGGAAATTGGGGGGGGGGGGGGGGGAGAGAATGAACAAATGTAGAGTTATAGTGCATTTCATTTTCCAATGTGAATTACGTTGTTGTTGGTGAGACTCAGACAGTCCGACCTATCAGAAAGGTGTAAGGTAACTATTTGGACGTCCGGGAAGTGCCACCCAATTTAGACCGGAACCCAGTGGGAGAGGCATCCACGGGGACCGTAACCTCCTTCCCCTACCACTAACCTCTCGGATGGACTTAAGGGCCCACATGTTTAACGTGATCGTACTCCGCGTGAACACGGCGGCAGTTTTGGCAGTAGCGGGAATCGAACCCTGGCCTACAGAGTGCAATTCCCGCGCGCTGACCACTGGGCTACCGCGTCCTATGCGAATTGCGTGGAAAAGTGATGCAACTGTTCAGCTAGTGTGTGTGTGTGTGTGTGTGTTATGACTCTCAAAGTCCCACCATCGACGCCACTGCTTTAAACTCTATAAAAAATAATTTATAAACAAAATAAATGATACATACAATATAAATAGTACGGGGGGCGGGATAGTACAGTGGATAAAATGAGAGGATCGCTCACGGTATATCCGAGTTTGATTCTCGACGACACCCAAAACTATCTCAGTGTCTATGAAGAGTATGGGAACTTTAAATATAATAATTAAAGTCCGAAAGTTCATCAAAGAGGTGATGAATTAGAGGAAGGGTGGTCCCCAATTCAGACTGAAATCCGTCGGATTGGATTTTGGTCAAAATTGGGTTGCACTTACTAGCTGCCCAAACAGTTAGTTTACACCTTCGGGTAGGTCAACGGCCGTACCGTGCTGAAAACACCGGTTCTCGTTAGATCATCGAAGTCACGCAGCAGCGGACGCGGTTAGTACTTGGGTGGGTGACCACCTGGGAACACCACGTGCTGCTGGCACATTTCGGGCGCGGTGGCCCGGTTGTTTGCGGGCTGGATTTGCACTCTGCCACAACTGCCAACGTGTTCATGCGGAGTACGATAACGTTAAACATGCGGATCCGTAAGTCCTTCCGAGAGGTTGGTGGTAGGGGAAGAAGGGTACGGTCCCTGTGGATGCCTCCCCCACTGGGTTCCGGTCTAAATTGGGTGGCACTTCCCGGCCGTCCAAACAGTTACCTTACACCTTTCTGGTAGGTCAGACAGTCTGGGTCTCAACAACAACACCTTCGGGTAGATCCGGTGTGGTCTGGTTAGGAAAAAATAATAGTCTATTGTTGAAGCAATAAATATTTTGTTAATGACACAGCACATAGGAAGTGCAACAAACCCAATTCATTAATAACAAGACAATTGAGAGCTAGCTGAAGCTTTCAACTTCTCGGTTACAATCTGTCGGGACTTCTTACCTTTTCCTAAAAGTCTGAAATTCTAAACATTATTAGACTTATGTATAGTATAGGAGTAAAAGTGATTCAGATATATTACCGTTCCAAAAAGTGGAAAGCATTTTATGCAATTGTGCACATTTTATGAGTATTCAAAATTTTATCCTGATAAGAAAAATATTTTAAAATTACTTATTTTTGTTTAATTGTTACAATGTAAATTTTGTAAAATATAAAATATGGACATTCACGAGTGTACTACAATAATTTAAAAAAATCTGATGTGGGCAACACATGACTTTCCTTATATAATGTAATAAATTTACTACTTTTACAGTAAAAAAAATAGGTTTTTCTTATGGTAGATACTAATATTCTTTCCAAGATATTGAATTTTCGACGATTAGGCTTTATTTTCATTGATTTAGCGTCATTTTTATCCATTTGGCGAGATTTTCGTTAATTTGGCAACATTTCAAAAAGTCGCCAAGTTGGCGATATTCCGCTAAATTCGTCGCCAAAATCTCGCCAAGCGTTATGGGTGAAAAAAAAGTTATTCTTACAGCAAATAAATGACTATTGGCGCTCAAATACAAAAGTATTACTCAAAGTATCTTTTTTCATGAATGGAACGAGCTAGATCCACGAGAATGATGTCACCCAATTTATCACATGGTATTACATATGAAAAGTGAACATATTTCTCAATAGGAAATATTTTTTTTATTTTATATGACTTTTTGATAATTTTTTTGAAAAATGCACAATATCTCGAGAACGGTTCATGTTAGCGTTCTAAAATTTATTTCAATCGTTTTCTAATGAAAAATTACATAAGAAATATCTATTTACGTAACTTTATTAGCGGTTTTGATTTTTTGACGATTTTTTCAAAATTTCATTCGAAAATTTAGGGGGGTTCTAAGCATTCGATTGCGTATAAAAACAACAGGCTTCCTGTGTTTACGGATTGTGATTTTTGTATCATATTTTGTTCGAATCGGTCCATTCGTTCGTCAGTTATCGTCTCCATAGACTCACTGATACACACACACACACACACAGAGAGAGAGAGAGACATCACTTTAAAAATGTTTGATTCGTGATCAGGGATGCTTGAAACGTGCTCTCCCGTCGAAAACTCGAATACGAATTTTCGACCCCGTCACAATACATTCCTTATACATTGCGTATATAAGGAAAGTAATATATTTTAAATAATCAGTTTTCAGACATATCAAAAACACTTTAGCTATTTTGCAGGGTTTAAACAATCTCCTGCCACACACATATTCACTCGTAATTATAATTTATAGATTGACATTATCATTTATTCTTCCGCCAACCAAGATGATTTTTATATTTTCAACACTCTTATGAACCTCTAAAGATCATCTAGTTCTATACGCTGTGAATTTTATAAGTTCTAAAATAGTTCATTCACAATTCCATTGCTTTCTGAATATGCGCAGAAGAATGCGCGTTAGGTGGGAATTTGCTCTTTTATCCGCTCGATATTTTTCATACACTTCTGAAGGGGAAAATTTTTCTTCTCTAAGGGAGAAGATTTAATTGGTCGAGACCATTGCTAGCTTCTTTCTGATTGGAGTCTGGCAGAAACGTTACAAAATCGGCGAGGACTGAGTTATTGAAGCATTAAAAAAAATTAAAAGTATAGGTATTTATTTCTAAGCATGACTACAATGTTAGTAGTGCACTTAAGAAAATAGGAAATGTTGGCAATCATATGACTTGTTGTTTAGTCTGACAAACAAACAAAGCGTTTCGCAACCATTGTTGTCATGAACATCAGGATTTCATTGTTATATTGTACAGCAATTAAATGTTTTTCTCTTGTGTATATCTCTACACTGAAAGTGTAACATGTATTATGAAACTGTATTACGAACAAACCGCAAAACCTACAGTAATGAAATTTTACCTTTTCTTCTAATACAGTAAGTTGTTGTTCTTAATAGCAGGCGCACAAAAGGATTCGCTATGATCAGCGAGCGCCAGGAAGTAGAAGCCGAAACCTCCCAACTCACTATGCGATATTCGGAGTTGGCGAGCGTAGCGATTTGGAGGCAAAGCTGGCTGACATTATTCACGAAGTTAAGGGAGTTGGTGAGCGTCAGCTAATAATGAGACGAAGTCCCCACGAGGATATCACGCCTGCGGCGAGCTGCGATTAATGAGTGGCAGTCAACAGAGGGTGGTGTCCAGATGTTTTGACCATCACCAAGCATGGGACACATAGGCGATTATGTGCGCCATCCGAAATGAAAGAGCTCTCGAAACGAACTCTAGGGCTGGTGAATGTCGATTAACTAGAACAGCAAGACCTACAGTTATGAAATTTTGCCCTTTCTTCCTAATACAGGAAGCTATCATCCTTAACAGCAGACGGCACGAAAGGATTCGCAATGGAGGCTCAGTGAGCGCCAGGAAGAAGCATTCCAACTGCCGAAGCGATATTCGGAGTTGGCGAGAGTAGCGATTTGGGGGCTGAGCTTGGTGACATTGTTCGTGAAGTTAAGGGAGTTGGTGATCGTCAGCTAATAATGAGACGAAGCTACCACGGGGACATCACACCTGCGGCGAGCTGCGATTAATGAGTGGCAGTCAATGGAGGACGGAGTCCTCGGGTATTGCGAACTTCAAAGAGTATGGGACACGTAGGCGATCGTGTGCGCCGTCTGAATTGAAAGAGCTCGTATCTGTTCAACATCAGTTAACAAGAGGCGGTCCCCAACAGATGCATTACGCCTGCGTAGCAGACTGCACGAAAATGCTCGCGAAACGAACTTTGCGGTTAGGAAGTGAAGCCTCTCGACTCGCGAATTCAGTTACGGAGGTGAATGAGCGGCAGCCAGTGGAGGGTGGAGACCCGGTTTCTGTGAGGGTCCGCGAGCATGGGTCATGTATTTTTATTTATGTGTACTTTATACACTATATTTTTTATTTATTACTTTCCTTATATACATAATGTATAAGGAAAGTATTGTGACGGGGTCGAAAATTAGAATTCGAGTTTTCGACGGGAGAGCACGTTTCAAGCATCCCTGATCACGAATAAAACATTTTTGAAGTGATGTCTGTGTGTGTGTGTGTGAAAGTATGTGTGTGTGTGTGTCAGTGAGTCCGTGGAGACTATAATTGACGAATGAATGAACCGATTCGAACAAAATTTGGTGCAAAAATCACAATCCGTAAACACTGGAAGCCTATTGCTTTTATACGCAATCGAATGTTCGAAACTCCCCTAAATTTTCGAATGAAATTTTGAAAAAATCGTCAAAAAATCAAAACCGCTAATAAAGTTACGCAAATATACATTTGTTATGTAATTTTTCATTAGAAAACCATTGACATAAATTTTAGAACGCTAACATGAACCGTTCTCGAGATATTGTACATTTTTCAAAAAAATTATCAAAAAGTCATATAAAATAAAAAAAAAATATTTCCTATTGAGAAACATGTTCTCTTTTCATATGTAATGCCATGCGATAGATTGGGTGACATCATTCTCGTGGATCTAGCTCGTTCCATTCATGAAAAAAGATACTTTAAGTAATACTTTTGTATTCGGACGCCAATAGTCATTTATTTGCTGTAAGAATAACTTATTTCTTCATCCATAACGCTTGGCGAGATTTTGGTGGAATGTCGCCAACTTGGCGACTTTTTGAAATGTTGCCAAATTAACGAAAATCTCGCCAAATGGATAAAAATGACGCTAAATCAATGAAAATGACGACTAATTGTCGAAAATTCAATATTTTGGAAAGAATATTAGAATCTACTATAAGAAAAACCTATTTTCTTTATTGTAAAAGTAGTAAATTCATTGTATTATATAAGAAAAGTCATGTGTTGACCACATCAGATTTTTTTAAAGATAACTTTGAGCTGATTGATAAGTCTTGACCCTCTATTTTCCTCGTCATTTGAGAAAGGGTTGTCAAAACCGATTTAAGGAGATTTAAGTCGCTTTACTAAGGTAAATAATACTATATAAAATGTATATTAAGATATTCTATTTCAAGATATATTTGATAAAAAAAAATTATTTTATTAACTTAAAAATCTTCTACATTTAATAACTTTCACTGAATAAAAATTTGTCCCGTGATTTTTTACGAGTACTCACTAGTTATTTAAATAATTATATTTTTATTTATATATCAGTAAAGTGCTCACACTACGCCCATCCAACTGCACCACGGCCATGCATGGGAAACAGGATCCGTCGGACATAAACTCCTTCCAACCCTCCCATACACTCCTAATATCCACAGACACATGCGAGCCGTACACCCTCTCATTCTGTATTACTATTTCTTATACGACACCCTATCAAATCATACAGACTATACCCCTAACATAGGGCAATTAATTTACGTTCCCTTAGACAAGTCACAACAAAAACTTATGATTGGCTCTCCCCCCCCCCCTCCTTAGAATAAGATGATATGACATCCCTGATCGGGTTGCTTAAAATAAAACCAAGTACTAAATAACAGAACAATGGGCTTCAGAATATCGTCGATGTTCAAGCGATCGATCAGATTGGCATAATTAGATAAGATGGGCTGTCTTACGAGATGGCTCCCCATACTAACACACCGTGTGTCATGGCCGTGTACTGCTGGATAACAAATACGGAACCAGAACGTAGGCCAACCCTCCTCCACACACATATGTTGCGATCATCAGTACTCAGAAAAAGCAGAATTCGTCAACATGCATCACATCGGCCACTGTTCGGGCTGACCGAGTTTGACACCAAACCAGATGGCTCTGAATAGGTTCAGGATTCCGTGATAGGACACCCTTATAATATACAGGACACCCTTATAGACATCGACACCTTGTCCCACCTTCTGCCAGTCGTCTCCGAATAGTATTCCTTGATCCAGGTTTCATGTTTGATGGCAAGTGCCTTCGAATGCCTGATAGTGTTACATCGGTTTTCCTCATGCAATGTAACATTGAAATGATTCACATACCTACAAAGATGGTCCCTGTGTTTCCACACAATTTTTATAAAGTTCCCCTTTGACCACCTGCAACGGAAAGGGTCAGTGGATTCTGGACTACATGCCTGTGGATGGTCTCGTTCAAGATGGAGGAAGACTCAACGGGGGTAAGCGGTCGTTGGGGGCGCAGTTAAGCCCAGATGTTCACGCAGGAGCGTGGGACTTCAGCCACCTGCAAATAATAACTCAGGGGCTACTGACCAAGCCTTCCTGTCATGGACTGGCCACTGAAAGTGAGGGTCCAAATGTCCCCAATGATATTAAGGGGGCTTAAACCTTGCAACGAATAAAATTTAAGAGGGAGGAGAGAGCGACTTGGAAGATTTTCGAGAGAGTGAATTTTTGGTGGAGAAATCGAGAGTTGCCTCTTGTTTCTTGAATGTGAACGTAGTTAACTTTTAACCGGAGAGAGGCGATGCTCCGCCAGCCTCCGTGCACTCGAGCCCTTGCGGAATTCTGAATGGAAGGTTGGCCTTTTGACATCATGCATTACTCTCTTTTGATACTCTCTCTCTCTCCTCCTGGTTTTATCTCAACCAGAAGTTTTGTTAGGATATTTTTTAATTTTTGAGAAGGACAGATGAGTAGCTGTTAGAAGTTGTAATTAAGGAATCACAATGATTTGATGTTTAATTTTGATGTATCAATGTTTTACAATGTATTAAGGATTTTTCTCTGTACTAAAGATTCACGAGGTATTTAATGATCAAGCGCGTTAATGATTTACTATGTGTCAGTATTTTAAGGGAGCAACTTTTGGGCTCAAATCTTTTCATGTTTCTTTTAATTGTTAAATATGTAAATAAAACTTTTTTGTTATTTTTAAAATCTAATTGGTGTCCTCGTTTCCTAACATTTTAACTATTCCTTAATTTTTCAGAACAAAATATTTACAGCTATACGACACGGCGGCCTTTAATGTAATGTTCAATGAAATTTGGTCATATTTTTCGCGCCCAAACCAGGCGTGTGGGATTTCCCACGCAGAAGATAGTAACCCCGACGCGGCTCATATCCTGACTGCATGATCGTCTTGAGTAATTGTCTTCCTTGGGAATCATGAGACTCTGAGACGGTTACATGTGCATCCTCTGATCAACTGTTGCAAACACCGGACAATTACCACATCGTGCCGACAAAGATGGCGACTGATACGTCTGTTAGACCAACCAAATTACCTTGTGCCTGTGACGCGACCTCTCCCCACATCCGACAATTTCATAGCGCAGTCGTGTAGTTACCAAAAGCATCTATGTACAGCCGCGTTAACAAAAAACGCCCCGCCCTCTGTTAATCAAGCATCGTTCATCGTAGAGAAAATTGAATGATACCATTCGATTGAGGATAACATCCTCTACAAATTAATGTGCGTAAAATTTGTATAAGGGGCCGTCTTCATATCTAAACGGGCACAAACTTTGAAATTTTCAATGGCAACACCCAAGTTTGACAACATAGTTCGAATCTAGAGCAAAATTCAACCTGTGATACCAAATTTCAAGTCACTTGGGTGAAGCGTTTCTGAGTTGTGAGTATGTAAAGTTTTGAGCTCTCTAATGTTAAATTAGTTTCCAAGACTTCTATTCATATTTTCTGTAATAATTATCTGCTCACACTGATTATTTGTATGTCGTTACTATTAAACATCCCAAACACATTTACCTGATTTTTATTTTTGTGGAAATAATTGTTTGTATGAAATATTAATTATGAAATCAATAATCGAAAAAATATGAATACAAACCTGGACATGTTTTGATAAAAATCGATTCACAGAGACTTTTTATATGTTTATGTAAATTTCCAGGTATTTCCTCCCTCTAGTTCTTTCGAAATGTTTAAATATTCAGCATCACGATGATTTTAGGTGTCATATATTAGTTTAAAAAAATTACTAATTTGAAAAAGTTATGTTAATTGTAAGTTAATCTTTATTTAAGGAAACGGGTATTTATTTTTACCCAGTTTTAATAAAAACTTTGTATAAACAGTGTTGTATAGATGCAACCTAATCAACGCAATTCTGCTTCTGTATTGAAGGGTGAAAACTTGTATTGTTATAAATGGGATCTACTTATGTTACTGTCGATTAATAGTCCGGAAGCTACTGCTAGTTGAAATCGCCCACAAAATGTGATAATTTATAATAAAAAAAATTATATAAAACAATAACAAATTATAAAATTATGTGATACTAAACACCAACAGGACTTCAAGTGGTGATTGATAATGTCGGAGGTTGCACACCGTACTGATACTTTTAAATTGGTCACCAAGTTTCAAGGGAGTTGTTTTGTTGCGTGATCTGCAAATATTTGTTAGTCTCATACATTGTTTTTGAAACAGCATTATAAAATAACATTTGAAAATAAACATTTCATTCTTCTTTATTTCTTCTTTCTTTTATTGTCCCTGGCACAAATGTCCCATTAGTTTTTAGCAACGTACCCAGTTCGGCTTTTCACCCCTAATAATCGTGCCCTATTTGAGGCTCACATAATCTTACCCAATACAGGCCCACTGCCTTAATAACACACACACACACAAGACAACACCACACCCAGCTATGAAAATGCTCACCCTCTCATGCAAGAATCGAGCCTGCGACCCTTTGGCTATGAGGTAAGCCATAATGCTGAATGTCAAGAGGATAGTTCAATAATTTACAACAGTGCTGTGGTCAATCAACAAAACATCGCTCTTCAAATTGCGCTTTTTAATATGGAGCTGATCCCCGAAAATTGCACATTCCGGAATATTGAATATCTTTAGATATAAAGATAGAAACGTCGTAAAAATTTGAATTTGAACTAATTAGGGGGGTCTAGAACTTGTGGATGACGTCGAACTTGGGTATTGCCTTCGGAAATTTCAAAGTTTGTGCGCGTTTAGATATGAAGACGGCCCCTTATGCAAATTTTACGCACATTAATTTGTAGAGGATGTTATTCCTAATCGAATGGTATCATTCAATTTTCTCTACGATGAACGACGCTCGATTAACAGAGGGTGGGGCGTTTTTTTTTTCCCGCGGCTGTACATAACATACAGTATCACAACAGAAAATCCCGTTTCAATCGTTCGAGGGTAAAAACACCAATTGCTTTAAATTCTATACAATGTGTCCTTCTCATGTTCATTGCTTGAACTCTATAACGTAATTTGGCGCTGACAGCTTGGTCATTTGCATAACTCTCAAAATGACATTTACATGCAGACTTTCGCGGCTGTATCTCCTTTTTTTATGGATACATATATTTTATTGCAACAGAGTGTATATATTGGAAGTGCATAATTTACTGCTTTTATAAAATTTATACACAACGCATCTCATTGTTTGCTGCGTCCGCAGAACATCAAAATAATGTCGGATGAGTTTCAATATAAATCCCAGAATACACGTGAAGCAAATTAAATATCAATAGAAGAAGATCAAATGTTTGCAATGCATTTTTCAACTAAAATGAAAGACTATTTAATCTTTGTCGAAAAAACATCGTTTAATTTTATTTTTAAACTGCATTTTAATCTGATGCTCATCTCCATGGGCTGAAACATACGAGATCAATGTTTAAAAATATGCACTGTTAAAAATATGCACTGAAAAGTTCCTTCAATCTCTTGAGTATATTATCGTGTTTACTCCACGTCTTGTGATGAAAAACAGCAAAGACAACTTTATTTATATCACAGCTCTGGAGGAAGAAACAATTTTCCGACGTATTTAATTTATCTTTAAATCAAATTATATTTCAAAATTTTCTATTTTTACTTTCCCTGCAATACATGGTAATGTATAGGGAAAGTATTGGAATCATGTCGAAAATCGCAACTCGAGTTTTCGACGGATCTACACGTTTCAAGACCTCTGGAATACGATAAAACCATTTTTAGCGTGACTTCTGTGTGTGTGCAGATTTTGTATCCACTCTAACTAAAAAACTAATGGACCAAATTTCACAAAATTTGGTAGGTAAGTCACTTGTGAGCGAGTCTGGCGCTGATTAGTTTTGGGTACGATTTGGGATAAAAGAACCCGCTTTTTTTTTGCGAAATGGCCAGTAAAAGCTTGTATCCACTCTAACTGAAAAACCAATGGACCGAATTTCACAAAATTCGGAAGATGAGTCACTTATGGATTACCCTGGTGCTGATTACATTTTGGTACGATTCGAAAAAAAATAACCTGCCTTTTTTTGCAAAATGGCCCGCAAAAATCGTCAAAATCTAAACTAAAGAACTAGGTATACTCAAATATATCAATTAAATGCTCATTTAATACGTAATTTTTAACGACGAAAAGAGTAAGACCAACCCCATTACATTAGGACTAGCCGTTCTCGAGATATTTTAGTTTTTCTTATTTTCTCTACGCCACCTTTGAAAATAAGTCCGGTTACCGAATGAGAACGAAAATTGAATTAAAAGTGAAATAAATTTAATTAAAATAAAGAGAACGCTAATATAAGTCTGCAAAGGAAGTCATGTGCTGCTCACATCAGAATTTTTAGTTAACGGAATAGACGCTGACCTTGAGCGATGAGTTGAACCAGATGCAAAAGTGATCAAAAATTTTATCCAAATGAAGAGGTGATAAAAAGAGAAAAACAGGAATGACGTTGAGAGTAGGAAAACATATGGGCAGAAGAAGCTATACGAACCGCCTCCTCTTTCGAGAATTTTGAGAAACTTCGCCGCTGCGTCCAAGGAGAGCGCGCGGTCGCTTCCTAAATTTTGGAAACCGGGGATCATAATTACAGATATTTAGAAGTATAGCGTTTCCGACTTTCGGGAGATCATGATGGAAATGACAAGCTAATTTGCGGATATGAGTTAAAAAGGTTTTAATTTTGAGATCTCTGTGCAATACACCATTCCTAACATAGAAAGGAGCATTTGTAATACAACGTAGGGTTTTATTTTACAATGTCTGAAGTCTCTTAATTTTGAAGTCACAGATAGTTCACTTGATGGCGGAACCATACGTCATGATGGGTCTGATATAAGCTTTGTACAGTAATAACTTGTTAGAAATTAACAGACGGCTATTTCTAGCCATAGAGGGGTAAAGTTGGGATTATGCAGCCTTCACTTTCTTGATAACATCAGTAACGTGAGAGGTCTACGTTAATTTAGAATCCATAAGTACTCCAAAGCACTTGTTCCAGTTAGTACGTAATGTAGCGGGTTTATCTGGATCGAACTTTGTAAGTTCCAAACAGTTAAGAATTGGGAGGTGATCAGAAGTAATCTCATTTATTGTTTCCTTATGATAGCCAAAGGGGATATTGCAGGTGATAGCAATGTCAAGAATATTGTGGCTGTAACTGAAGTCTGCCGGTGCTCAACACGACCTAGCACTCTCAATGGCAATTGGTCAGGGAAAAGACTTTATACCTCCCAAATCAAAAGATATCGGCACTCGCAAAACAAGAGTTCTGCGCATGCGTCGATCCGGATATAAAAATACTGATCTGCCAGCTGGAAGACAGACCATTCCACATTCCATGCGAGATTCAAATTCTACTAAAGATTCCTGAATCAACAGGTCTGCAGAATGTCAGTTTCACATAACGATCTGACTTATCATGTCTGTATGCCAAGTTGGCATGTACTTCTTATGATTTCTTCTGTTTTTAAGGTTTACCATTGTTAAAATAAAATATAGGTCCTGAATTGTGTGGTGTGTTTCATGAGCCTAAATCCTTCTGAGTAAATTACTTACCGGCGGTTCTTTACACCCCGGCTGTGGAGTTTGTGGAGAATAAGTTAGTATCACATCTACAAGTGGATCAAACCTCCACAAGTGGTAACCCGTTTGAACACATGAAGACTCATGCAGAAGCTCAGCGAAGTATGAAGAAACCTACAATTCGGTGAGTAAGTTTTTCTTGCTATCCCCTACCCACAGTGATCTGAGAATTCGGTTAGTGATTCAGAAAATAGCATGTGAATTTTGAGCTATGTGTATTTTTATCTATTTGTATTTTGATCTATATGAATTTTGAGATATGTATATTTTTAGCTATTTGAATTTTGAGATATGTGCATTTTTAGCTATTTGTATTTTGAAACTATTTGAATATTAAGTGTTTTGAATTTTGCTATAGAGTATTGTTTTGTGGGATGGTATAGTTTGGGGGCTAGTGTAAATATGACAAAGAATGAGAGTATACTAGAGTGTAATAGGGTGTCGGTTAAAGTGTCCGTGTTTTGGCCTAATAGTGTGAAATTATATTTTGCGCAATTGGAAGCAAATTTTCGAATTTCAGGTATTAAGATTGAACAAACAAAATGTGACACATTACTGGCATCCTTGGAACCTCAAACTTTGTGGCATGCTTCAGATGTTATGTACCAGCCTCCAGCAGATGTGCCGTATGAGGTATTGAAAATTAGGTTGATTAAAAAATTTAAAGCGTCGCAAGTAAAAACTTTCTTGCTGGACTTAAAGCTGGGTAGTAAAAAACCTTCATCATTTCTAAGGGAAATGCGAGAATTAAATGATAACCAGGTAGGTGATGCATTTTTGAAAGAGGTGTGGATGAATGGATTACCCAGTAATATGCAAGCCATTTTGTCAGTAAGCATGGAAAGATTGCCCAAATTAGTTGAAATGGCGGATAAAATTTTAGATTACAGTCAGGAAATGTATTTACCTTCCATGCAGGGTATTAATCAGGATACCACGGTACCCACATTACAAAAGCAAATTTCAGATTTAACTAAACAGGTGCAGGAGTTATCTAGAATATGAACCGGTCAGAAAAATACAAAACGCTCTTCGCGAACTCATAATTGGGATAGAAATAGGAAGCAATAACTCAAAACAAAGTTTTCTTTTCGATAGTGGTAATGACGTTTCTTGCATTCCTAGGTCATTTGTTTCGCATAGGTTGAAATCGGGTATGGTTTCCTTATATGCTGCAAATGGATCGGGTAATAACTACGTATGGTTCAAAGTTATTCAGTCTCGATTCCGGGGCGCGTTGAAAATTTCGCTGAATATTCACAATTGCTGATGTAAATAAACCAATTCTTGGTGCAGGTTTTTTTACAGAATTTTGGGTGTTATTGATATCAAGCGACGAATGGTAACCGACCCGGTAACAAAAGTTTGCATTAAGGCTCAATAAGTATAAAATTGATACGAGGCATTGCCGATGGTGCCACTCGAGTTACGCTCAGTATACAAAGTAGAATCGGATGCTTCAGTAGCTGAGTTAACATACGACACAAAGTTACGGCTTCCGGGACAATTTTTTGTGAATAGTCCCACTTCAAACATACGACTCCTATTGGCCAATTTGCAACACATAATGGGGTCATTAAAGCCTACTACTATGCATCATGGAAAACCATCTATTTATGTGTCAAAAGATGTAAGCACGTGCACACACATTTTCTTTCGACGAGGTGCCATTGCTAAATCCCTACAACCACAATATTAAGGACCGTACAGTGTTATTAAACGGTTGCGGAAAGACTTCATAATTGAAGTTAATGGTAAAAGTGAAACAGTGCATATAGATAAAGTAAAAGCTGCATACATTTTACAGGACTTTAATGAAAGAAACTTTACAACACGTCCAGGAAGAAAAGTTAGATTTCGCCCCCCTCCGTGAGGCTAGAAGAGGAGTATGTGTCGGCGGTCGCTATACAAGAGTTCTGCGCATGCACCGAACCGGATATAAAAAGGCTGATCCGCCAGCTGGATTACAAAGCTTTCCACATTTTAGTCCAGATTCAGACTCTTCTAAAGATTCCTGAATCAACAGGTCTGCAGAATGTCAGTTTCACATAACGATCTGACTTATCATGTCTGTGTGCCAAGTTGGCATGTACGTGATTTCTCCTGTTTTTAATGTTTACCATTATTAAAATTAAATATAGGTCCTAAATTGTGTGGTGTGTTTCATGAGCCTAAATCCTTCTGAGTAAATTACTTACCAGGACTACTTTAGATCCCGGCTGTGGAGTTTGTGGAGAATAAGTTAATATCACAACTACAAGTGGATCAAACCTCCACAGATATTTAATTTATAAAGATTTATAATATTTTTGAACAAAATTTCAAAATTTAGATTTTTCTCATTGCTTATAGGTAAAGATCTACATGTATAAAAAGATAACACTTTCAATACTTCCTTAAAGAAAGCAGACATATACAAATTACATGACTATATTTGTTTTTAGGGCGTTTTCATCCCTATTCATCAGGTCAAAACAGTGTTTTTACTTAACGCTAATCAAGAACTGTAATGTTGCAGACCAAAAAACCGTAGCATGCATACAGTGAACAAAAAAAGTACAAGGACAACATATAATTGAATGAAAATATACTTTATTTTCCCTTTATCAAAATGAATTTTTGATATTTCTGACCTCTAATATGAAATTATACAATAACATTTACAACACATAAAACAACAAATATGAATCTTACAAAAGTTGACCATATAAAGATTATCACGAAAGAAAATACAGAAAAAAGTATATAGACATGCCCTAAATTACTTAACATTTATCTTAATAATCAAGAAAACAAACCTTTTTTTTCAATTACTTGAATAAATCGAAAGGTCGTCCATGCTGAAAGTTCTTTTAAAGTGTCTATGGAAATATTATTCCAAGCTTGTTTGATGGCTAACACAAGATCCAGTTTACACTGATATTGTGCACCATTTTTATAAACTTCTCGGGCTAGAAGGCCCCATAAATTTTCTATTAGATTAAGATCGGGACTCCTCGCCGGTCAATCAAGTAAATATACTGAATTAACTTCATACCGGAATTTTGCACTTTTAGAAACGTGTATGGAAGCGCTATCCTGTTGGAAAATATAGTCTCCTAAAGTAATTAGTGAGGCCTCAGGTAATAAATGTTCGCCTACCATATCAACATATTTGTCAGAGTTCATTTTGTAGTTGATAAAAACTATAGACGTGGTTCCGTTTGCTGCAAAAGGGCCCCAAATCATTACTGTGCCCCCACTGTATTAACGTTTGGAAAAAACTTCTCTGATTTTGCGCAGATTATACCAAAAATAGCGAAAACCATCTGGTCCATCAAGATTGAACTTCTTTTCGTCCATCAATCCATTTTGAACCGAGAGAAATGTATTTTTCTTTAAAACCCCTGTCTTCTTTGCTTATGTTCTTTTTTAAGAGGCAGACGTCACATTAACTTTCCATACCAAATATTCGGATCTTTATTCAAAACATTTTAAAAACTATTCGTGTGGAACATGGTAAGTACAAATTTCTTCAAACTTCATTTGCCGATTCTTTTTTCTCGCAAGCTCTTCTTACAACCATTCATTTCTGTCAATGCATTAGAATTTCTGGTCTTCCAGTTCGTTTTTCCATTCCAAACATTCCAGGTTTGTTTAAAAAATTATAAACTACAGTTTTAGATCTTTTAATTTTTTTCGAAATTTCATGCGAACTCAATCCACATTCTTTAAAAGCAAGAAATTTCCCTTTTTCAAAGTCAGGCAGATGAGTTCCTTTTGGCATCGTAAAAAAATCGTGAAGGAATGAGGCAAGTGTGAATTTTGTTTAGAAACCCAGTCTTTATATTTGAAATGGTCATTTTCTGCTTTCAAATATGTAAATTTTACTATAATTTTAGATGAAAAAATAGTTGTCCTTGTACTTTTTTCCAAGATCATATGGGTTTCAAATGTATAAAGTAAATTTATACATATTTAGTTTTTGAAAATTTAACTAATTTACATGAAAAAGAACTTAATTTTATCAATATTTTTACTTAAGAAATTTACATACATTTCCGTCTGAAAGATTTCTAGATTTACCGAGTTTTCGCTTATCCTTATACCTTTTTTCGGTCACTGTTTTGTGATGACAGATATACGCGTTGTTGTATGCTATGAAGTATCAATAATAATATATGTCAAGTGGAAGTCTGATCAATAAAAGCAAAGTTGTTGCTAACAATATACGCAGTCTGCTGACGTCATGTATTGTCAGTAAATTCAAATTCATTTCGTATGTGGAGTAATAAAACTTTCCGCACGCTTCTTCCGAAAGGCACGCGGATCCTTAAGGATAAGTCCACATGTAGTTACACCCAGTGATCTGAAGCCAGTAATTTCGTTCTCGCTCCAGATAGCTCAGGTTTAACCAGATAGCTCAGGTTTAGCTCAGGTTTAACCAGATAGCTCAGGTTTAACCAGAAAGCCCACGTTTTCTATAATAACAACGTGCGTATATGAAGGTCAAGCACAATAGACGAATAAAATATTTTTTGTGTCTCTTGTGAAATACTGCAATATTATTATTAAATTTATAAAACACTTGTTGCATATCTCCTCTAATATTGCAAAGGGAGTTTGCAATTTACTTTTGCATAGGTGCCAAGTCAAGGCTTACTGCGGCCCTGTCTCTTATAACAAATTGAATATATTGAACAAATTGAATATATTGAACTAATTGAATATATTGAAATTCCTGATAATTATGTTCAAATAATTACAAATTGAATATATTGAACATCCTATAACAAATTGAATATATTGAACAAATTGAATATATTGAAAATCCTGATAATTATGTTCAAATAATTACAAATTGAATATATTGAACATCCTATAACAAATTTAATATATTGAACAAATTGAATATATTGAAATTACTGACAATTATGTTAAAATAATTACCATTATTTATAAAATAGTATCTTCAAAGTTCAATTGTGTATTGCCGAGACGTGAGTCATATATATATGACCACGCCCAGTTTAACCAGAAAGCCCACGTTTTCTATAATAACAACGTGCGTAGATGAAGGTCAAGCACAATAGACGAATAAAATATTTTTTGTGTCTCTTGTGAAATACTGCAATATTATTATTAAATTTATAAAACACTTGTTGCATATCTCCTCTAATATTGTAAAGGGAGTTTGTAATTTACTTTTGCATAGGTGCCAAGTCAAGGCTTACTGCGGCCCTGTCTCTTATAACAAATTGAATATATTGAACAAATTGAATATATTGAACAAATTGAATATATTGAAAATCCTGATAATTATGTTCAAATAATTACAAATTGAATATATTGAACATCCTATAACAAATTGAATATATTGAACAAATTGAATATATTGAAAATCCTGATAATTATGTTCAAATAATTACAAATTGAATATATTGAACATCCTATAACAAGTTGAATATATTGAACAAATTGAATATATTGAAATTACTGACAATTATGTTCAAATAATTACCATTATTTATAAAATAGTATCTTCAAAGTTCAATTGTGTATTGCCGAGACATGAGTCATATATATATGACCACGCCCATTTGCCCATCTTCCATTTTTTTCATTAGGAATTTTCTTGGGGCATTGAAATATTGTTTACTTGCAATAACTGGGAAAGAGGGGAGTGAGCATTATAGGGGCATGAAGATCCATCCGGACAAAACAAGAACCTATGTCCCGTGTAAAAACTGCCCCGAAGTCCAGCTCATGCCCAACCACATCTGGGAATGCCCAACTGTTGCGGTATATCTTTTGAAGATTGGCATAGTTCCACTCAGGGATTCATTACGGGAGATCCTCTACAGCTGGGATGCACCAACATTGGCAGAGACTGTGATCAATGCTTTTGAGGGAATCTAGAACACTACTCCACTACAATATTGCTTATCCATGGACACGCGAACAACAACAACAACAACAACCGGGGAGTGAATTTTTAAACAGATGACTTCAGTCGAAATTAGTATTATCGCAGCTGCTGATATGATCAAGTTAAAATACTAAAATGGGAATAACTTTATGTGAATTTTATATTAGCAATAATTCTGCCATATCAAGTAAAATTTTCATTTTATTAGCAGTTTAAAATATAGTTGAAAAGTGTTTATGACTTAGGTCATCCTGTCTGTCTGTCTGTCTATCCGTCCGCACGATAACTGCCATAATAATTACTTTATCAAAATGAAATTTTAGTATGTTGTTGAGACAGTTTGTGAGACATATTGGAATGTAAATAAATAATATCATCCAATTAGTTCTGGATTGAACCCGAGTTGAAAAAATGAAATACATTGAACCTTATGGGACCTAATTTTTCAAACACTTTTTAAGCGAATTTAAAATTCACAAAATGCATCGAAAATTTTAGGAAATATTTAAATTATCCCATAAAATATATAAAAAAATGTCAGCAAAATATGTTCGGGGTTTTTTAAATAAAAATTAAAATATTAATTGCACCCATATTATATGAAGAGTTCACGTGAGCCACTTCAAATATATATATAACCACAATTCAATATACCATCCATCTTATATCAAAATCGTGATTTTTAAAGTTTTTTTTTAATTTATATTTAGTGTTACATCCGTCCTGAAACTGCTTTATATTTGTTTAAATTCTGTGCATCTATATTCTGAAGCAACTCAATTACAATATATTTGAGTTTAATTGATCATCAGACTTTGATTATTTCTACAACGAAGCCTAATTTTCACGTATGGAGAATGCAAACACATCAAGCTGTAGAATGAGTTGTATAAGAATTGTACAATTTTTTTAACGCAAAATTATTCAGCTCTAGAGTCTGCAATATAGCTAATATAAATGAAACATTTATTGATTTTGCATAGAGACGCAGCCGATACTATAGTATTGCGTTTTTCGATGAAGATTTTTAGCATGAAGTTCGAAAGTACTTTTACCTCCATGGTTGGAAGTTTTTAAGTAAAATATATTATTGTGGTTTTGTGATAATTTTGACAATATTGCCGCTGAATGAAAGGAATGGAAAAAATTTATGAATAAAATATTCACTACTTTTATATAGAGAGCCATGCGGTTTATATTTCCATGAAGTTATTTGAATAAAGTTCATTTGTTTTCGATGAAGTTTTCAAATATAATAATTTATTGTATTATTGTGATAATCTTAAAAATATCACAGGTGAATGTATCGCATTTTAGAGATGTTAAAATAAAATTGCATTGGAGTTGGAGTTTCATAATTAATGATTTATGCATGATTGATATTTCTTGTTTTATTTACAGACGGATTATCAATTACAGCCATTTGGATAGCCCTTAAATGAGCCCAAATCGAAAAACATTATTCTTAGAAAAACATTACTTACAAAAACATTATTCTTAGAAAAACATTATTCTTAGAAATCGAAAAACACTATTCTTAGAAATCGAAAAACATTATTCTTAGCAAGAGTATCAGATTACGAAAATTTAAAAGTAAAATATTTATTGACAGTCCATAAGTACCGGTAATATTTTAATAGTATTTATTATATGAGAAATGATTTCATTTAACAAACAGTTAGCTTAAAATTATGTAATCACATCTAGGAAGCTGTAGCTATCAAGGCCACAGCAAATTGAAATAGAAAGCCGTAGACGGTCATTTCCCGCTGTAATTAAACATGTTGCTTTGGATGAAACTGAACTATGTAGATGTATTTAAAATTTTACCAAAATCAGTTTAGAGCAATGGATTGTCAAGTCGGTCTTTGAACAATTTTGGGGGGAAATGAGGACTTTGCATTTTACCAGAAACAGAATGCAGGCGGAAACACAGATCCTTATAGTATTTCCGAGCCAGAGATGACCCCTAAGAACGGCTATGGTCCCGCAAATGCTCTTTTTGGGTTTCTCCCTTCTCATAATTTCACTTTTATGTGTGTTTTTGTCTCAAGTTTCTATATTTTACTTGGGTGATGATAGAGTCTTCACTAAACTAATTGCTCCTTCTACTAGTTGTTTTCTTACCTTTTGCATTCTATTGCCAATTTACACTGTGTGTTCAGCCAAATAATGTAGCTTTGAACATCTTGTTTTGTGGATCACAATATTTTTCTATTTCCTTTCACTGAATTAATCCTCCTTATTGTATTATAATTAATATTTGGGTCTGAAATACCTTTGAATTTGATAGGAAATAAGTCGTAATTATTTGTTAATATTTTAAGCAAAATAAAATTATTACATAAGAAGAAATACATATACAGATATATATATATATGTGTGTGTGTGTGTGTGTGTCTATATTAAAAAAAGTCGCTGCCGCCGCTGTTTGACAAATTTCTCGTTTCTCGAGATTCTTTGCTTCGTATCGTAAAAACGCATTTAAAAATATGAAATTTGGTACACTTGTAGAAAAAGCTTTGAGGAAGACGCTGAATTGAACCATTTTTTGATATATATTGTAGTTTAAGAAATATTTAATGTCAAAATCAAAGACAAAATATTTGATCTGCGAGTTCGCGTCCTGGATAGACTAACAATAGCAAGACCACGAATTTTTGCAAGCGGGTACCTACATGCGTGAATTTTTGCAGGGCGGAACCCCTTTTTTTATTTCGATGTAGTTTTTGAGATATTTTACTTTTTATGCACTTCTGAAGTTAACTTTTTTCCATATCTTCACACCAAGCGTTTCTATCTCCCTCTCTCTCTCTCTCTCTCTATATATATATATATATATATATATATATATATATATATATATATATAGAGAGAGAGAGAGAGAGAGAGAGAGAGAGAGAGAGACAGAGAGAGAGATACTTATTATTATATAATTTGATAGATATTGCCAGGTTTTTCAATTTGTGTTGGGAATTATCTAGACCGATATTAAATTACCAACATTGTGCCATGGACAGTTTTGAATATAATAATTACCCCACTAAAAATTATAATTTCAATAAATGTAAGAATAAAAAATGCAAAATCTGCCCATCTGCTTCTAATACTCAAATTACGAACCAAGATAGCCATGTGTCTTTCTGAAAAATTTTTAATTGCATCTACCGATTATCTTGTAACATTTGCAATCTATCATATATAGGACAAACTAGTAATCCCATTCATCTACGTATGAATGTCCACAGAGATCACGTCAACAGATATATCCTCAATAATAATTTTCTTCCTACTTCCAATAAAATAGAATATAAACACTTTGCTAAACATGGATTTGAAAATAGTACTGTACATATTTTGGATATAAAAACAAATACAGCAGATACGATTTATTTTGAAAACTACTATATTAAATCAAATTGTGCTCTTTTTCCATATGGATTAAATCAAATATATCTAAATGGTAATATTGTAAAAAATAATTTTGGAAATAATAAATATTCTATTTTTAATCACCTTTTTGTGAAACCCCATATAAATAATAGCAAATCAGTCAAATTCAAAAGATTTAAGAGTGACAAAGGATAATCCTTACAACATGATTATAAAACTGAGATAATTTGTTTACATAATCAATTTAATAGCACTTTTCAATGGAAATTAATAAAATCCTGGGTTTTTGCGGCAAAAAAAAACATTTAAATAAAGTTTATTCAATTTTCTTAAAATTAAATCTTGCTAATGAACATTTTAATCATATTTTCTATGATATGCTTATTACAAGATCAAAGTATTTAAATTTAAAACTTAATCAATTTCATAATAATAATACGTCTACTAATTCTTATTGTGTAATCTCTTTCAAGCATCCCATTTATTATTCTATAAATTTTGGTCATCTATTTAATAAGTTCAAACATTTATTACCTATTGGAGATTTGAGTGTTTCAAAGGCTTTTAAATACAACAAGCCTACTGGCAGATCTATATTTAATTATAATGAAATTTCACAATATCTTTCTATGGACCATGATTCTATGTCAATTGTAGATAATGAATGTATTTGTAAAGTAAACAAATATACTAAATTTCTAAATTCAGAATATAATAATTCAATAGGTAATAATCTCCAATAGGTTTTAAGAATTTCAAATAAATGATTAAAATTGCTGAAATACATTAATTATATACTTGCTCTTCATGCAGTTTTTGCAACCAAACGAATGAATCTGACCCCCAGGACTCCTAAGATGAACCGCTCTCAAGACATTTTAGATTTTTAGAATTTTGAGTAGCTGGAGATGTTTTATAATGCATTAAGTTGTTAAATGAAACGTAGATGCATTAAACATGCAAATTGAATGTAATATCAGAAAGTATCCATGCTATTTCCTGCAATTAAATTCATTAAATGCATCATGAAAAAAGAAGATAAGAAAATGAATGAGTTTGTAGACAAAGTCATGTGCTGCCCACATCAGATTTTTTAATTTTATCTAATATTTCTGATATATTTATTAGAAAAAGTGCAATATCTCGAGAACGATTTATGCTAGGCTTTTAAAGTTTGTGCCATTTGTTTTCTAATGAAAAATTACGTAAGAAGTAAAAACATTATTAAAGATTCTGATTTTTCACCGATTTCTTCAAAATGGTATTTGAAAATTAGTGGGGGGGGGGGGGGATCTTTCGAACACTTAATTACGTTTAAAATTGATTGGCTTCCAGGATTAGCTAACTGTATTATTTGTACCAAATTTCATTCATAACACTACGTTTGTGAAATATCTCTTCCACTGACTCATGGACACAAACATACTAATATAGACACACGTACACACAGACATCAACTCAAAAATGTCCGATTCGTGTTCAAGGATGCTTGAAATGTGCTTCAAAAACTCGAATTCGAATTTTCGGCTCGAAAATTCGGCTCCCAATATTTTCCCTATATACATTATACTATGTATATAGGGAAAGTAAAAACTCAAAATTATCATGCAAGCATTCTGATAAAAGGATTTCTGTTGCGAAACTTTACTTGTTAGCACGAATACTTATGATAAGCGTCACATTTGTATTATTTAGTGTTTATATTTTTTTAACTTCTAATTTTATATAGATCATCTACATATATGTATTTTGTTAAAACTTTAATATAAATAACTTTTATACGAATTATTAGCATATACGTATTTTTCTCTATGTTTTACAAAAAAAAAAATGTAAACTGTATCACTGAAGTTCGCAAGATTGCGGCAAATAGCGTTTTCTTGCTGCCATTGCAGTTAACGGTTATTCCATGCTGGTATTCATGCGCAATTAACAAAAGTTTAAGTTTATTATCGACATTACAGCTCTTTTCTTTCGACGGTAAGAAAAACCCTTTAACCTTAATAAAGCGATAATAAAGCAGATCGAAAATGGTTTGGAAAAGGTAAAGTGAACAAAAATGGCGTCCTCTATGATCTTGTATTAAAGGTCACTCACCTACTACGAAGAATGGGGATCCCTTTTAATTGATTCTTCCCTTTCTGTCTGAGAAACTGTAACTACATGTTATACTCGTCATATATCGGGGTGCATAAATTTATGCAAAAGATTACCTCCTATCCGCCCGTCTGCAGTATTTGCGTCCATAAAACCCTTCGAGACACACGGACCAAACCCCCTGTTACTTACTATACGATCCCCTAACAAAACGTAATTACGCGACGACCCCTATTATAGCTACCTAAACCCCCAAATGTACATGTTCCAAGAATAGTAAAACTCTCTATGCTATAGTTTGCAGAATATTAAATCGAAGAATATTAAATCGTCAAGGGACAAGGATTAAGAAATCAAACTTAATTTTCCGAGATTTTGAAATATCTTGAGTTTAACGACATTTTCCGGAAGTTGCCAAGGGATGCAGACATATAGACAAACAGTCTCAGACAGAGAGAATTATATAATATCGCTGAGTCTCTGTTTCTAACTTCATTAAAAAACATTCTTAGTTCTTATTATTAAACGTAGATGGCAGCACCATTAAATATTAACAACTGATTCTTAATTCATTATTGAGAAACAGGTATGGTGGCATAATATCCAAGATCCAAACGAAGGAACGGTATGTGGAGGGACCTGCGAATAAGACTGAAAGTAATTAAAAAGATCATGCAATTAGTGAGTAGGGACCCAAATTACAGGATGGTCCCAAATTTCATTCGGGGTTTGATCTGAAGGACAAGAATGAAATGGAATTTCTCCAGGGGGCATTTTTCGCACAAATGAATTTATCTATCTCCTAGGTATGGGGGAAATTCGTGAAATGTCCCATTCAGAATTAGAACATGACCATGAACCTCCATTTCGATAGTGCACTCTCTTCATTGAGATATTGAAACGACAGTTTTTTGTTTTTTTTTTTAGCCCCGTAGAACCGTGTTAAAAGGCTGATTGTATCTGTCTCCCCACCTCATTGCAAATGGCCCAATCAGTAAACAATGTCTAAACCATATCCCGATTCTATAATTGATTCCTTAAAAATAGATATTTTAATGATAAAAGTGCGTCATACACTTTTTCAATTTATCTGATAAACAAAATCTTCCCGGACTAGAATCCACAATTTCCTTGTGAAAATTCTAATATATAGTTCTGGGATAACTTTATAATACAATATTAAATAGAAATTACCAGCTGTTTGAAAAAACTCTAAAAAGTATGATTTATTTTAATTTATAAATATTTTGAGTTATTTTGAAAAAGTGGTTCTAATTTCGATATTTAAGCTAACTATTAACGCATAAGTTAGTCATTTGTAGTCCTTTGAAAGCCTTACAGGGATATATAAATGGAACTTTATTGGAGTTTTATTTTATAAGACGTTATACTCACCGGCCGTTTAATTGGCTACTACAAACCTTAGGGGAGGTCGAGCAGTATGGTGTTTTTAGAATGTTATTCATGCAAAACCATTTTATCTCCATCGATTTTTTCTGCAGAAAAAAAAAATCTCGAGTTCAGATATAATTTTAGTATATATAGTTTTATAAAATATAATTTATTAAATATTATATAAAAAACCTACGTATTTCGGCTGTACGTAACTTACATAACCCTTTAACGTATTATAAAGCTACATATTGTCATTTCGCAATTGGTGTTTTTTTTTTCTTGTGTGCATTTGATATTATGCTAAAAAAAATTTATTATTATGAGTTGAACTTTATATTACCAGGACCAGTATATAAGTTTTTAAAATGTGACAATACTAAAAATAACAGCTTTCAGTGCAGACGATTTTTTTTAAATCTGAACTTTCATGTGAACATTGGCTAACGAGAAATGTAATAACATTTTTTTTACGACGTCGTTTTGAAGTGAATGCAGTAGTGACAAAACATTAATTTAAGTCGAAGGGATTTTCGAGTTATGATTTATTGTGAATTTCGACAAAGGTAAAAACACTGAGTGAGCAGTCCACCAAGCTCAGATCTCTCCAAAGAATTTTTCTTTTGCGCATGTCTGGTGCCTGGCGGACGATTCCCGGTAATGCCTTACTGACCCTTCTCGGTATCCAACCCATTCCTGTTGTTTTGATTTCGCTTTTTCATAAATTTAATTATTGGAGAAGGGGAAGGGACATTCCAGGCTTGCAGGATCTCCCATTGAGAGCTTCGGTCGACCGAAATGTTTACCTATCCCTCTTTCCTGCAGGAGATCGTTGTCCTTTTATTTCTGAGCAGATTGTTGACCCTTTTTTATACTGGCGGCTCTAAACAGGATGTCCAAGTGGGTTTTTCTTTTTGTGCCTTTGTTAGAGATTGTTTAATTTTTACTAATATGTTTAAACTTAATGCTCGGAACACTGTGTTCCAAGCTGAGCTTATTGCTATTGGCACTGCTGTAAAATAGGCTATCGAGAATAATTTTAGGGTTAAAATTCATACTCATAGCCTTTCGTCATTATTGACTCTTAGGTAGACTGAGGATAAGTCTAAACTTGTTACGGATGTCAAGTGCAAATTCTAGCCACCTTTTTCGCCTCGCTTAGGTTTAAAGCCCGTACTGGGGATTTGAACGAGGGAGCTTGACTGTGGCGCTAAGCTCGCGGTCTCCACTGGGGAGCCCCTGAATATTCCACGCCTGTATTCGTATGTTTTACAATTTACAACTTTCGTACAATTTACAACTGGTTTGAAGAAATCCATCTTGGACGTAGGGATCTCAGGTATGAATTTCGTGAAAGTCGACCTAGAACTGCTGTGACGCCAGAATACATTGATGTTGTGCAACAAATGATCAATTTAGATCGCCATGTTATATATGTTGGAATTGGGGCATCTTTGAACATTTCAAGGACTCGGGTGCATTGAATTTCGCATGATCATTTAAAAGACAAAAAGGTACGTACGTGCTGGATTCCACACAATTTAACTCCAGCTCGAAAAAATGCTCATGTGAAATAGCGCAAGGAAAATCTCAAAAGATTCAAATCTGGTGCCTCGAAAGATATATTTGACATTGTAACAAGTGACGAAACGTGGTTTCATTCCTATGAACCCGAAACAGAACAGCAATCTACTATTTGGGTGTTTCAAAAAGAACCAAAACCTACAAAAGTTCGTACACGAAGTCTTTCAAAGAAAATGAGTGCTTCGTTTTTTTGTAAGTCCGGTCAAGTTGCAACAGTTGCTTTGTAGGATCGTAGAACAACAGTAAATGCTGATTGATATAGGACAATCTGTTTGCCAGAAATACTTAATCAGAAAAAATGATTGAAAACTTTGTATGATTCTTCATTATCACAATGTAAGCTCTCACATTGTATATCAAATTATCAATTATTTGAAGCATGAAAAAATTGATTTGATAAGTCTTTGTCCTTATTCGCCTGAGCACCCAATGATTTTTTCTTGTTTTCCAACAATCAAAAATTTAACAGCCCAAGAGAAGGAGTTGCATCTTATAAATCACACGTTTCTGCTATACCAACTTCTGAATGGCAAAACTGTTTTAAAAATTGGTTTATTCGAAAGAAAAAATGTTTTGATGCTAAAGGCGAATATTTTGAAAAGCAATAAAACGATTGATTTCCATACAAAAATATTTGTTTTATTTATTTAAAAACAATAATGACCTACATAATGTTACATGTTATATGCTTCTGATGAAGGGTGTTCATACGCTCGAAAACGCTTAGGCGATTTCTGCATATTTGTATTTTAAAACGTCCTATAATTTGAAAATAAACTTTCCTTTATTTTGAAAGTTGTAATCATGGAGGTAAATGTAAGAAGTTAAAACTACATATTAAGTAAAAGCCGATATCGTTTGAGACAATAACTCAGGTGACGCTGGGAATAAGATAAGTAGTCCTGCATTGTATATATTTCTATAGTGAAAAGCTTAAAATATTTATTTAAACTATCAATTTTGTAAAAATAAAGAATGAACTTAATGCAAAGTAGAACTAACTGAAACCATAACAAATATTCCTACGTATTCAAAATTATTTTACCTTCAATTTATTTTTATCTCTCAATAACCTGTACTCTATCCTACAACTATGAAAAAATACTGGTTAATTGTATTCATAATTAGTCAACCATTAATTTAAAAATATTTAAAAATATATATACTAAATACTACGCTTTTCTGTTGTGTCAACTAACAATAGCAACTACTTTACCAACACTAGCGACACCTAGATAAAATTCTGAAAGCATTATGGCATTTGCAAGCGTTTCTTCCAGTTTTATGTCCTTCTTTCTAACTCCATAGTTGTGATATTTAATTTATATCTTCGTGTTGCCATTTTAAGTAAGTAATATAACGTCTTCAAGTATATTACTTTCCTTATATACAATAATGTATAAGGAAAGTATTGTGACGGAGTCGAAAATTCGAATTCGAGTTTTCGACGGGAGAGCACGTTTCAAGCATCCATGATCATGAATCGAACATTTTTGAAGTGATGTGTGTGTGTGTGTGTGTGTGTGTCAGTGAGTCTGTAGAGACGATAACTGACGAACGAATGGACCGGTTCGAACGAAATTTGGTAAAAAATTACAATCCGTGCATACTAGAAGACTATTATTTTTAAACGCAATCGAATGTTTAGAACACCCTAAATTTTCGAGTGAAATTTTGATAAAATCGTCAAAAAATCAAAACCTCTAATAAAGTTACGCAAATAGACATTTCTTATGTAATTTTTCATTAGAAAACGATTGACATAAATTTTAGAACGCTAGCATGAACCATTCTCGAGATATTGCACATTTTTCCAAAAAAATTATCAAAAAATCATATAAAGTAAAAAAAAATATTTCCTATTGAGAAACATGTTCACTTTTCATATGTAATACCATGCGATAAATTGGGTAACGTCATTCTCGTGGATCCAGCTCGTTCCATTCATGAAAAAAGATACTTTGAGTAATACTTTTGTATTTGAACGCCAGTAATCATTTATCTGCTTAAAAATAACTTATTTCTCCGTCCATAACGCTTGGCGAGATTTTTGCAACGAATTTGGCGGAATGTCGCCAACTTGGCGACTTTTTAAATGTTGCTGAATTACCGAAAAACGCGCCAAATGGATAAAAAGGACGCTAAATCAATGAAAATGACGACTAATTGTCGAAAATTCAATGTCTTAGAAAGAATATAAGTATCTACTATAAGAAAACATATTACTTTCCTTATATACATAATGTATAAGGAAAGTATTGTGAAAATTCAATATCTTGGAAAGAATATAAATATCTATTATAAAAATAATCTATTTTTTTTTTTTTTTTTGCTGTTAAAGTAGTAAATTCATTGCATTATATAAGGAAAGACATGTGCTGCCCACATCAGATTTTTTTTTACTGTAAAAGTAGTAAACTCATTCCATTATATAAGGAAAGTCATGTGCTGCCCACATCAGATTCTTTTTAAATGCTTTGAAACGGTGCTCTGCGACGCTTAAAATATAAATTTAGATTCTTCTGTTTGTAGCACATGCCAAACTCAAGCACGCTTTTCTCAGCACTTATTATTTCTACTTTTATAGTTCAAACGATCATTTATTTCTCAGCATAGAATTAATCAAAAGATATTTTATGTTTCAAACAGTTTTAATTTTGAAATCCTAGTTAACGAGATATGCCATTCAACTCTTAAGCTGAAAATGCTTTTGAAATACTTGATGAACAACAAGTCGGTTTAAAAACATTCAAATAAGTACAATTTCTTTGAACATTCATGCAGTTTCATTTTTTTACTTCCAGAAGCGGCTTTTCATCATTCAATCTTTTATACTTTTCCAAAATGTATTTAAGAAGCCTGCCTAATTTGAGAAATGCAGCAATTAAAGCAGCATTTTAAAATAACTTTTTCGTCGTCTAAATTAATATTATTTTGCATTTTCTTTCGAAACTTATGTCATTATTACTTTTCTTATATACATAGTATAATGTATTACTTTCTTTATATACATAATGTATTCCTTTCCTAATATACATAGTATAATGTATAAGGAAAGTATTGTGATGGGGTCGAAAATTCGAATTCGAGTTTTCGACGGAAGTGCACGTTTCAGGCATCCTTGAACATGGATCAAACTTGTTTGAGGTGATGTCTGTGTGTTTGTGTGTGTGTGTGTGTGTGTGTGTGTGTGTGTGTGTGTGTGTGTGTGTGTGAGAGAGAGAAAGAGAGAGAGGGGGGGGGGGGAGAGAGAGACTGTGGAAACGATATCTCATAAAAGAAAGGAGCGATTTAAACGAAATTTGGCACAAAAATTACAATCCGTGACTACTGGATGCCAATTATTTTTAAACGCAATCGCATATTCAGAATCCACCTAAAATTTCGAGTGAGATTTTGAAAAAAATCATCAAAAAATTAAAATCTTTAATAAAGTTACACAAATAGGCATTTCTTATGTAATGTTTCATTAGGAAACGATTGACATAAACTTTAGAACGCTACCATGAACCGTTTCCGAGATAATGCACATTTTTCAAAAAATTTGTCAAAAAATCGCATAAAATCAAAAAAAATATATTGACTATATTGAAATATATTCACATTTTATATGTAATATCATGCGATAAATTTTCTGACATCATTCTTGTTGATCTAGCTTGTTCCACTCATGAGAAAAGGTACTTTAGGTAATACTTTTGTATTTGAACGCCAATAGTCATTTATCTGCTATAAGAATAACTTATTTCTCCATCCATAACGCTTCACAAGATTTTGGGCGATGAATTTGGCGGAATGTAGCCAACTTGGCGGAATGTCGCTAACTTGGTGATTTTTTAAATGTTTCTAAATTAACAAAATATCGCCAAATTGATAAAAATGATTCTAAATCAATGAAAATGGCGACTAATTTACGATAATTTAATATCTTGGAAAGAATATAAGTATCTACTATAAGAATAATCTATTTTTCCGTCCGTAACGTTTGGCTTTGGCAAAATTTTGGTGACAAATTTGTCGGAATACGTCCAACTTGCTGACTTTTTAATATGTTGCCAAATTGACGAAAATGTCACCCAATCGATAAAATTTCGCCAAATTGATGAAACCGACTCTAAGTCAATGAAATGACGACTAATTGATGAGGGTTCAATATCTTAGAAAGAACATGAGAGTAGACTATAAGAATAACACATTTCTCCGTCCGTCCGTAACGCTTGGCGAGAAATTTAGCGGAACGTCGCCAATTTGGCGAATATTTTAAATGCTTCAAAAATGACAAAAATGTCGCCAAATTGATAAAAATGATGCCAAATGGGAAGTAATGTTTCGTAAATTCTGATTTCCATCATATGATGAGCATACCTTCTAGTATATAAGAAATGCTGTGCTCTCCGTTTGTCTGTAACACTTGATGATGAATTTTGGCGATCTTGGCGAATAATCTAACAAATTATCGCCTACCTGGCGATATTTTGCCCCAGATTGACGAATCTATCGTCAAAATTGCAAAATTGACGCTAAATTAATGAAAATGAAGCCTAATTCATGAATTAATTAAAGTATTTTAATATATGGACTATATCGCTTATTGAGAATGCTGTTAATATTGATAATTGTTTATTTAAAATTGAGCGAATATAAGTTAATTTGGTACTTTGAAATAGTTTTACATGTTGCCATCAGAAAAAACGCGAAATGAATTCAACGTTAAATGAATTCAACGTCCACAGTACCGTGGATCTTATACATTATTTTTTTACTTTTCCTTTTTTTACTTTTTAGACAACAAATTTATCCCCTAGTAAACCAATTTATTAAGTTTAATACCTCAAGCATTTTATCTCAATGTTTCAATTCTTGATCATACCTTTGAAGAAAAGGAACTAACTCTCTCTAACTTTATGAGTCATACAATTCAACTCCAATATACCTATAAACAAAGTTTGCATCAATTGCATTGTTTAAAACGCGAATTTGAAGATGTCTCGCTAACTCCATGGTTTAAATATTCTTATATTGAATTTTTAAATTGGGATGACCTCTCAATATTAACTTACTTATTCAACTGAATCATGGAGGTGGTCTCATCTCTAACTCCATGATCAGAATACGGTTTTGCTTCTATTTCTTCATGCATTAAAGTCTCATCACAATGAAGTTGCATTATGTTGTGGCAACACATTTGGCCTGAGAATGTAAATACAAGAATAGCAAAAAAGACCACTTTCAGAGGCTATTTCTCCAGATTCAATAGTTAATTTGAAAAACGGGTTTTAGATTTAGATTCAGCATGGTTGAATTAGTATACACGAGTATTGTCAGCCCTTAGGATTGCATTTGGTGCACTTGCATGCTAAATTTAGAGAAGTGATTTTCTATTTAAAATTGAAAGTAGGGAGTTTTATAAAACATGTACACAGACAATAGAAAATCTGATGTGGGCAGCACATGACTTTCCCTGCAGACTCAAATTCATCTCCTCTTTATTCATTAAGTTTAATTGCATTAAATAACACGCATAATTAATTGAAGTTACACTGAATTTACACTTTTAATTCGGCTTTCGTTTTCATTTGGTAACTAGACTTATTCTCAAAACCGGTATAGCAAAAATGTGAAAAACTAAAATATCTCGAGAACGGCTAGTCCGAGAGTAATAGGGTTAGTCTTATTCTCTTCATCTTCATCGTCAAAAATTACATGTAAAACAAGCATTTAATTAATGCATTTGAGCATACGTAGTCATTCATTTTAGATTTTACTCATTTTTGCGGACCATTTTGCAAAAAAAATGTAGGGGTGTTTTTCCGGACCGTACCAAAATCTAATCATCACCAAAATAACACACAAGTGATTTACCTACCAAATTTTATGAAATTCGGTCCATTAGTTTTTGAGTTAGCGTGGATACATACATTGCACAGACAGGCAGACACACACACACAGACATCACACTAAAAACGGTTTTCTTCATGTTCTGGAGGTCCCAAAACATTTTGATCCGTCGAAAACTCGAGATGCGATTTTTGGTATGATTCCAATACTTTCCCTGTACATTACCATGTATTACAGGGAAATTAAAAATCGGATGTGGGCAGCACATGACTTTCCCTGCAAACTCAAATTAATTTTTCTTAATTTCTTCAATAATTCATTAAATTGAGTTCAATTGTACAAAATAAGACTAAATTTGCATTATTAATTCAATTTTTTGTTTTATTTGGTAATTAGATATTTTTTCAAAGGTGGAATAAGAAAAATAGTGAAATATCTCGAGAACGGCTAGTCCTAGAGTAATGGAGTGGATCTCATTTTGTTCTCGTCAAAAATTACGTATAAAACAAGCATTTAATCGATACATTTGAGCATACGTAGTCTTTCATTATAGATTTTTGCGAGCTATTTTGTAAAATCTGTGGCTCAACTAAGATGGATCGGCCGTATATATAGATATGGAGAGGATAACTTAGTCAAAAAAATAACTTTCCAGGTGCCAGAAGGAAAGAGAAGTAGAGGAAGGCCGTGTACAAGGTGGCTGGACAATGTGGAGAAATGGCTGAGGAACGTTGGCGTCAATAGGTGGAGGATAGTGACGTCGGATAGGTCGAGATGGTGGAAAATGACTGAGACAGCCTTGGCTGTAGTGCTCAAGAAGAAGAAGAAAAAGATTTCGTAAAATCTAACCAGCACCAAAGTATCCCATAAGTAACTTATCTACCAAATTTTGTGAAATTCAGTAAATTAGTATTTCAACTAGAGTGGGTACATGGGACATCCGCGGGCGATTTCGCAAAAAAAAAGGCGGGTTCTCTTCTTTTCCGAATCGTACCAAAAAGTAATCAGCACTAGGGTAACCCACAAGTGACATAGCTAACAAATTTTGTGAAATTTGGTCTATTAGTTTTTAGCTGGAGTGGATACATATAACTTTTGCGGGGCATTTGGGGAAAAAAACGGCAGGTTCTTTTATTCCGAATCGTACCAAAATTTATGAAATTCTATCCATTAGTTTTTGAGTTAAGAGTGGATACATAAATTGCACACACAGACAGACGTCACTCTCAAAATTGTTTTTTCGTATTCTAGGGGTCTCGAAACGCGTAGATCCGTCGAAAACTCGAGTTGCGATTTTCCGCATGATTCCAATACTTCCCCTATACATTACCATGTATTGCAGGGAAAGTAAAAAATGAGGCCAACGATAGATGATAATTATGAAAATATCTCAATATGTAGAAGTACTTCTGAAAGAAATTCCAAGAAATACGCATAAAAAAATAATAATCCGTGTAATAAGCTAATTTTTATTATTTATTTAGAATTATACTTTTTACAGCAAACAATAAAAATTGCATTCAAATCACGCAGTACAATAATTGTCCCTTTCTTTGACCTCATATTTATTGCCTGTGTATATGTTACCGCTAAAGTGCAGAAATCAGTTATTCTACAGATTATCTAGGTAATGTGCAGATGAACTAGGGTGATCCGTTAAAGTGCCGAAAATTGTTTCATTTCTCAAATTACCTAGGTAATCTGCAAATTACCTAGATAATCTGTACATAATCTACTAGGCACTCGTTAAAGTGAAAATAAGATCTTTGTTGGAACAACAGCAACGTTTCTAAAGAATCGAGTTAATACAATCAACCCAATTCGGTGCTTGATTGCATACTAGGAGCTAAATTTATCTGCTTTAAAAAAATCACGACACAAATTCACGCGCTAACAGGCAGAAACGAATTTGAAAACAGAATTAGCTATGCTACGCACTGGCAGCCGACGCAAATTATGAGAAATAAAAACAACCGGCGACGACAAGACGCTGGCGAAACCAAACTAAAAGTGGAGGGAGAGGGGAAGGAGTAGGGAAAGGAAATGAGAGAAACAAACTTTTGAACTTTTAACGATACGGAAGCCGTTAATGTGCACATTACCTAGGTAAAATGCGGAAAAACTCTTGATTCCGTACGTTAACGGGGCGAATCAGTTAATCTGCAGATTAGCTAGGTAATGTGCACATTGACGGCTTTCGAGCTTTAGCGGTAACATATATATTACACAACAAACAAACCTTAACAGACCACACCACTTTTCATATTAAATATAGAACGTTCTACAACTTTGTCATTGAAAACTTTGGAATATCTTTCTTTGTTTTCGAGATAGGAATTCTAGCTTCTTTAATTCTCCGCTAGAGGAAATTCAAACTTTCTTAATCGATAGCATATAGTTGCTTACTATTTGTAAATCCTGCCTCTGCAGCTCTAGAACATTTCTTCGACTCAGACCGTCCGACCTACCCGAAGGTGTAAGGTATCTGTTTAGACGGCATGGAAGTGCCACCCAATTTAGACCGGAACCCAGTGAGGGGGGACGGCATCCACAGGAACCAGACCCTCCTTCTCCTACTATCAACCTCTGGAAAGGACTTGCGGACCCACATATTTTACGTGCCCTTACTCCACGTGAACACGTTTGGGCAAAGCCGGGAATTGAAGTCGGGTCGTCCGAGTGCAATCCCTGCACGCTAACCGCAGGGCTGCCCCAACCTCTAGAACATTTCAAACGGAAGTTAAAAGGATTCATAAAGACTTAAGAAGGAACCCTAGGCTTACGCATAACTCTTTCCATACATACTCGAAATTCAAAGCCAGCTACAATGAACATGAAAGCCTAAGAGTGCACCAATTAGTCACAAATGGGCCTTGTACCTCGCAAAAGCTTCTCTAATTGATAAAATATCTGTATTTGCCATATTAGGAAATCTCTGCTTAAGAGGTTACTTGAATCAGTAAAACATTGCTCTCCCTAAAAAAAGAACTTACTTTGCCTATTTTTACTTTCCTTATATACATAATGTATAAGGAAAGTATTGTGATGGAGTCGAAAATTCGAATTCGAGTTTTCGACGGGAGAGCACGTTTCAAGCATCCCCGATCACGAATCGAAGATTTTTGAGGTGATGTCTGTGTGTGTGTGTGTGAAAGTATGTGTGTGTGTGTCAGTGAGTCTGTGGAGACGATATCTCACAAACGAATGGAGCGATTCGAATGAAATTTGGTGCAAAAATCACAATCCGTGCATACTGGAAATCTATTGTTTTAAAACACATTCGAATGTTCAGAACCCCCCTAAATTTTCGAGTGAAAGTTTGAAAAAATCATCGAAACTACAAAACCTTTAATAAAGTTACACAAATAGACATTTCTTATGTAATTTTTCCTTAGAAAACGATTGACATAAACTTTAGAACGCTAGTATGAACCGTTCTCGAGATATTGCATATTTTTCAAATAAATTTATCAAAAAATCCCATAAATTAAAAAAAAATATTAACTGTTAAGAAACATGTTCACTTGTCATATGTAATATCGTGCGATAAATTGGGTGACATCATTCTCGTGGATCTAACTCAATCCATTCACGAAAAAATATGCTTTGAGTAATACTTTTGTATTTGAACGCCAATAGTCTGCTGTAAGAATAACTTATTTTTCCGTTCATAACGCTTGGCGAGATTTTTGGCGACGAATTTAGCGGAATGTCGTCAACTTGGCGAAATTTTTAAATGTTGCCAAATTAACGAACATCTCGCGAAATGGATAGAAATGTCGCTAAATCAATGAAAATGGCGACGAATTGAAGAAAATTCAATATCTTGGAAATAATATAAGTATCTACTAAAAGAATAACATTTTTTTAACTGTAAAAGTAGTAATTTCATTGCATTATATAAGGAAAGTCATGTGCTGCCCACATCAGATTTTTTTTTATTCAGTAAAAAAATTTCATGAAAGTATTAATATTTTTAAGGTGCATTCCAAACAATTACATACACAGAACTCTACACCAAAACTACGCACTCATAGATGAGAAGGTCAGCGCCCTAACTGATCAGCCACAGATAGGACTTATAGTTCCTAAATAGCACTCTTATTAGAACAATATCTGCATTTAAAACTGCAAGAAATATCTTTTTAAGAATCATTTCCTGGTTTAGAGAGCTTTATGTTTCCTAACAGAAAACAATCTTTTATTTTTAACAAAAATATCATATTTTACAGTGTATATTAAAAATTTATTAAAATACTATCTACAACTAAAAGCAAAAAACATTGCATATACACAAACTAGAAATAAACAACATCAGAAAGGTACATCAAAGTCTACTATTCAATATAGCTAGTCCAGCTTTTTCTTATTTATAGTACAGCTTTTTCCTCTGATGAAACGATTGTACAGTCGGATTGTACAGTCAGATGAAACGATTGTACAGTGAAAATACAATCGAACTCGCTTAACCCTTTGACTAGTATGAACATACATTTGTTTGCATTCATACCAGTCAAGGGGTTAGTGGCATTGTCATTTTACTACGAAAATGCATTCCCCCTACACGGGAGATTCGATTAAATGGGAATTCTTTGAATTCGCATAATACTTTTATATCGATTTACAAGCTTGGAAAGATGAAAATGGGCCGAAATCAGAAACACTGAAAATTATGGAAATGGCTAAACATGGCGATTTCCTTTTTCATACTAAGCTATAATTTTATAGAACAATAGTACTTCAAAATTGTTATAATAAATGTTACATAAGAATGTCACATAAATGTTACATAAAAAGGTTACATAAATGTTACATAAAATGTCACATAAATGTTACATAAAAATGTTACATTAATGTTGCATAAACATTGTGGGATTTTTCTCAAAGCTTACAATGCCGGTTAGGAATAATCATTACTATACCCATAATCATCTGTTTAAACGATATCCCATCGGCCGGATAATTTTATTAAAGAAATTATTGGTACTTTTGTTTAAATTGTTACATACTATTAGGTGGGATATTCCTTTAACCGACGTTCTCATAAGAGAAGCTGACTGTATCAATAATATATTTTTCTTAACGAGGCTTAATACCATCCAAGCAAAATATCATTCATTCATCCGTATTCTTGTCTTCTGCTTTGTTCATACGAGTCCTCGACAATATAAAAGGCCTTTTAACATAGCAAACGCAGCAAGATGGAAATCTAAAAGCATCTGTGTAGGTCTTCTTTTGGTTTGGGTGTAGAGCTAACAGTCTTTTGTAAGCATACTTTTGACGGCATCGAGAACTGACCCCAGAAGGCAAAGCCCCGTCAAGGTAGGTGCAAGGTCTGTCTTCATTCCTACAAAACAATCCATGCATAAATAGTATTTAAACTTTAGTTATATAAAGGCAATTTTCAGAATAAATCATTAGGTTAATAATTTAAAATAACCACAAAATTGCATGATAATTATTTAAATATATTCTAGACTATAAATATTTTACAAATAGAATGCTCATCTAACTAGTACATAGATACCTGGCACTTTTGTCACGGGGGAAAAGGCGTCACACAGGGAAAAGGGTGCCAGGGAAAATGGGGCGCCAAGTGTGCCAAGCATATTATATGTGATACGAAATTAAGTGGTAGATGCAAATATGCTAAGTCGTGATAACGCCGTAAAGTTCGTTGGCACAACCCATAAATGTTATAACCCAGGTTCTATTTCGAAGTTCTCTCGCCCAGGAAAATCCTGGATGACCTGCAGTGCAATAAATACAAATATGCAATAAACCCTTACCTTGTGAGGCGTCCACACCTGAAAACACAGATGCACAATTTCAAGAGACAAAGATGTTAATTAACCACACAGGTTTAAAGATAAACAAATTCCTTTATTCACTATTGTAATAAGAAGTTAGAGTAGAGAATATGATAGACTGAATCATTATCATCAAGCACAACATTAAGTAACTGTGACACTGGACTCAGGATTGAACCAATTTAACTGCTGCCACGAAATTAACCAATGATAATAAGTTAATCAACAATATAAATAAAGTGGCACAGCAATATTTAAGTATATAATAAGCAATATGATATAAAATATTTAAGGTATGGTCTCAAAGCAACAGGAGAAAACTCGCACTCAGGGATAAGCAAAATAGAACTGATAATTAAACAAGTTGATATAATTTAGGAACGGAAGTCAGAGTTTACGTAATTTAAGGAGGAGATTCTTTACATTTATGCTTCCGTAAGACAGGCGTAGATGCAGAGAGCAGTCAACCCTTACCTCCCCAGTCGGAGTTGCAGAAGGTTCGGAATCGGACATCCGCCTCATATCGCAGGGAATTTGGCTTCATAGTTGCATTCTGAACCATTCCAACATCTCGATCCGGCACATAGACCTCAGGCCCCATCGTACCTTCCTCGTTGCAGCTCTCTCAACTAGACGTCAGGCTCTCCATCGATGTTCTTCGGCGATGTAGGCATCTTCGGCTCTTCTTCCCATGCCCACGAGAGGCCAGGAGTCGACTGTGACCGAATCCCGCACTCTGTGCTGGGCAACATTAAAAATGGTCCAGGCCGACCTGAGAGCGTCAATAACTAGACAGGAAGAAAAGCCACGAATATTCTTTTGCAACAGATTTTATGTAACCAGGCTGATTCAGGCCCCAGAATCATTCGGACCAGCGAGAAGACTTATTTATCGTTATTAACCAATTGAAAACTCAACAGACATACCCTCTTCAACTTACGGCAGAGTCCCGCAAATGAAATATGCTGATAAAGCGTACCCTCACCGCAAGGTCTCAAATTCATCCAGAAGTTTCACTCCAAAATATATTGTGTAAAAATGCGCATGCCTTGCACTAACATTACCAGGCCTCGATCAAGCCACTATCTGCTCTGCCCGGGAATTAAGACCTTGACTTTAACGGTCACATAATAACGAAACCTCTCTCTGAATGCGGTTTTCACAGATTAATAAAATCGCTAAAAGCGTATCTTTCAGTATAGAATATTTTGTATAATACATATTTAGGAGACAAGAGGGATAATTGAAACAGGATTTAAAATGGTATAAAAATATAGAATCTTGTAATTAATATATAATTTGCGATTTTTACAAGGGTTTGGCGAAATTATGAAATCTCGTCACAACACTTTCCAAGAAGTTTGAAATGCAAATCAAAGTATCAGTTCACCATTCGAATCTAGAATATAAATTTTTACTTTCCTTATATACATAATGTATAATGGAAGTACTGTGACCGAGTCGAAAATTCGAATTCGAGTTTTCGACGGGAGAGCAAGTTTCAAGCGTCCTTGATTACGATTCGAACATTTTTGAGGTGATGTTTGTGTGTGTGTGTGTGTGTGTGTGTCAGTGAGTCTGTGAAAACGATTTCTCACGAACGAATGGAGCGATTCAAATGAAATTTCGTACAAAAATCACAATCCGTGAATACTGGAAGCCTATTGTTTTAAAACACAATCGAATTTTCAGAACTCCCCAAATTTTAGAGTGAAATATTGAAAAAATCATCAAAAAATCAAAAGGTTTAATAAAGTTACGCAAATAGACATTTCTTATGTAATTTTTCGTTAGCAAACGATTGGCATAAACTTTAGAACGTTAGCATGAACCGTTCTCGAGATATTGCACATTTTTCAAATAAATTATTAAAAAAATCCCATAAATTAAAAAAAATAATAACCGTTGAGAAACATGTTTACTTTTCAAATGTAATATCAAGCGATAAATTTGGTAACATCATTCTCATGGATCTAACTCGTTCCATTCACGAGAAAAGATACTTTGAATAATACTTTTGTATTTGAACGCCAATAGTCATTTATCTGCTGCAAGAATAACTTATTTCTCCGTCCATAAAGCTTGGCAAGATTTTGGCGACGAGTTTAGTGGAATGTCGCCAATTTGGCGACATTTTTAAATGTTGCCAAATTAACGAAAATCTCACCAAATGGATAAAAATGACGCTAAATCAATGAAAATGACGACTAATTGAAGAAAATTCAATATCTCAGAAAGAATATAAGTATCTACTATAAGAACAACATTTTTTTAACTGTAAAAGTAGTGAATTCATTGCATTATATAAGGAATGTCATGTGTTGCCCACAACAGATTTTTTACAGCTAGAATGCTGATTTTTAGCTAGTAAGCAGACACCTGACATATTCTAAAAGGTTTGAAATGCAAATCAAGGTATCAGTTCATCATTCCAACTACGAACAAATCTAAACTATAAATCTTTTACATCTAGCATACTAATCTAGCTAGCAGATAGATACCTGATACGTTCCAGAAGGTTTGAAATACAAATCAGGGTATAAATTCACCATTCCGTCTACTAATCAATTACAATTTCCTCCCATAAGAAGTATCTTCCCGTCTAATGTCGTAAAATCGATAATAGCCGCAAAATTGCATAATAGTTATTGAAATATATTCTACACCATAAAACTTTTGAAACTAGAATAGTTATCTAACTAACAAAGAGATATGTTACACATTATGAAACGTTTAAAATGACAATCAAAGGATCAGTTCGCTATTCCAACTACTAACTAATCACAAAAAAAATCTGATGTGGGCAGCACATAACTTTCCTTACATAATGCAATGAATTTACTACTTTTACAGCAAAAAAAAAGTTATTCTTATAGTAGACACTTATATATTCTTTCCAAGATATCGAATTTTCGTCAATTAGTCGTCATTTTCATTGATTTAGCGTCATTTTTATCCATTTGGCGAGATTTTCGTTAATTTAGCAACATTTTGAAAAGTCGCCAAGTTGGCGATATTCCACCAAATTCGTCGCCAAAATCTCGCCAAGCGTTATGGACGGAGAAATAAGTTATTCTTATAGCATATAAATGACTATTGGCGTTCAAATACAAAAATATTACTCAAAGTATCTTTTCTCATGAATGGAACGAGCTAGATCCACGAGAATGATGTCACCAAATGTATCGCATAATATTACATATGAAAAGTGAACATGTTTCTCAACAGTTAATATATTTTATTTAATTTATGGGATTTTTTGATGAATTTATTTTAAAATGTGCAATATCCTCAAAAACGGTTCATGCTAGCGTTCGAAATTTTATGTCAATCGTTTTCTAAGGAAAAATTACATAAAAAATATCTATTTGCGTAACTTCATTAAAGGTTTTGATTTTTTGATGATTTTTTCAAAATTTCACTTGAAAATTTAGGGGGTTCAAAGCATTCGATTATGTTTACAAACGGTAGGCTTCCAGTATTCACGGATTGTGATTTTTGTACCAAATTTCATTCGAATCGCTCCATTCGTTCGTGAGATATCGTCTCCACAGACTCACTGACACACACACACATACTTTCACACACACACACACGCACACACACATACTTTCACACACACACACACACAGAGATAGAGAGAGAGAGACATCACCTCAAAAATGTTTGATTCGTGATCAGGGATGCTTGAAACGTGCTCTCCCGTTCACAATACTTTCCTTATACTTTATGTATATAATGAAAGTAAAAATAGTATCTAACTACTAACTAATCACTTATAAAGTATCTTCTACTCTGATGTGATGAAACAAAAAATAGCAAAATTTCATAACAAATATCAAAATATATTCCAGACCTAGACTATAAAGTTTGTACAACAAGAGAGTATGAGATGGGTTAGGAATATCTTCCTACGCTTTTGAAATTTGTTATCAAAATCATTCATTAACAGCTTCAGGCACTATTACTATTCTTAGAAATCGTTTAAGAGATATTATAATTTTGATTTCAATTAGCAGTATAATATGTAACTGTAATTGAAATTTTAATATAAATGGAAGATTTAAAATAATCATTATTATTTTTCCAATATTTGCAAGATGTACTAATGTAGCTCAATTTCCCTTTTCAACTTGATTTTCAGAATTAATTAATTCTTCCACATTAGTTACGGCAGGAGTAAATTTAATAATTCGAATTGCAAATAATTTCCACACTAGCTCTAAAAATCCTTATTATTGTAATTTCAAAAAGAACAACAATTTACGCTTGAACAAATGGTAATTGGGAACAAGATATACCAAGACATATCAATCATGCATAAAGCATTGATTATGAAATACTTTCTAACTAAAATGCAATTTTATTTAAACATCTCTAAAATGTGATATATTAAGCGCTGATATATTTTAAATTATCACAGTACTACAATAATTTATTATATTTGAAAACTTAACTTCATCGTAAAAAATTGATTTTATTCAAATGACGTCCTCGAAATATAAATCGTCTGGCTCTCTATGTAAAAACAATGCATATTTCATTCGTATCACTTTTATTCCAGACTCCAGAACTAAATAATTTTGCGTGAAAAAAATTCAGCAATTCTTATATAACTCATCCTAATCACTTGCTTACATTCTTTAAAATGAGGCTTCGATGTAGAAATAATCAAAGTTTAATGATCATTTAAATTCAAAATTATTGTAATTGCGTTAGCACAGAATATAGATGCACAGAAAATACGCAAAAATAAAGCGGTTTCAGGACGAATGCAACACTAAATGTAAATTTAAAAGAACTTTAAAAATCACGATTTTCACACTATGAAAAAAAGATGGATGCCATATTTTATTTTGAAATGGGTCATGTGATTTTTTCATATAATATGGGTGTAATTAAGATTTTAATTTTTATTTAAAAACTATCGAGAATATTTTGCTAAAATTTTCTAATATATATTTTATGGGATAATTTGGGGATATTTTATGGGATATTTTATGGGATAAATTATGGGATATTTTATGGGATAAATTTTCATAAAATTTTCGAAGCAATTTGTGAATTTTAACTTCGGTTAAAAACTGTTTGAAAAATTAGGTCCCATAGGTTTAATGTATTTCATTCTTTCAACCCGTGTTCAATCCGAAACTAAATAGGTGGTATTATTCATTTACATTCCCATGTGTCCCATATACCGTCTCAACAACGTACTAAAATTTCATTTTGATAAAGTCATTTTTACGGCAGTTATCGTGCGAACGGACGGACAGACAGACAGACAGGCAGACAGAATGAACAAAGTCCTAAACACTTTTCAACTATGTTGGAAAGTGTTAAAAATAAACATTGCCTTATCTACTTTGAGACAAATTGCTATAATAATATTTGATATCTCAATAAGATCAACAATTTTAGCTTTTATTTTTCATTTAATCATCCGTGCTGTATTTAAATCAATAATATTTCTCTGCACTGGTATTATAACTCATACATCATCTTTCCAAGATATGCCAATAATAAGACTAGATATATACAATATTCCTTTAATTTTTATCATCTTAAGAATATCAAATATAGCACTAATAGGAATTCCATTTATATCTAGATGTTTCTCTAAAGATTCCACTGTTGAATTACTAATTTCGTCAAAATTTAAATGTATTTTGTCCATATTAATCATTACCTCAACTGTATTAACAGTCTCTCATTATTCAAGTTTTTGTATATAGTCTAACAACTCTATAATTTAACCTTTACTAGAATCAATATATCACAAAAACTTATTTCTCCTTTACGTATTATAATTTTAACTCCGTCATCTCTCATAATAGGAGCATCAATTGTATGATTTCTTAATTTGATTTCTTAATTATAAACATTATTTATTATCCCACTCCATATAAAATATTTCAACTTTATAATTATTTTGTTAAAATTAATAATAGAAGTACTTTTATCATTCAGTAAACAGAATGAATAGATCAATCAGAAATGTTCTTATGATGTAATCACTTTATGACCACATCATTTCTAAAAAAATATTTGATTAATAATTTTATTTTTAAATAACGATAAATCTTAACAAGAATTATATGTACAGTCGCGGAAATAAAAACGCCCCACCCTCTGTTAATCGAGCATCGTTCATCCTAGAGAAAATGAAAGATACCATTCGATTAGGAATAACATCCTCTGCAAATTAATGTGCGTAAAATTTACATAAGGGGCCGTCTTCATATCTAAACGCGCACAAACTTTGAAATTTTAAATGCTAACACCCAAGTTTGACAACGTAGTTCGAATCTAGAGCAAAATTCAACCTGTGATACCAAATTTCAAATCATTTAGGTAAAGCGTTTCTGAGTTGTGAGTATGTAAAGTTTTGAGCTCCTAATGTTAAATTAGTTTCCAAGACTTCCATTCATATCGTCTGTAATAATTATCTGCTCAAGCTGATTATTTGTATGACGTTACTACTAAACAACCCAAACATATTTACGTGATTTTTATTTTTGTGGAAATAATTGTTTGTATGAAATATTAATTATGAAACCAATAATCGAAAAAATATGAATACAAACCTGGACATGTTTTGATAAAATACGATTCACAAAGACTTTTTATATGCTTATGTAAAATTTCAGGTGTTTCTTCCCTCTAGTTCTTTCGAAATGTTTAAATATTCAGCATCACGATGATTTTAGGGGTCATATATTAGTTTAAAAAATGACTAATTTGAAAAAGTCATATTAGTTGTAAGTTAATCTTTATTTAAGAAAACGGGCATTTATTTTTACCCAGTTTTAATAAAAACTTTGTATAAACAGTGTTGTACAGATGCAACCTAATCAACGTAATTCTGCTACAGTATTGAAGGGTGAAAACTTGTATTGTTATAAATGGGATCTACTTATATTACTGCCGATTAATAATAGTTCCCGAGCTACTGCGAGTTGAAATCGTCCACAAAATGTAATAATTTATAATAAAAAATATTTATATAAAACAATAACAAATTATAAAATTATGTGATACTAAACACCAACAAGACTTGAAACGGTGATTGATAATGACGGATTGATACTTTTAAATTCGTCACCAAGTTCCAACGGAGTTGTTTTGTAGCGTCATCTGTAGATATTTGTTAGTCACATAAATTGATTTTGAAACAGCATTATAAAATAACATTTGAAAATAAACATTTCATTCTTCTTTATTTCTTCTTCCTTTTATTGACCCTGGCACGAATGCCCCATTGGTTTTTAGCAACGTACCCAGTACGACTTTTTACCCCTAATAATCGAGCCCTATTTGCGGCTCACATAATCCTATCCATTACAGGTCCACTGCCTTAGTAACACACACATACACACACAAGACAACACCACACACAGCCATGAAAATGCTCACCCTCTCATGCAGGAATCAAACCTGCGACCCTTTGGCTGTGAGGTAAGTCATAATGCTGAATGTTAAGAGGATAGTTCAATAATTTACAACAGTGCTGTTGTCAATCAACGAAACATCGCCCTTCAAATTGCGGTTTTCAATATGGAGCTGATCCCCGAAAATTGCACATTCCGGCATATTGAATATCTTCGGATTTAAAGATAGAAACGTCGTGAAAATTTGAATTTGGACTAATTTGGGAGTCTAGAACTTGTGGGAGACGTCAAAATTGGGTGTTACCATTGAAAATTTCAAAGTTTGTGCGCGTTTGGATATGAAGACGGCCCCTTATACAAATTTTAAGCACATTAATTTGTAGAGGATGTTATTCCTAATCGAATGGTATCATTCAATTTTCTCTACGATGAAAGATGCTGGATTAACAGAGGGTGGGGTTTTTTTTTTTCCGCGGCTGTATCTCAAGCGAATTATATATACCTCAAATAAAGATAAATGAGCAGACGTACATATCGGAAAGTTTTTCAATTTACTTTTTCAGTGCAACAAGCCTGAAGAACCTAAATGTGCGTTTAAAAGTACCTCTTAAAAGAACATAAAAATTATATAAAAACAAGAAATTAATAAATTTTCAATCTCTAGTCATTGTTGGATAACTAGTAATCGGTCTGATTTTTATTCTGCCTGGATTCACAGTCGGTCATAGGAGTCATATTTGGTCGGTGACATCTTAAAGCGGACATAGCTTACATTTATACAGCAACGCTTAACTTATAGCATCTCTTGGCCATCCTTTTGAGCCATGTATAGCAACTCTCAAATCTGTTGTCTCATCATCCAGTCTTTTCATCCAGTCTTTTCATCCAGTCTCATCATCCAGTCTTTTAGTCCAGTCTCATCATCCAGTCTTTTCATTCATTCAGCACAAATTATCACCTCTAATTTATATTTTGATTCTCTCATTTGCTGCTGTTGGACCCTCCTTCTTTTACGTCCCCTCGTATGCCTTCGACCCAAGGATCAAGTGTTGAAGACCCAGACCGTCCGACTCGTCCAGAGGACTAAGAGCAACTATTTGGACGGCCGGCAAGGATCAAGTGTAAAGAAATTCAATTTATTGGAGTTCCTAGGCTGCGGAAAATTCCAGATTTTATCGCCTGTGAAAATTAAGTGGGAATAGAAAAATATTTTTCTGAAAGTAGAATTAGAAATAGACTGTTCGTGCCCCCCATAGCTCTGTCCTCTATGTCTAGAGACGTATTGGGCTTAACTGCCCGCAGGAATTATGTGATTTGTCGATGGGTGTGGCAATATTTATTGCCCAAATAAATTATTGAAGCTTTACGTAAACCGTGACTCCCATCTGTCTGAATACATTGTTTGAAGGAGTCGAGTTTTATTGGTTTGAACTCTGATACTTGTCGTCTTGAGACATAAACATTGTTCTATAGTATGCTGTCATTTAAATTGCTAAATTGCGTATATATATCATCAGAGTTTCAATGAAGAAAGAAATTCAAATGATTTTCGAAACTTACACATGCTTATTTATTTTTATTACCGTCCATTTTACGTTGTTAACCAATTATTTATTACCGTTTTTGTTGCGCGTCATAACGAGATAAATATATGAGACAGATTTGACTATTTTGAATAGTTAAAATAAATTCCGTGATTCAATCACAGCTGTTTCCCTGAAAATTTCCTCCTTGTATTCGTGCAAACCTTATATTACGATCAAAACATTTCTTCATTGTGTAATCACTTTCAGCAACGAGAAGTGACACATTTGTAAGAAGTGAAACCTTACAGCAGTTTCTCTTTGGAAACTCCTAACAATCACAAACGGAACAGCCAATATCTCATAATGGCTTCCGTGGACAAAAGCAATCAGTAATATTATTTCTCAAACTTTTCCTTCCCACTGGCAACAAAAAAAAGCATATACATCTTGAATGATTTCTCACGGAAGAAATGAAACTTATGTTTTCATAGAGTGTTTACTCCTAGCAAATAAAACATATTTGTGTATAAAACTTGATATTTGTCTTCATATTTATAGGAAAAGTTGCCTTCAAGTGCAAGTTTTATGATTTTGTGATGAAAATATTAAAATTTGCCTAAAGATGCATTAAAAATTATTTATCCATAATCAAGAATAAAAAGTAAAAAAATCTGATGTGGGCAGCACATGACTTTCCTTATATAATGCAATGAATTTACTACTTTTACAGTAAAAAAAAAATAAGATTATTTTTATAGTAGATATTTATATTCTTTCCAAGATATTGAATTTTCGTCAGTTAGTCGTCATTTTCATTGATTTAGCGCTATTTTTATCCATCTAGAGAATTTTTCGTTAATTTAGCAACATTTAAAGAAGTCGCCAAGTTGGCGACATTCCACCAAATTCGTCGCCAAAATCTCGCCAAGCGTTATGGACGGAGACATAAGTTATTCTTACAGCAGATAAATGACTATTGGCATTCAAATACAAAAGTATTACTCAAAGTATCTTTTTTCATGAATGGAACGAGCCAGATCCACGAGAATTATGTCACCTAATTTAGCGCATGGTATTACATGTGAAAAATGAACATGTTTCTCAATAGGAAATTTTTTTTTTATTTTATATGACTTTTTGATAATTTTTTTGAAAAATGTGCAATATCTCGAGAACGGTTCATGTTAGCATTCTAAAATTTATGTCAATCGTTTTCTAATTTACAATTACATAAGAAATATCTATTTGCGTAACTTTATTAGAGGTTTTAAATTTTTGACGATTTTTTTTAGGGGGTTTCTGAACATTCGATTGCGTATAAAAACAATAGGCTTCCAGTGTTTACGGATTGTAATTTTTGTACCAAATTTCGTTCGAATCGGTCCATTCGTTTGTCAGTTATCGTCTCCACAGACTCTCTGACACACACACACACACACACACACACACACATACTTTCACACACACATACTTTCACACACACACACACACATACTTTCACACACACACACACAGACATCACTTCAAAAATATTCGATTCGTGATCAGGGATGCTTGAAACGTGCTCTCCCGTCGAAAACTCGAATTCGAATTTTCGACCCCATCACAATACTTTCCTTATACATTATTGCATATAAGGAAAGTAATAATGTCTTTAATAAATTTTAAAAAATTCGAAATGTAAATTCATTAAGTTTACTTCAAACTAATGAAGTAAGTATTTATTTATTTATTTATTTATTTATAAGAATACAAACTGCAGGACAAAATCCTAATAATAGTTTTAATAAAATACAAAATGTTTACAAAAAAAATTATTTTTAAAAGCATGCTATCAAATAAACATAAAACATCGACACCATCGGGAAAATAGCACAGTAATATTCAATATTTCTGCCAAAACTCGTTTAAGCAAATAAACTCATAGACCTAATTGAGTACTGAAGGACATGAAACCTGATCCCATTAAAGACAGGAATCCAATCTATTATTAAACTCATAAAATGCCACATATATTTTTATATACCCCTTGCGAAGAAAGTTCGATTACTGAAAAAATTGCATAAAATCTGAAGTCAATCAAATTTTTTTTTTCGATTCTAAGTATGAAACACGTGGTGATATTCATGTGACAACTTTTTGGAGTCCGTGTATCAATTTAATAATGATATGCAGCAGAAACAAGCACATAAAATACATTAATACTTCATTTTGTGGATGGTCGTTAAATTGATCGGGAAATTGCTTGATAAGAGTTGAATTTTGGTGTGAGTCACGAGCTTTGTTTCATTCTCTACTCTTTGATTTTACAGGTACAGCTATTTATTACATTAACATTTATTAATATTTTACGAAAAATTGGACATTTTGCTCAAACGGGGCCGTACAAAAAGTTGGATTTTGTAGTTTTATGAAAACACGTCCCACAGTTTTGAAAATATTTAAGACAAGCTTTTTTTGAGATTCAAAATAACTTTGCAATCGAAAAAATCTGATGTGGGCAACACATGACTTTCCTTACATAATGCAATGAATTTACTACTTTTACAGTAAAAAAAATAGGTTTTTCTTATAGTAGATACTTATATTCTTTCCAACATATTGAATTTTCGACAATTGGTCGTCATTTTCATTCATTTAGCGTCATTTTAATCCATTTAGCGAGATTTTCGTTAATTTGGCAGCATTTCAAAAAATCGCCAAGTTGGCGACATTCCACCAAATTCGTCGCCAAATCTCGCCAAGCGTTATGGACGGAGAAATAAGTTATTCTTATAGCAGATAAATGACTATTGACTTTAAAAAACAAAAGTATTACTCGAAGTATCTTTTCTCATGGAACGAGCTAGATCTACGAGAATGATGTCACCCAATTGATCGCATGGTATTACATATGAAAAGTGAACATGTTTCTCAATAGGAAATATATTTTATTTTTCATTTTGTATGACTTTTTGATAATTTTTTTGAAAAATGTGCAATACCACAAGAACGGTTCATGTTAGCGTTCTAAAATTTATGTTAATCGTTTTCTAATGAAAAATTACATAAGAAATGTCTATTTGCGTAACTTTATTAGCAGTTTTGATTTTTTGACGATTTTACTAAATTTCACTTGAAAATGTAGGGGGGGTTCTGAACATTCGATTACGTTTAAAAGCAATAGGCTTTCAGTGTTTACGAATTGTGATTTTTCTACCAAATTTCGTTCGAATCGGTCCATTCGTTTGTCAGTTATCGTCTCCACAGACTCACTGACACACATACACCCACACACACACACACACACACACAAACACAAACACACATACACATACACACACAAACACACACACACACAGACATCACTTCATTCACATTCGTGCTCAGGGATGCTTGAAACGTGCTCTCCCGTCGAAAACTCGATTTCGAATTTTCGACCCCGTCACAATACTTTCCTTATACATTATGTATATAAGGAAAGCAAAAACGTGTCTAGCACTATGGTTAAAAAATTATAAGCTTGGTAAGTCTTTCTAAAACACCTTATGTTGCATAAAATTAATTAACGCATAGACTTATAACATTAACAATATGAAGAAATTTATCAATTGTTTAAAACATCGTGTACTGGATTCCTTTAATCAATTTTCTCATCTCTTCATTTTTTCCCGTAAGCACACTTTCAAAGTAGTCATTCACAAGAAAGTTAACAAAGGCAAGATGTGCACACTACTTACTCGCACATTTCAGACATGACTGCCTGGACGTAGTCCACATCGTTTATAACAAAAGCCCACTGGTCATTTTCGTTGACCGCCGCCTTGGGATAGAACAGCCTGGACTGCTGCGGACAAACCGTCTCCTCATTAACATCACCGGGTGACATCTTTCTCGGATTGATGACTTGAGTTCCAAAAAGTTCCTTGAATTCTTCCGAAGAATAGCTAATTGCCCTTCGTATTTCGGAGCTGGAAAATAAAAGATGATTCAATCAAGAAAAATTAATTGGTAAAGAAAGAAGAATGAGCAAAGTTTTCCCTCTTCTTGAGTGTTTAGTTAGTTTTATAAATTGTCCCCAGCCGAAAGGTCCCTCAAATATACAGCCATTTCGCCACGAAAAAAATATTGCATTAAGCGGTATAGTAACTCAAATGGAAATATCTCTATATTTAAAAAAAAATCTGATATGGGCAACACATGACTTTCCTTATATAATGTAATGAATTTACTACTTTTACAGTACAAAAATAGGTTTTTCTTATAGTAGATACTAATATTCTTTCCAAGATATTGAATTTTCGACAATTAGTGGTCATTTTCATTGATTTAGCGTCATTTTTATCCATTTGGCAAGATTTTCGTTAATTTGGCAACATTTCAAAAAGTCGCCAAGTTGGCGACATTCCGCCAATTTCGTCGCCAAAATCTCGCCAAGCGTTATGGACGAAGAAATAAGTTATTCTTACAGCAGATAAATAATTATTGACGTTCAAATACAAAAGTATTACTCAAAGTATCTTTTTTCATGAATGGAACGAGCTAGATCTACGAGAATGATGCCACCCAATTTATCGCATGATATTACATATGAAAAGTGAACATGTTTCTCAATAGGATTTTTTTTTCTATTTTATATGACTTTTTGAAATTTTTTTTGAAAAATGTGCAATATCTCGAGAACGGTTCATGTTAGCGTTCTAAAATTTATGTCAATCGTTTTCTAATGAAAAATTATATAAGAAATGTCTATTTTCGTAACTTTATTAGTGGTTTTGATTTTTTGACGATTTTTTCAAAATTTCATTCGAAAATTTAGGGGGGTTCTGAACATTCGATTGCGTATAAAAACAATAGGCTTCCAGTGTTTACGGATTGTGATTTTTGTACCAAATTTGGTTTGAATCGGTCCATTCGTTCGTCAGTTATCGTCTCCACAGACCCACTGACACACACACACACACACAGACATCACTTCAAAAATGTTTGATTCGTGATCAGGGATGCTTGAAACGTGTTTTCCCGTCGAAAACTCGAATTCGAATTTTCGACCCCGTCACAATACTTTCCTTATACATTATGTATATAAGGAAAGTAAAAATTACTGTGAGGTTTTATCTCCTGCTTGCGGCCAAACCGCAAATCGTACAGTTCTGAAAATTTACATACAGACTAATATAAACCCACACATGTGTAAGATGGACTAACAAGGGAAAGCTTTGCAATAGTTCTCTCGGATAGCAATCTTTCATGTCCTATCTTGTAAAGGACCATGAATAATGATAAAACGCCACGGCTTTTATCTGCTAAGTGATAGGGGGCGCCACAATAACAATCTCAAGTTGTCATGCAAACGTGCTCTACTGACGTGTATTATTAACATTTTAGTGTGAAAATATTATCCTTTTCAATTATTATTATTATTTTGAAATAAAATGGACAATAATGGTAAGTAGTAAACGATAAATTTATTACTAATATAATTTATGTCTTATTAATTAGCTAAACAACTGCCAAGACATGGTCATAAAGGTTGATCAAACACAACAAAGACTGAAATTTTTGGAAACCAAAACTGAACTAATCAATAAAACTATTGACTGTATTACAATGAAAGTCAAAGCAAACGAAATTTGTAAAATAATGAATGATTTAAATTCCTTGTGAGTTTGAAATTATGAATAGGAATGATTAAATGTATGATCAATACAAATGAAAACGTTACAATGTGCACATTTAACAAATGCATAATCATTGCAATTTACAATGAAACAAGTTGCTGAACCAATATTACATACAGTTGCCATTACCTTGTTAAATTTTGTAATGTGTTTTTCAACAGAATATCCAGCTTTTTTCCAAGAATATATTACCATATCTTGAAATATATCAGCGCCAAGTTAATTGTACGCAAATGAATGCATTTTTAAAATAAATAATCTCTATCATTTAACTTTCTGTTGGCCTCTTCATCGATGTTGGTTCAAAATTCATCGATGTCTTCAATATGGACCCCTTCAATGCATGCAGTTCGAATTTTTATATAGTCTTTGATACGTTTTACAAATGCCTTATAAGGATTGAAGAAGTAACAGTCTAACGGCTGTGCATATTTTGTTGTTTTTTCGGGTACTCTTTAATAATAATAATAATAATAACTGAAAAAGATAATATTATCACACTAAAATGTAAATAATACACGTCAGTAGAGCACGTTAGCATGACAACTTCAGATTGTTATTGTGGCGCCCCCTATCACTTAGCAGATGAAAGCCGTGGCGTTTTATCATTATCCATGGTCCTTTACAAGATAGGACATGAAAGATTGCAATCCGAGAGAACTATTGCAAAGCCTTCCCTTGTAAGAATTTTGATTAATGACTTAGTTAATTACATATTAGTTTAAAAATATGGCATTATCAGTATGTGCAAAACTTTAATGGATCTAACCTAATTGCAACTTCTCTGTCATTGCTTGCTGGGAGATGCGTCACAAAAATGGTCAAAGGCTGAACTCCAGTAAAATTGAAGCACTAAAACGTGAAGCACTAAAACGTATTAAAAGTAAGCATTTCTAATTTATCAAATGCGTTAACCGAATCTCACTTGTATTAAGAACTCGACTGATATACAATTCTAGTCTAGACAACAACGTTAGTTATTTCAACGAATGCAACTTTCAAATAAAAACAAGCATCGTAGTTGTGGCGATACAAAAAAAAAAATAGGAGAAAGACACTTAAAGTTTATATTTATAATTGACATTAATTATTAAGCATTAAAGACATGGCCGTTGATCTCATAAAGTGGAATTAACATTTAAAAACGTACATTGCTCGTTGTTGTGCCGCAATAAACCCTCCAATTATTTTTACCTTTTGTGTAAGTCCTGAAAAGAATTATTAATTAATATAAAAAGATTAGACTATTTAAACTTAAACAATATCATTTATTAACAACATCAATTTATCAATAACATCAATTTTCATTAATTATTTTAGCGAGGGGACTTATGCGACCAAAATTATTAGATTTACGATGGTGTCTAGGACCTCTGAAAATGAGCACATACCTTCCAGTTTAATCTTGGGCTTATCAGCTCTCCAAGGGCTTGCTGGTCTTAGTGCTAAAAGTACCGCCACAACTCTGGGGTGTGTGGTTCCGACTTGTACTAAAAATGCACTCGCACATAGATCACCTCTACGGGACACTCTACAAATCTGTTGGGTTTTTTTATGCTTTTCTACTCGTGCTCCAAGTCAAAATTCGTAATTATTTTCTTTTCATGTCCGATCTCCATCTCTGCTTCTCGTTGTCTACCTCTGATTTCGTCTACAACTGAACTCGTTTCGTCTATTACTTGAACTCCTTTTTCTTTTCGTCTGTGGTTCCTTCGGTGGGGGAGAAGGGGTATGTCCGCCCTTCTTCCCCTTGGCGCTCATTGGTTCTTCTCAACCCAATGGCATCATTTCACATTTAGCAAGGCCCTCTGGTCTTGCACACCTAAATTTATAGTCCTTTTGACCTTAAAGTTCAAGTCCTCATAAACCCCGGTGCCAGCCAGACTATAGCTTTGTTTGCCGTTCTAGGCACCATAAATACTCAAATAAAAGTGTCTCATGTGAGAACAATTTCTGGTCTCACAGTAGTTATCTATTATTTCGATAGTTAAGAAGTTAAAAGCTCTAACCATAGAGTTAGATATATCTCCTCCAACATGGTTCTAAAAATCGTATTTGTTATTGCTATGGACAATTACTTTTATTGCTTATCCTGGATTTTAATTGCTTATGGACATTTCGCTGCTATACAGGGTGTCCCAAAAAGATTGAAACATGCTTTAATTCCTTACCTGTTGGAGATAAGTGATCAATGTAAATTGCAAAAATGTTGAAAGTGAGGTAGGAAATAAGACTTCGTTAATGAAATAGTCCTCCCGTTAATTTTCAAAAAATTACAATTATAAAATTTTTATACTACCCCCTTAGACAAATTGGGTCAATCAGAAATTTTTAATTTTTAATGCAACAAGATCATTAAAAAACCCGCATATCTGTATCTTTAAAATTGAACGAGTTATATTTAATTGAAAATTGAACATTGTGATTGGGGACCCTATATCAAATTAGAAATGTAAATTTGTGACATATCACAAAAAAGATAGAACTAGATGATAATACATAGGATACCCAACTGCGTAGTGAGTACCACTGCTTTATATGATCTCTGTCTGTGTAACGCTTTATTTAGATGCATTTGTGATAAAAAGTTTGACACATATTAACGTATTTTTGATCTAAACAGTTTCCTTCGTCAGCTTTTTATGATTCCTATTTTCACTGATGAAACAGCCTTTCACATGGTACGGAAAAGTGGCATAAGGCAGATATTCGCCTTTATCATAAATCAATTGATTTTAAAGATACAGATATGCGGGTTTCTTTTAAAGATCTTGTTGAATTAAAAATAAAAATTTTCTGATTGACCCAATTTGTCTAAGGGGATCGTATAAAAATTTAAAAAGTGTAACTTTTTGAAAATGAATGAGAGAACTATTTCATTTACTTAGTGTTATTTCCTACCTTACTTTCAACATTTTTGCAATTTACATTGCCCACTTATCTCCAACCGGTCAAGAATTCAAGATCGTTTCAATCTTTTTGGGACACCCCTGTATGTCTGCCTTGAACTATTACGATTAAAATATCATTGTTAATGCAGTGAAGAGTTATATATCGTATTGTTAATTCCTATAAACAATTAAACAAAGTAACGAGAAATTGTAGTAGCTCATAACCACGATTGTTAGAACTTTTAAAATGCTATCTGTCTGTTTAACTGATAACCAACCATTTGACTTGTTTGCATTTGAAATCGCTTGAGTTTTACAATCAGTAAAGTCTCGAATAAATATTTATCTGAATATTAATACAATTGTGATTCGATTCTTTACAGTATTATAAAATGCAACCAAATCGAAAACCATCTTATTGTACTGGAAATAAAAATTGAAAACACTCCAAAGCTGTGGCTAACAGAAATATATAACATAACTTCTGGAGCTTAGGGATTTAGACAATTTCTCGCGGACCCTCTTTCCTTATGAGCATAGCATCATCAACGTGTGTTTCGGGGAGAAAATATCAAGATTTGTATCAAAAAAGGGAGCAAAATGGAGAAAATTGTCTTTAATAAGATGTTAGCATAAAATATATTAATGAACCATAATTGATAATTCATTAATTTTTTTAAGCTTGAAGAACTCCTCAGAGTTGGCGAGCAGGGGTGGATCTCTTAGTTCATCTAATCTGTCAAATTTATTTACTTTAGGATCGGTCTCTTATTGCCAATAACGTAAAATGAATAACGTAGTAAGCAGAGACGGATCTTTTGATTCTTCGAATTTGCCAAATCAATATATTTTAGTATCGGTCTCATATTGCTAATAACGTAAAATCAATAATGTAGTAAGCAGGGGCTGATCTCCTGGTTCTTTGAATCCGTCAAATCAATGTATTTTAGGGTCGGTCTTCTATTGCCTATAATGTAGCCAGTTGGGGCGGATCACCTAGTTCTTTGAACTTGTCAAATTAATTTATTTTAGGATAGATTTCCTATTGCCAATAACGTAAAATCAATAACATAGTAAGCAGGGTCGGATCTAATATTTCTTCAAATTTGTCAAATCAGTTTATTTCAGGATCGATCTCTTATTACAGATAGCAGCATTTATAGATTTTATACTTATTACTGTCTCGTCAACATGAAATAGCTGATATCTGTAATATCAAGTTTTCTTTTTACCATTACATTATGCGTACATCAACCATGATGACGTACGCATGCTAACCGCGAAACCGATACGTAGATGCTGCTATCTACTATGGGAGCGCAGTTATACTTTAGATGGATGGATGCTATGAATGATAATTAATATTAGTTTTTACATTTTATTGTATAGCAGCAATAAATAACATTTTAGATGAAATATTAAAAGAAACAAATTACAAAAAAATCTGATGTGAGCAGCACATGACTTTCCTTATATAATGAAATGAATTTACTACTTTTACAGTAAAAAAAAAATTGATTATTTTTATAGTAGTTATTTATATTCTTCCCAAGATATTGAATTTTCGTCAATGAGTCGTCATTTTCCATGCCGTCATCATCAATGTGTTGTCATTGATTTAGCATCATTTTTATCCATTTGGCGAGTTTTTCGTTAATTTAGCAAAATTTTAAAATGTCGCCAAGTTGGCGACATTCCACCAAATTCGTCGCCAAAATCTTGCCAAGCGTTATAGACGAAGAAATAAGTTATTCTTACAGCAGATAAATGACTATTGGCGTTCAAATACAAAAGTATTACACAAAGTATCTTTTCTCATGAATGGAACAAGCTAGATCCACGAGAATGTTGTTACCAAATTTATCGCATGGTATTACATATGAAAAGTGAACATGTTTCTCAATAGGAAATATATATATTTTTATTATATGACTTTTTGATAATTTTTTTGAAAAATGTGCAATATCTCGAGAATGGTTCATGTTAGCGTTCTAAAATTTATGTCAATCATTTTCTAATGAAAAATTACATAAGAAATGTCTATTTGAGTAACTTTATTAGCGGTTTTGATTTTCTGACAATTTTTTCAAAATTTCACTCGAAAATTTAGGGGGGTTCTGAACATTCGATTGCTTATAAAAACAATAGGCTTTCAGTAGTTATGGATTGTGATTTTTGTACCAAATTTTGTTCGAATCGGTCCATTCGTTCGTCACTTATCGTCTCCACAGACTCACTGACACACACACACACGCACACACATACTTTCACACACACACACACACACACACACAGGCATCACTTCAAAAATATTTGATTCGTGATCAGGGATGCTTGAAACGTTCTCTCCCGTCGAAAACTCGAATTCGAATTTTCGACCCCGTCACAATACTTTCCTTATACATTATATATATAAGGAAAGTAATATTACTGTATTCAACTTGGTTGCATGTAACAAATTGACACACCAAATGGTTCTCGGAAATATTATTTATTTTCTTTTTCAATTTCATGATATTTTATCAGTGTATGTATCAGTGTTGTTAATATGAGTATTTTAAGGTAGTTATTACCAAAAGCAGTTGAGCAACTTAAACAACAATACGCGAATAATTATGTTTGTGGTGTAAGATTCAGGAAATTATTTTTACCTGAAAGTCTATGTTCTACATTGGGATCAAAGATATTTCATTCAGATGAGGAACTGTGATAATACGAAATAGTATGTTGCACCGAACAATCACTCACAAGCATTTTAAATTAATAATTTACCGAATTAAACTGCAATTTATAACGCTACTATAATACAAGAAGCTTACTGGTGTCAAGTGTTTAGTTCGATAAAAAAACCAAAGTCGATCTCTCTGTAAAACAATAAATTCTAAGTCGTGAAATTCACACTGGATTTTCATCAAGCATGGCAAGCACTAATGTGAGATCAACTGGTCAATAGGAAGACACTGCAAGCGTAAAAGTTCTCTGGAATCTGAAAAATTCAACTTTTTCCTCGCGTACTCTCTTCTTATTGGCCAGTTGTCTCGCTCAGCAATCGATGAAAACCCACCGTTGGTTTTTTGACGACTGATATTTTAAAGTATTTATAGATGTTGTCTGTAACTAATTTACCTCCACATCATTTAAACGTGAGACTTTTCTGCTATACTTCTAGACAAACAGATCATTTAATTTTATTTATTATCATAAAACCGTGTTATTTAAGGTGCCATTACACGGAGCAATTCCTTTTAACAATATTTCAGCAACATCACACATCCTTTTAACAATCATTTCAACAACATCATACAGCAATGGGAAACAACTTGCTACCGAATTACCGCGCTTTTTTCGGGCACAGAAAGAAAAATCTGATGTGGGCAGCACATGACTTTCCCTGCAGACTTATATCCACGATCTCTTTACTTTAATTCAATTTAATTCACGTTTAATTCAATGTTCGTCCTCATTTGGTAACTGGACTAATTTTCAAAGGTGGCGAAGAGAAAATACGAAAAAACTAAAATATCTCGAGAACGGCTAGTCCTAGTGTAATGGGGTTGGTCTTATTATTTTCTTCGTTAAAAATTACGTATTAGACAAACATTTAATGGATATATTTGAGCATACGTAGTTTTTTATTGTAGATTTTGGCGATTTTTGCTGGCCATTCTGAAAAAAATAGGCAGGTTATTTTTTCCGACTCATACCAAAATATAATCAGCACCAGGCTGTCCCACAAGTGACTTATCTACCGAATTTTGTGAAATTCGGTCCATTAGTTTTTCAGTTAGAATGGATACAAGCTTTTGCACGCCATTTCGCAAAAAAGGGCGGATTCTTTTATCCCGAATCATACCCAAAATTAATCAGCACCAGATTCGCCCACAAGTGACTTACCTACCAAATTTTATGAAATTCAGTCCATCAGTTTTTTAGTTAGAGTGAATATAAAATTTGCACAGACAGACAGACACACAGGCATACAGACGCACAGAGAGACACACAGACACTCACACACACAGACGTCACGCTAAAAATAGTTCTTTCGTATTCTAGAGGTCTCGAAACGTGTAGATCCGTCGAAAACTTGAGTTGCGATTTTCGGCATGATTCCAATACTTTCCCTATACATTACCATGTATTACAGGGAAAGTAAAAATCTGATGTGGGCAGCACATGACTTTCCCTGCAGACTCAAGTTCATATTTTCTTTATTTCTTTACTAATTCGTTAGATTGAGTTTTATTGCACCAAATAACACTAAATTTGCATTTTTAATTCAATTTTTGTTTTTATTTGGTAATTGGACATTTTCCCGAAATCGGCGTAACAGAAATGCAAGAAATCTCAAATATCTTGAGAACGGTTAGTCCTAAAGTATAACACACTCCATGGAGTGTGTTATATTCTTTTCTTGCGTATAAAACAAAAATTCACTTGATATATTTGAGCATATACAGTCATTTTTTTGTCGATTTTGGCGATTTTTGCGGGCCATTCCGTAGAAATAGGCAGGTTGTTCTTCTCCGAATTGTATCAAAATCTAATCAGCACCAGAGTATCCCACAAGTAACTTATCTACCAATTTTTGTGAAATTGGGTCAATTAGTATTTTAGATAGTGTGGATACATAAAATTTTTGCGGACCATTTCCTAAAAAAAGGCGGGTTGTTCTTTTCCGAATCTTACTAAAATCTAATCAGTACCAGGGTCGACCACAAGTAACTTATCTACCAAATTTTATGAAATTTAGTCGATTAGTTGAGTTGAAGTTGAAATATACAACTTTTGCGGGCCTTTTCGTAAAAAAAGGCAGGTTGTTCTTTTCCGAATCGTACCATAATCTAATCAGCACCAGCGTCGACCACAAGTGACTTATCTACCAAATTTTATGAAATTCAATCGATTAGTTAGTTAGAGTGGAAATATATAATTTTTGCGGGCCATTTCGTAAAAAATGGCAGGTTGTTTTTTTCCGAATCGTACTAAAATTTAATCAGCACCAGGGTGACGTACAAGTGAATTATGTACCATATTTTGTAAAATTTGATCAATTAGTTTTTCAGTTACAGTGGATACAGGCAATTTTTGAGGGCCATTTCGCAAAAAAGGCGGGTTGGTTTATTCCGAATAGTACCCAAAACTAATCAGCACCAGGGCCACATTACAAGTGACTTACCTACCAAATTTTATGAAATTCGGTCCATTAGTTTTTGAGTTAGAGTGGATACATACATCGCACAGACAGACAGACACACAGACGTCACGCTAAAAATAGTTTTTTCGTATTCTAGAGGTATCGAAACGTGTAGATCCGTCGAAAACTCGATTCCAATGCTTTCCCTATACATTACAATGTATTGCAGGGAAAGTAAAACTCGATCAATTTCTGAACACACCGCTCCGCTTCGCGGCCAATGCTTCGACTTCAAAGATGGCGGTTATGAATACAGCTTTATGGAAACAACGAATATGGTATGACAATTCCAAACTTTTATATAATTAAGTGAATACACGGTACATTACATTAAAGATAACAATTATACTATCAAAACACTTAGAAATGCTACGTGAAGGAAAATTGGTGAGATTCTAACATTTGTATGGTCTGGTGCTAAATGTACTAAATACAAATAAGTGGCAAAGTACTGGCAACCCTGCGATTAGCTGTTCGAGGGGGGAGTAATAAAACATAATTGACGGGTGGAGTCGCCGAAGTTCCGGCAATAAAAATTACTCCGTGTAATAGCACCTTTAGAAACACTTCAAGAAAACAATAGAAATCTTACGCAGGATAATTGTCTACTTTTTCACAAAATGTGGCTTCAACGCTCTGTGCGCATAGAGGGTGTCCAAAGTTATCCACAGGTGGCGCTAGAGGCCTTTGTCTTCCAACATACGAGACGATGGGGTCTGGAAATACAGGTAAGGAATGACCGGTTTCATTGGAGACTGGAAAAACAACTATCTTCTCGTCCTTATTGCGACGGAAGATTGCTCTGCTACTTCCATTCTCTTGGGATGAAGCCTCATGTGCATTAAACACAATCACCAAATTTATCTAAAAGAGATATGAAGAAAGTAATAAACAGATGAATAAAAAGCAGCATGTTTTTACCTCTGCAATCGAGCATTATGCTGAAAAAACAGCTCTTAGGCATTGAGTCCATTATACACAAAAGAATATTTCTATCTGTCCGTTTAATCAAATCCATTATGCACAAAAAATAGTTTCTATGCATTACATTCATGATAAACTAAATAAGACGCACAAAATGGTATGTTTTGTTTGTCTATCCATTCGAATCTCTAATTTACAAAAATCGCTAAATATGCATTGAATCCATTATACATAAACTTAGATACACAAAAATCGGTTATAATGCGTTGGTTTTATTATTGTACACTAATTACATGAACAAAAAAACGTCTATATAATGAAGTCCATTATACGCACAAAAATCTGATGTGGGCAGCACATGACTTTCTCTGCAGACTCAAATTCATTTTTTCTTTATTTCTTTAATAATTCGTTAAATTGAGTTTAATTGCACGAAATAACGCTAAATTTGCATTTTTAATTCAATTTCTGTTTTTATTTGGTAATTGGACATTTTTCCAAAAGTGGCATAACTAAATGAGAAAAATCTCAAATATCTCGAGAACGGTTAGTCCTAGAGTAATAGAGTTGTTCTTATTCTTCTCCTCATCAAAAATTAAGTATAAAATAAGCATTTAATTAATATATTTGCACATACGTAGCTTTTTTTCAAATTTTGGCGATTTTTGAGAGCCATTTCGTAAAAAAAGGCAGGTTGTTCTTTTGCGAATAATACCAAAATCTAATCAGCACCAGAGTATCGTACAAGTAACTTATCTACCAAATTTTATGAAATTTAGTCAATTAGTATTTTAGCTAGAGTGGATACATGAAATTTTTACGGAACATTTCGCAAAAAAGGCGGTTTGTGTTTTTAGGAATCGTACCAAAAACTAATCACCACCAGGGTCATACCCAAGTGACTTACCTACCAAATTTTATGAAATTTGGTCTATAAGTTTTTGAGTTAGAGTGGATACATACATTGCACAGACACACAGACAGACAGACACAAAGACACACAGACACACAGATAGACACACACACAGTTGTCACGCTAAAAATAGTTTTTTTGTAATCTAAAGGTCTCGAAACGTATAGATTCGTCGAAAACTTGAGTTGTGATTTTCGTCATGATTTCAATACTTTCCCTATACATTACCACGTATTGCAGCGAAAGTAAAAATCTGATATGGGCAGCACATGACTTTCCCTGCAGATTTATATCGACGTTCTCTATATTTTAATTAAATTTAATTCGCTTTTAATTCAATTTTCGTTTTCATTTGATAACTGGACTTATTTTCAAAGGTGCCGTAGAGAAAATACGAAAAAACTAAAATATCTCGAGAATGGCTAGTCTTAGTGTAATGGGGTTGGTCTTATTCTTTTTTCGTTAAAAATTACGTATTAAACAAGCACTTAATGGATATATTTGATTATACGTAGTTTTTTATTTTAGATTTTGCCGATTTTTGCGGGCCATTTTACAAAAAAGGCAGATTATTCTTTTCTGAATCCTACCAAAATCTAATCAGCACCAGGGTGACCCACAAGTGACTTATCTACCAAATTTTGTGAAATTCGGTCCATTAGTTTTACAGCTAGAGTGGATAAAAGCTTTTGCGGGCCATTTCGCAAAAACACGCGGGTTCTTTTATCCCAAATCGTTCCCAAAACTAATCAGCGCCAGACTCGCCCACAAGTGACTTACTTACCGAATTTTGTGAAATTCGGTCCATTGGTTTTTTAATTAGAGTGGATACAAAATCTGCACAGACAGACACACACACACACACACACACACAGACGTCGCGCTAAAAATGGTTTTTTTTCGTATTCTAGAGGTCTCGAAACGTGTAGATCCCTCGAAAACTCGAGTTGCGATTTCCGACATGATTCCAATACTTTCCCTATACATTACCATGTATTGCAGGGAAAGTAAAAAGGGATATAATATAATGAGTCCATTATACACGAAATTCGATGTACAAAATGATATGTTTTGATTTGTCCATTCAACCGAGTCCATTATACACAAAACATTGCTATTATGCAATAGGTTCGTTATATACAACATTTAACGCGCAAAAAACAGATACGTTTTGTTTGTCCATCTCTTCAGATCTGTTATTCACAGAATGTGGTAAGGCTAATATGCATAGGATTCATTATAGACAAAATTACCAACATAATAAAGCCGCCTATGGGCCACAGAGGCGGGTTTATTATGCTGGCTCCGAATATGTGAATGGCTCCGAAATGTTGACACCTGTGTCTCCGAATGTGAACAGGCTCACCGTCATAATGGTGAGCCTGTTTACATTAGGAGCCACAGGTGCCCAATTCATATCCCGAGTAGGAGAAGGGGGGGCTCTGTGTATGTTCTTTGTGGTGTTTCAAAGTTCACATTAAGATATAGGTCCATAAAGGCATAATCTGAGCCGCCTTCTTTGGAGAACCAAGACAAATGGGATTTATAGCAATGCTTCTCAACCGCAGGGAAACAACCCGGTACCGGACTCTGACATCAATTATACCGGGCCGCGAGAGATTCTCCTGGAATTTGTCGTTTTAGTTTTCTAAGCATTTTTTATGAATAAATATTTCATAGTGGAAATATTCTAAGAAGAATAATATTCATGAATATGTGGAAAAGCTCAGAGCCAGAACGCCTAAATATCGTCTGCACAGCAAAATGTCAGTGACCAAGCCGCATATTTTTAAACGTGTAACGGAAGTATTCATGAATAATCGGAAATTTTCAGACAACGAATGGCGACATGGGCGGTGTATCGCCTGGCGTTGTGGTTTGACGTATCGTGTTGGTGTATATCGTGACGTATCGTGTTGGTATCAACAACATTTTCCACTGAAATTGTTAAATCAAGACAGTTGTTTTCAAATCTAGTAATACGGAATAATATTTCTGCGTAAGTTCGCACTGCAGTGTGTAAACGCTTGTAATGAAACCCGAGGTACCGTGTTTATAGGCCTACAAGTTTAAACTTTTTAGCTGACTTCCATAGTGAATTACAATGAATACATATTTTTCACAATACCGATTTTTTTTTCAAGCCAATATCAGTAAAATAAATTTAATAATATGATAATTAATTTTTCACTGAGTCATATAATAAACTTGTGGTGGTCAGAATGGGATATATCCATAAAACTCAGCACAAATTATTTTAATAATGTTGGCCCAAGGAAATTGCAATAAGCTGCACGATTTCATGAGAGTTCAGTGATTGATAACTTAAATATAATTTTATATTTGTCAAAAACCACAACCTATACGTAAATGTACTAATATACGCTTTATGACTATGCCATAATTATTTGTTAATACTTATGTTAGTTTAATATAAAGTTTAAAAAAATTAGAAAGGTATTTACGAATCAATTTGTTGGGACCGGGCCCTCGTTTTATAAAAAAAAATAACTTACCACGCCACGGTCTCACAAAAGTTTAGAAGGACTGACTTACGGAAGTCCCACCTCTCGGCAGCTTGTGGTCGAATAATAAAAAAATCTGATGTGGGCAGCACGTGATTTTCCTTATATAAGGCAATGAATTTACTACTTTTACAGTAAAAAAATAGGTTATTTTTATAGTAGTTATTTATATTCTTTCCAAGATATTGAATTTTCGTCAATGAGTCATCACTTTCCATGTCGTCATCATCAATGAGTCGTCATTGATTTATTGTCATTTTTATCCATTTGGCGAGTTTTTCGTTAATTTAGCAACATTTAAAAAAGTCACCAAGCTGGCGACATTCCACCAAATTCTTCGCCAAAATCTCGCCAAGCGTTATGGACGAAGAAATAAGTTATTCTTAGAGCAGATAAATGACTATTGGCGTTCAAATACAAAAGTATTACTCAAAGTATCTTTTTTTATGAATGGAACAAGCTAGATCCACAAGAATGATGTCACCCAATTTATCGCATGGTATTACATATGAAAAGTGAACATGTTTCTCAATAGTAAATATTTTTATTTTATTTTATATGACTTTTTCATAATTTTTATGAAAAATGTGCAATATCTCGAGAACGGTTCATGTTAGCGTTCTAAAATTTATGTCAATCGTTTTCAATAAAAAACTACATAAGAAATGTCTATTTGCGTAACTTTATTAGCGGTTTTGATTTCTTGACGATTTTTTCAAAATTTCACTCGAAAATTTAGGGGGGTTCCGTTCGAAAATTTAGGGAGATTGCGTATAAAAACAATAGGCTTCCAGTGTTTACGGATTGTGATTTTTGTACCAAATTTCATTCGAATCGGTCCATTCGTTCGTCAGTTATCGTCTCCTCAGACTCACTGACACACACACACACACACACACACACACACGCACAGACAGTCAGACATCACTTCAAAAATGTTTGATTCGTGATCAGGGATGCTTGAAACGTGTTCTCCTGTCGAAAACTCGAATTCGAATTTTCGACCCCGCCACAATACTTTCCTTATACATTATGTATATAAGGAAAGTAATAACTTACCACCCCACGGTCTCATAAAAGTTGAGAAGGACTGACTTACGGAAATCCCACCTCTCGGCAGTGTGTGGTCGAATAATACAATATCAATAATGTTTGGCCGTTGGACAAAAAAAATCTACCAAAAACTGCTATTATGTACTATGTACATTACACAGAAAATAGATGCATGAAATACGGAATCTTTTTAGTTCGCCTATTCAATCAGGTTTATCATTCACAAAAAATTAAATTATGCACAAAATCAGACGCATAAGAAAAGGAATGTTTCTTTAACCATATCGCAGCAAATCAAACAAACTTTATCCATCACAACATCACACTATAATAATTACCCAAATTTATGTCTAAATCATAATGGAGACATAAGTGAAAATTTATAACAGATAGCTAGCTATGTCCTTTCCTTTGATGGATAAAAAAGGTCAGATAATTAAAACTTAACGTATTGAAGGTATCATATTTTTAATTTCCTTATATACATAATGTATAAGGAAAGTATTGTGACGGAGTCGAAAATTCGAATTCGAGTTTTCGACGGGAGAGCACGTTTCAAGCATCCTTGATCACGAATCAAACATTTTTGAAGTGATGTCTGTGTGTGTGTGTGTGTGTGTGTGTGTGTGTATGCGAAAGTATTTGTGTGTGTGTATGTGTCAGTGAGTCTGTGATGACGATAACTGACGAACGAATGGACCTATTCGAACGAAATTTGGTACAAAAATCACAATCCGGAAACACTAGAAGCCTATTGTTTTTATACGCAATCGAATGTTCAGAACCCCTCTTAAATTTTCGAGGGAAATTTTGAAAAAATCCTCAAAAAATCAAAACCACTAATAAAGTTGCGCAAATAGATATTTCTTATGTAATTTTTTATTAAAAAACGATTGACATAAATTTTAAAACACTAACATGAACCGTTCTCGAGATATTGCACATTTTTCAAAAAAATTATCAAAAAGTCATATAAAATAAAAAAAAATATTTGCTATTGAGAAACATGTTCACTTTTCATATGTAATACCATGCGATAAATTGGGTGACATCATTAGGAACTAGCTCATTCCATTCATGAAAAAAGATTGAATAATACTTTTGTATTTGAATGCCAATAGACATTTATCTGCTGTAAGAATAGCTTATTCTCCATCCATAACGCTTGGCGATATTTTGGCGACGAATTTGGCGGAATGTCGCCAACTTGGCGATATTTTTAATTGTTTCCAAATTAACAAAAATCTCGCCAAATGGATAAAAATGACGCCAAATCAATGAAAATGGCGACTAATTGAAGAAAATTCAATATCTTGGAAAGAATATAAGTATCTACTATAAGAATAACATTTTTTTAACTGTAAAAGTTGTAAATTCATTGCATTATATAAGGAAAGTCATGTGCTGCCAACATCAGATTTTTTTGATTATATCAATCCGGAACTATAGTGAGATGGAAACTTCGATTCAAATAAAAATTCACATCTTTATATGTCTGAATATTTATAGGTAGATATTCAGAGAAAAATGAAAACATAAGTGCCAGGTAAAGAACATTCTACTTTACACTAGAACGATTTACCCGGCGTTGCCCGGGTCCTGAATAAGCGCCCAGTAATAAATAGTATAAACACCGAAACCCATTTTGGCCTGTCATGAAAACGCGAAGAAAAAAGCAATGTGCATGATACGAAATCACATCTAAATGCATATCTAGTCTGAACCTCAGCACGGATTGTACAGGAATGAGTAAAAAGGCAAGCTGTCAAGAAAAGAATTCTGTGCGTAAGAATTGACTTCAATAAGGACAACAGCTCCGGAAAAGAGCAGAATTATCCGTTCAAGTGGGTAAAGATGGGGCCTCCTTACCTGTTAGTGGCCTGATTAAGAACATACATGCCTCGGATAAGAAAAAGACACATGCCTTGGATAAAAAAATGTATAATTACACAACGGATGTGTTTATGAAATTACTTTTTTTTTATAAAGCAGTCTGTGATATTGTACATAAGTGTTGGAAAAATGTGAACGATAGATGGCAAGTCAATTTTTGTAAAGCGTAATATAAAAATCAAAGAGGTTTAAAATGCACGAAAAGTATATATTTATAAATTAACTGAAAATCGTCTAATACTCTCATGGATTCCGTTTACAGTTTGTTTCAAAGATAATTTTTCGATCATTCCGATGATATCAAGATGGTAACTCTGTGATAATATTACTTTCCTTATATACATAATGTATAAGGAAAGTATTGTGACGGGGTTGAACGGGAGAGTACGTTTCAAGCATCCCTGATCACGAATCAAACATTTTTGAGGTGATGTCTGTGTGTGTGTCAGTGAGTCTATGGAGACGATAGCAGACGAACAAATGGAGCGATTCAAATGAAATTTGGTACGAAAATCACAATCCATGAATACTGGAAACCTATTGTTTTTAAACGCAATCGAATGTTCAGAACTCTCTAAATTTTCGAGTGAATTTTTGAAAAAATCATCAAAAAATCAAAACCTTTAATAAAGTTACGCAAATAGACATTTCTTATGTATTTTTTCCTTACAAAACGATTGACATAAATTTTAGAACGCTAGCATGAACCGTTCTCGAGATATTGCATATTTTTCAAATAAATTTATCAAAAAATCCCATAAATTAAAAAAAATATATTAACTGTTGAGAAACATATTCACTTTTCATATGTAATATCATGCGATAAATTTGGTGATACCATTTTCGTGGATCTAGCTCATTCCATTCATGAGATAAGATACTTTGAGTAATACTTTTGTATTTGAATGCCAATAGTCATTTATCTGCTATAAGAATAACTTATTTCTCCTTCAATAACGCTTGGCGAGATTTTGGTGCCGAATTTGGCGGAATGTCGCCAACTTAGAAGATAAAAGAGTATAATATATAGACCAAAAGAATATAAGTATCTACTATAAGAATAAGCTATTTTTTTGCTGTAAAAGTAGTAAATTCATTGCATTATATAAGGAAAGTCATGTGCTGCCCACATCAGACTTTTTTGGGTCGCTAAGAGATCAGTTTGTGTAAATATAGGCCAAAATAGTTAGGAACCGGGCTAAAACATAAAATAACGAAACACGAATTCGAAATTAAAAAAAATAATAATAACGCAGCGGTGCACCTATTCGAGTCCTGAAGTGTGCCGAATTTCATGGTGGTACGATGCTCAGATTATCCGTTACAGACTGCACAGACAAATGCACAGACATCTTCCTCCATTAATCAACTGTTATCTAATTTTTAACTACTCAAAACTGAAAAAAATGTTAACTCAATTATGTACAATTTATTTCTGAATGACCATTTGAAAGATTTTCCACTCGTACTAACTATCTTCATTAAAATTCTTTGCTTAACTTACACTTCATTTATGGCCATTAATTATGCCAGCTGAAGAAACACATATAATTATTTTCGCGGGAAACACTTGAATCCTTGTGTTGAAGTAACCCCTCTCTTTAAGACAAGCACTTCAGTATCAGGAAAGTGCAGTGCACACAAGGAATAAAAGTATCTCGCCTTATTATGGAAACGTGGAACAATTTATTTACTTTTTTATTCTGAAAATACATAAAGTCAAGCAGAGATGTTGTTGGAAACAGTTTTGTTCCCCTGACAAGGGAAATATAACGTAGTGGGAGTGGAAAATTCGAGCTCGTCTTTATATTGGGCTAGTATTAAAGGCTGTCAAAAATAGGTAAACTCTTAAAATTTGTTTTTTTTTTTATTACCATTATTGTTATTTTATTTATTTTATTTTTTAATAATGTATAACGCTTAGCGTCGAAAATAGTCGTCTCAATGGAAAATTGGTTCTGCTAGGTCTATTCTGTGATCGATACTGTAAGTAGAGGTCTGTAGGGGTCTAATTTAAAAAAATTTCCCAACCCGGCCCGAAAATAAAAAAATTTGACCCGGCTCAAGCCGGGGAAGTTTTCAAAATAATTCGCCTGATCCGTCCCGAATTCTTGTACAATATATTAAAGCCTGTCTAAATCTAACACATTGTTGCCTCGGGGGACGCGGTAGCCCAGTGGTTAGCACTCGGTAAGCCTCGGTAGTTATTGCACTGGGTAGGCCCGGGTTTGATTCCCGCAACTGCCAAAACTGCCGCCGTGTTCGCCCGGAGTACGATCGCGTTACACATGTGAGTCCGTAAGTCCTTTCGAGAAGTTGGTGATAGGGGAAGGAGGGTACGGTCCCTGTGGATGCCTCCCCCACTGGATTCCGGTCTAAATTGGGTGGCACTTCCCGGCCGTCCAAACAGTTACCTTTCACCTTTCTGGTAGGTCGGACGGTCTGGGTCTCAACAGCAACACTGTTGCCTCGTATGATGACTAAAATTTGCCATTTAAGGAATTAAACACAAATTGTATTACATAGTAATAAATCAAAAATAACCCAAATTTAAAAACATGTACAGGATAGGGAGACATTCACTCCTTTATTGAGAATTATTTTTCATATGTCATTTCAATTTTTTTTGTGCGTGTGTATGTGTGTGCGTGTATATATATATATATATATATATATATATATATATATATATATATATATATATATGAATATCTATCTTTCTTTCTATCTCCAGGTAAAATATGCAGTACTGTCACAAACGCGAAAACATGTTCTGTTAAAATTTATTGAAGAAATTAGTTAACATGATTTATTAAAGAAAAAATAAGTAGTTATAAATTAAAAAGATATTTATATTTATTATTTTGCTGTTTCTTCTACTTATAGCTTGACTATCTTATATCTTAAATTTTCTCTAAAATATACAAACTACTTCAAAACTAAACCCTCTGTGAATGAAGAAAATTGAAAATAAGGCCTAAGCAAAATAGGGACAAGTGTGCTTATCCCCAGGGCCCGGATTATCTTTCCAAGGCCCTGAGTAATGTATGCGTGTTTCTGTACAAAGTGTAACACATGCATTTCCAATTTTTTTAATCTAAGTAATCTCTTAATATTAATTTTTATCTTCAACCCCCACCTAAAATTATATTGAAGTTTGCAAAATAAAAAAGTGATATTAATAATTTTTAGAGCAGTCTTGTCTAAAAGTATCAAAAAAAAAAAATTTTGCAAATAATTTTATAATAAAAATTTTATCGACAGATAGTAATTTAAATTTAGGGGAGTACGCACATAATGCAATAACATGCAAAGTTTCGAGATTCTAGGTTAATGAATTTTGACGCTATTAAGTTCATGGTAGAAAAGAACATTTTAAGAAATAACTATCTTAAATCCAGGTAAGTTTGCTCATCTTGTACATGTATTGATCACCAATTTTATTATAAAACTAATTCTAATTAGAATATTTTGATAATTCTTCTTTATTTGTATTCATAATATTTTGTATAATGAACTTAGAAAATAAAAATAAAATTACTTTCTTTAGGTTTAAAGGGCACAATCCCCACCACCCCTACTGGCCTAAAACCTCTAAATTTCGATTTTGATTTACATGTATTTCAACATGGATATACATAAATGAATCTTATATCAACATGAATATAAAATCAACATGAATAATTGTGTTCTAAATATATAAAAACAATTTATGATGGTGAGTAGAGAAAGTTACGAGCGGTCCACATCAAATATTTTAGAATGTTTTCAAATAAATGGTACTTACAATCTAAATCCAACTATTGACACAAATGCCACAGTTGTCCAACTATTGACATAATGTCATAGCATCCCATAATCTTTTTAACTCAATTTTAATCCCTATTAAAAGCAATAATCCATATTAACAGCAACTTTATTAAAAATATTGACAATATCAACAAAATAAGTAGAAAAAAATTTAATTTAATTGGATATTTTTATCGTTCTCAACTAAGATGATAACAGTATTAAATTCCTGACATACTTGTATAGAAAAAGAAAAAGAACACGTGTAAGGTTGAAAAAAAAAAGCGAAAATGAAAAAGATTGCGATCAACCACGAAAACGGAAATTAAATAACTTCGAAGTATGATTACAAAATTATAATTTACAAGAAAAATAATCAAAAATGGTATTTAATTAAAATTGATATATATGAAGAATATATTCCATATAAGGATTGAGCATTTAGTGCCAGGAGTTAGTTAACATTAAAATCGCATCTTGTACAGCGAATTAAGATTAAATTTTTGATTTTTTTTTTAATGTATAATAATTGAAAAAATAATTTGGTAGTTTTAAACTTGTGTTATTAAAGTAAAATAAGTCATGAATATGTATGTACGAGTTTTTTCAAATAAAATGTAAACTATTTAACTTTAATGAAGACTTAGAACTACGAACTTTATGAAAATCTTTGTTTATAATAATAAAAAATGTTTGTCTGCTTCTTGTTCGAATAGTAAAGAATCTAAGCAAGCCACGGCGAAATTTGGTACAGTCATACTTCAGGTCAAGCTCGAAGCGATTTTTTTTAATTTGAATTAAATTTTTAGTTGTGAATTGATGAACCGCTATTTTGAGTGATTTTCATCCAAATCTGTTCCTTAGCGATGAAATATATTATCGCTGAGTTTCTATTTTAACACCATCGGAGAGATCGAAGAATTGCATTTCAAACAAATTTTAAACCGACGTACTATTAATAGACGGACTTTCTGGAATTTTTAAAAAGTATATACTTTTTGTGTTTTAAAGACGTAATTTTTATATATCGCAATTTAAAAATAAATTAAATAAAAATTCGATTTTCTTAATTTATCAGCAGCTCTTTAAAATATTACACACTGCTTCAAAGCCGGCCATCCACCAAAGTCCGGCCATCCACCTTGCTGCTCTAATCTTAGGACGAATCGGCTAGCCTGGGCTTTTGACACTGCTTCAAAGCGCCAACGGCCGTACCGTGCTGAAAACACCGGTTCTCGTTAGATCTCCGAAGTCAGGCAGCATCGGGCGCGGTTAGTACTTGGGTGGGTAACCACCTGGGAACACCGCGTGCTGTTGGCACATTTCGGATGCGGTAGCCCGGTGGTTTGCGCGCTAGATTTGCACGCTGCCACAACTGCTGCCATGTTCATGCGGAGTACGATCATGTTAAGCATGTGGGTCCGTAAGTCCTTCCTAGAGGTTGGTGGTAGGGGAAGGAGGGTACGGTCCCTGTGGATGCCTCCCCCACTGGGTTCCGGTCTAAATTGGGTGGCACTTCCCGGCCGTCCAAACAGTTACCTTACACCTTGCTGGTGGGTCGGACGGTCTGGGTCTCAACAACAATAACACTGCTCCAAAGCACCCCCTCCGCCGGAATATTCCTTCAGTTAATTGTAATTTTTATTATTTAGATGTATTGTATGGACGTATTATATAGACGTATTTTATTGTATAGCCGTATCGCTTATTTTAAGCAAACCTGAGAATTCCACAAAAATCATTCTGTCGAGTAAGACCGGCAGTTTCTTTCATAATCAATAGAAAGGTTATAACTCATTTTGCTATTACAGATTATACTAATAGTTTAGTGAAAACTAGGGAGGACCAAGATACAAGGCATATATTTTATTTATTTATTTTATTTTATTTTATCTATTTATTTATTTATTTTTGTAAATGGTTAAAGAACTTAAAAATGGATGCATTATTATGTTGTGTCATGTTACGGTGCGCTAACCAAATAAATACTGCTTTAAGTTTATGTACCAAGTTATGTTATAGTTTATGTACTATGTAGTTTATATAGTCATGATATAGTTTATGATACCTATTTAGGACGCATTAAGGAACGAAGACGTATTAAGTCGTTTGTTTAAGCGTATTTATAGGTAGAGAGTATGCACAACGAGTGTTGCTATTTAATGAAATGGGATTATCGATTTTGTATGTATCAATACGCATCGGTGCACCCTGCTCTTGGGTATTGGGGGGTACACGGGCTACATACGCGGATCAAAACCTACTTCAAGAAAGCTATTGCAATTAAAAGCTTTTACAAGCAAACAAAAACCAGGTTTCAGAATCTGCACTTTTATTACTTTCCTTATATACATAATGTATAAGGAAAGTATTGTGACGGGGTCGAAAATTCGAATTCGAGTTTTCGACGGGAGAGCACGTTTCAAGCATCCCTGATCACGAATCAAACATTTTTGAAGTCATGTCTGTGTGGGTGTGTGAAAGTATGTGTGTGTGTGTGTGTGTGTCAGTGGGTCTGTGAAACGATAACTGACGAACGAATGGACCGATTCGAACGAAATTTGGTACAAAAATCACAATCCGTAAACACTGGAGGCCTATTGTTTTTAAACGTAATCGAATGTTCAGAACCCGCCTAAATTTTCGAGTGAAATTTTGAAAAAATCGTCAAAAAATCAAAACCGCTAATAAAGTTACGCAAATAGACATTTCTCATGTAACTTTTCATTAGAAACCGATTAACATAAAATTTAGAACGCTAGCATGAACCGTTCTCGAGATATTTAACATTTTTAAAAAAAATTATCAAAAAGTCATATAAAATAAAAAAATATATATTTCCTATTGAGAAACATGTTCACTTTTCATATGTAATACCATGCGATAAATTGGGTGACATCATTCTCGTGGATCTAGCTCGTTCCATTCATGATAAAATATACTTCGAGTAATACTTTTGTATTTGAACGCCAATATTTATCTGTTATAAGAATAACTTATTTCTCCGTCAATAAAGCTTGGTGAGATTTTGGCGACGAATTTGGCAGAATGTCGCCAACTTGGCAACTTTTTGAAATGTTGCCAAATTAAAGAAAATCTCGCCAAATGGATTAAAATGACGCTAAATCAATGAAAATGACGACTAATTGTCAAAAATTCAATATCTTGGAAAGAATATAAGTATCTACTAAAAGAAAAACCTATTTGTTTTACTGTAAAAGTAGTAAATTCATTGCATTGTATAAGGAAAGTCATGTGTTGCGCACATCAGATTTTTTTAAAATGCACTAAGACGAAAAAGTAAAAATCTCATATTTCGTCTATTTCCCCCCCCCCCCCCCCCTGCCAACATCTTCAAATTCAGTTGCTCTTTGCGATAACACAGTTTTACATCCCTTGGACACCTGCACCGGAAAATGATGTACAAAATAACAAAAATCAAACATGACGCTTAGGACGGGAACCAATAGGAGACGAGCACTTAGTTTACAGCTATTGGGGATTCCGGACTTAGCATTGGCCAGTACACAAAAGCTGTGCCCACGGAAAGGTGAAAACAAATTAAGGAGCAAAATAGGTTAAAGGGTGTTTGGAAAAAAACCAGTGGTGAAATTGAAACCAATGGCTGAAAAACTGAACGGAAAAGAACTAGACTATCGGCACCTAAAAGAGACTTACGACATTTCATGTATGAAAAAGAATGAAATACCTCCATAACGAGACAACGGGCTCGTCGGGAATCTCATTCAAGTCAAACTGATTTAGAAAATGGGGCTAATTAAAAATCAAGTAAATATCCTTTACAAGGCCTCATATTGACAACCCTATATACAAAAATATCCTGGACTATTTTAAAAATTACCAATTTCGGCAAAGAAAAACACCTAACTGATCAGATTATGATCATTTTTGAAAGAGGATGACAAAATGCTAAGCGACGTATCAGGCAGCCCTACTAGCTAGTTACAAGGATATTCTGTAGATGCGAAACACATATAGAATGACTTACTAGAAGCAGTTCGCAGACGACAACATAAGATCCCGTTCAAACTTCAGCGCCCGAGCGGGCAGGCGGTGAACACGCAATATAAAACGGTAGCTACATAAAACAAGCGTACTACAACGGAAAGTTCTGGATTCCTATCCCTTTCGTGAAGTCAGATTAAATCGACGGATAACTTATGCTAAAGTGCTTGATTTGATGTCGGCACAACTACCCTAGTATGAGTGTGCTTTCATTCTCTATTTCTAGGCTTACCATACCTCCCGTTTTGACCGGGATTGTTCCGGTTTAAAGGTACGTCTTGAAGTTAATTTGACGCGGTTTGAAGTTTATCTTTTGGAGGGAAAGAACAATTTTTGTGGCTAAAGGATTGTAATATTACTATGATTGAAAAATTAATGAAACACTTAAACGTAAATAAGAATTATTTGATAAAGTTATGATTACTAAGAAATTCGAGTCTTCAAACTACGGCACCTAGAAAATAGTGAAAATAAAGTGTTGACAAAAAAAAACTATAAAGATTCAGATTTTAAAGAGTTTCAGGAATAATAAAATGTTAATTCCGAATTTTAACTAAATTAAGGAGTACATTATTTGCCTATCAGACACTCCCGCTCCTGTTGAAAGGGTGTTTGTTCTCTGACATGAACAATGTTTGGTCTGAATAATGAGGTAGAATTGCCAAATCAACTAGATATAATACAGATGTAACGTTAAATCAAATGATCTGTGAAATAAATAAAGATCTGAAATATTCAAACTTTTATGAAAAAATTAAAAAACGACAAGCATTCCGTTAAAAAGTTCACGCTGACAACAAGTATACGAATGTTCGAAATCAAATGATTGATATCTTATCTATCAAGTTTCAATTTTGCTTTCCTGTATTCAATAAATAATTTTATTTATTTAGTTGTTTCTTTTATCCCGGTTTGGAAAACAATGTATATGGTAAGCGTTCCTATCACATTATGTACAGCTGGAATTTGGTGTCAATTGTATATGAGCTATATAACATCATTGGTCTGACAGTTTGATCATTTGCATAACTCTTAGAACGACATTTGCATGCCGGGTTTCGCGGCTGTAGCTCAATATTTTAGGGGTAGATATATTTGTTTGCAACAGAAATGTATTTATAAATAAAATTAAATAGCATTAACACAAGTCAATTACATATGAATGAAAGAGGGTATGGTGTAATTTATGAAGTATAAATAAAATGTGATATTCGAGTAAATGTAAAGAACCGTGTAAGTTTAAAAATCTATAAAATAAAAAAAAATGTAAAAAGTGCATAAGTAAAGAGAATGAAAACAGTAACAGCAGCAAATTGTAATTTAGATAGAGAATTCCAATAAATTTCTTTAGTTGAAAGCATTCAAGCCCAAAAATAACTTTTTAAATTTCCAGAAATTTACTAATTCGGAAATGCAGAATATCTGGGAAGGGGAAATTGCGATAAGACACAGCGGAAGTTAATGATAGCAGTAAAAGTGGAAATGAATTTCGAAATCAAGATTACCATCATCCAAAAAACAAAAAACAACTAGATATGAAATAAAATGCAATTCACTCAACTATAATTAAAAAAGATCGTTTGAAACTATGAAAGATTACCAACGTGCTTTGAAACTGCGCTGGAAGATATCTTAAAATATATTTCATATATAATATTTTATTTTAATTAAAATACATTTAAATATTTTATTAACCCAAAGATTCGAAACAGTAATTTATTTTTCTCTCTTCCCCCATTTTTCTGTGTTTGATATATCTGTGAGATATCACAGAACTGCAACAAAAAAAGCTTTCCTATTTGTTATCTGTTTTTAATATATTTTTGGATGCTAAATTGGAAAACTTTATTAAAATATTGTACCACGAACAACAATTTCATAAATTCTATTTTTATTTCATTTTAATGAATAATTTACAACGTTACAAAATATGGGTAAGCTTCAAGTACATTTACAAAAGTTTTCTAACTTATGAGATGCAAAATTAACAAGAAAGATCAATCATGCTTAAAGCATTGATTATGAAACACTTTCCAACTTCAATGCAATTTTATTTAAACATATCTAAAATGTAATACATTCCTCGGTAATATTTTAAAACTTATCACAATACTACATCAGCTTATTGTATTTGAAAACTTAAACCTTCATTGAAAAAAATGAACTTCATTCAAATGACGGCATTGAAATATAAATTGCCTGGTTTAAATATCTCTAAAATGCAATACATTCCACGGTAATATTTTTAAAACTATCATAATACTACGATAATTTATTATATTTGAAAACTTCATCGAAAACAACTGAAATTCAAATGACGTCATAGAAAAAATAACACGTCTGGATCTCTATAAAAACAGCATTTCATTCATAACTTTCTCCCATTCATTTCATTCATCCCAATACTATAATAATTTATTTTATTTAAAAATTAAGACCATGGAGCTACAAGTAATTAAACTCTATGCTTAAAACTTCATCGAAAAAATCGTCCTTCTCTTTATAAAATCAATTAATATTTCATTCATATCAGCCATGCAGATGCCATGGGCTGAATTATTTTGTGTTAAAGAAATACAGCAATTCTAATACAACTCATTCTACATATTTTGCTGTTTACATTTTGCATAAGTGAAAAATAGGCTTCGTTGTAGAAATACTCAAATTTGGATAATCATTTAAACTCAAATATATTGTATTTGCGTTGTTTCAGTATGTAGATGCACAGAATTTAAGTAAAAATAAAGTAGTTTTAGGACGGATACAACACTCAATATGAATTAAAAAGAAATTAAAAACTCACGATTCTGAAAGAAGATGGATGCCATATATCATTTTGAAGTGGGTCATGTGATCATGGTCACGTGATCGTTTCATATAAGAGGTGTAATTATTATTTTAATTTTTATTTAAAAAACTACTGAATATATTTCGCTGAACTTTTTTTTTATATATTTTATGGAGCAATTTAAATATTACCTAAAATTTTCGAAGCAATTTGTGAATTTTAAATCCGCTTAAAAAATGTTTGAAAAAGTAGGTCCCATAGGGCTCAATGTATTTCATTTTTTCAACCCGGGTTCAATCCAAAACTAATTAGGTGATATTATTCATTTATATTCCTATAGGTCCTACAGACCGTCTGAACAACATACTAAAATTTCATTTTGATTAAGTCATTTTTACGGCAGTTATCGTGCTAACGGACAGACAGACAGACAGACAGAATGAACAAAGTCATAAACACTTTTCAACTTTGTTATAAAGTGTTAAAAAGTACAAAGTGGCGCAAAAGATGCTGACTATTTTAAAATAATCATTAATCCTTTTAGTTCCTTTAGGGTTTGTTATTTTGTGCGTTTATCTAGATTCTAGCTGATCAACTTAACAAAATTTAATTATGGAGAGGTACGCAATTACTCAGCGGACTGAAATAGTCACAATGTTTTCTCTTTGTAGTTCTAATTCAACGTGTGTGTAGACAATTTTCTAACTTTCGCGATCATTGGTCATTAGGTCGACATGATTATTCAGGTATGTAAAAAATGTGAAGAATAACGCTCTCATTCACCGTATAGATAGTTCATTTTTTACATTTTATTTTAAAATACTTGAAAGGGGTGGGACAGCCCAGTGGTTAGAGTGCGGGAATTGCACTCAAACGACCCGAGTTTGATTCCCGGCTTTGCCCAAACTATCAGCGTGTTTATGCTGACTATGGGCTTGTTAAATTTGTGGATCCGTAAGGCCTTCCTAGAGGTTAGTTGTAGGGGAAGAAGGAGAAGGTCCTTATGGATGCCTCCCCCATAGGATTCCGGTCTAAATTGGGTGGCACTTCCCGGCCGACTAAACATATATCTTATACCTTCGTGTAGGTCGGTCGGTTTGGGTCATAGAAGAAGAAAGTACTTGAAAAAATAAACTTTTCAGCCTATTTTACAGCCCCTTGTATTTTTGTTGACCCAGATATTACAAGACTATTTGTCAAATGACAACTTCTTGTCAATAATGACTGAATTTAAAAAAAAGTTCCTTCAAATGTGTGGTTATTTTGTGCCTTGAAAATAATAAGGATCTAGAATAGGCAATGATTGTTGAAAACATGTTGGACATTTTTAAGGCTTTATAATTAAATGTATTGGAAATTTTCAAGACTTTATAATTAAAGGTATTGGAAATTTTCAAGGCTTTATAATTAAAAGTGTTGGAAATTTTCAAGGCTTTATAATTAAAAGTGTTGGAAATTTTCAAGGTCTTATGATGAAGAGTGTTGGAAAGTTTCAAAACTTTACAATTAAAAGTGTTGGAAAATTTCAAAGCTTTATAATTAAAAGTGTTGGAAGTTTCAAGGCTTTAAAATTAAAAGTGTTGGAAATTTTCATGGCTTTAAAATTAAAAGTGTTGGAAATTTTCAAGGCTTTATAATTAAAAGTGTTGGAAATTTTCAAGGCTTTATAATTAAAAGTGTTGGAAATTTTCAAGGCTTTATAAATAATAAAATTAATATCGAGAATGTGCACATGAACTTCTTTCCTGAAAATCTAGGTGTAATAAGCGAGGAACAGAGAGAACATTTGCATTAAAACAAGAAGAAGATGGGGAAGAGATACCAACACCGGTTAGACGTCGATATGTATGATGGAGGATTATTGGTAGATACTGCATCGTGAAATCCGAGAGCAACGAATAAAAAGAAAAACCATAGACAAAGCATCACTTGTCATGGAAAAACCTAATTTTATACTTTTTACTTTCTCTGCAATGCATGGTAATGTATAGGGAAAGTATTGGAATCATGCCGAAAATCGCAACTCGAGTTTTCGACGGATCTACACGTTTCGAGACCTCTAGAATACGAAAAAACGATTTTTAGCGTGACGTCTGTGTGTGTGTCTGTGTGTTTGTCTATGTGTCTATCTGTCTGTCTGTCTGCGTAGATTTTGTATCCACTCTAACTAAAAAACTAGTGGACCGAATTTCACAAAATTTGGTAGGTAAGTCACTTGTGGGCGAATCTGGTGCTGATTAGTTTTGGGTACGATTCGGGATAAAAGAACCCGCCTTCTTTTGCAAAATGGTCCGAAAAAGCTAGTATCCACTCTAGCTGAAAAACTAATGGACCGAATTTCACAAAATTCGGTTGATAAGTCACTTATAGGTCACCCTGGTGCTGATTAGATTTTGGTAGGATTAAAAAAAAAAAATCCTTTTTTTTTTTACAAAATGGCACGCAAAATGCACCAAAATCTAAAATAAAAAACTACGTATGCTTAAATATATCCATTAAATGCTTTAATACGCAATTTTTAACGAAGAAAAGAATAAGACCAACCATATTACACTAAGAGTCGCCGTTCTCGAGATATTTTTTGGTTTTTTCGTATTTTCTCTACCCCACCTTTGAAAATAAGTCCAGTTACCAAATGAGAACGAAAATTGAATTAAAAGGGAATTAAATTTAATTAAAATATAGAGAACGTGGATATAAGTATGCAGGGAAAGTCAGGTGTTGCCCACATCAGATTTTTACTTTTCCAGTAATACATGGTAATGTATAGAGAAAGTATTGGAATCGTGTCGAAAATCGCAACTAAAGTTTTCAACGGATCAACGCGTTTTGGGAACTCTAGAGCACGAAAAAACTATTTTTAGCGTGACGTCTTTGATTGTCAATGTGTCCGTCTGTGCAATTTATGTATCCACTTTAACTCAAAAGCTAATGGCCCAAATTTCATAAAATTTTATAGGATACCAAGATTTCAGTAAAATGAAGTTCTGTTGCCATGTCTGCACTTGTGTGTACCCTGGTGCTGATTAGATTTGGGTACGATTTGGGATAAAACAATCCGACTTTTTTTTTGCGAAATAGCTCGCAAAAATCTCATGTATCCACTCTAACTCAAATACTAATTTACCGAAATTCACAAAATTCGATAGATAAGTCCCTAGTGGGATGACCTAGTGCTGATTAGATTTGAGTACGATTCGGAAAGAAAAAACAAGCATTTTTCCTGAAATGGTCGGTAAAAATCGACAAAATGTAAATTAAAAGACTGCGTGAGCCCAAATGTATCAATTAAATGCTTGTTTTATAGATAATTTTTGACGAGTAAAAGAATAAGCCCAACACCTCATTATTTATTTTTATTTGGACTATTTTTATTTTTTCAACTTCTTGTTACGCCGCTTTTAAAAAAATCTGATGTGGGCAGCACATGACTTTCCTTATATAATACAATGAATTTACTACTTTTACAGCAAAAGAAATATATTCTTCTTAGATACTTATATTCTTTCCAAGGTATTGAATTTTCGTCAACAAGTCGTCATTTTCATTGATTTAGAGTCATTTTTATCCATTTGGTGAGATTTTCTTTAATTTGGCAACATTTTAAAAAAGTCGCCAAGTTGGCAACATTCCGCCAAATTCTTCGCCAAAATCTCGCCAAACGTTATGGACGGAGAAATAAGATCTTCTTACAGCATAAATGACTATTGGCGTTCAAATATAAAAGTATTACTCAAAGTATCTTTTTTCATGAATGGAACGAGCTCGATCCACGAGAATGATGTCACCGAATTTATTGCATGATATTACATATGAAAAGTGAACATGTTTCTCAACAGTTATTTTTTTTTAATTTATGGGATTTTTTAACAAATTTATTTGAAAAATGTGCAATATCTCGAGAACGGTTCATGCTAGCGTTCTAAAGTTTATGGCAATCGTTTTCTAATGAAAAATTGCATAAGAAATGTCTATTTGCGTAACTTTATTAAAGGTTTTGATTTTTTTATGGTTTTTTTCAAAATTTCAATCGAAAATTTAGGGAGGGTTCTGAACATTCGATTATGTTTTAAAACAAGAGGCTTCCAGTATTTACGGATTGTGATTTTGTACCAAATTTCATTCGAATCGCTCCATTCGTTCGTGAGATATCGTCTCCACAGACTCACTGACACAAACACACACACACACACAAACACACACACACACACACACACACACACACACACACACACACACATACTTTCACACACACACACACACACATACTTTCACACACACACACACACAGGCATTACTTCAAAAATGTTCAATTCGTGATCAGGGATGCTTGAAACGTGCTCTCCCGTCGAAAACTCGAATTCAAATTTTCGACCCCGTCACAATACTTTCCTTATACATTATGTATATAAGGAAAGTAAAAATGTCCAGTTACCAAATGAAAACAAAAATTGGTGAAAATTCAGTATTATTTTGTGCATTTAAACTCAATTTAATAACTTATATAATAATGTAGAGTAAGTTTGAGTCTGTAAGGAAAGTATCAGATTTCTTTTAAATAAATATATTCAGAATTGGTCACAAAATAGGCTTCATGTGGTAATTTTTCACTACTAATTACATTCAGTAACATATTGCAGCATAAAAATGCTTCGAAAAATCTGTACGTGATGAAGCAGATCTGAGATACTACTGCATTTAGAACATAAAATTCCTGTAATACCAGCATACATTTTTTAAAAGAGTTTTTATGGGCCTGCATTTTGCATAATGTGATAATTTTACTGTTTTAAATAGTCAAATAAACATGCACCAGATCTTCTACACAATATTTTTATCGTTGAATAAAAGTAAATTGAAATTTGACTCTTTTCTTTATGACGACATTAAAAACTGTTTTAAAAAATTAAACTATATTTTGTGGACATCTAAAGGCAATAAAGAGCTAGCAGAAAAATTAGAGTCTCTGCTAAGCAATTTAGTCCTAAGAAATAAAACTCTTTTTACTAGAAACTGCAATATTACTGTGAGGAATAGATGGTTTGAGTTATAATTAATTCTTAAAATTCAAAATAAAAACTCAACTTATATTTTATCATATTACTTTCCTTATATACATAATGTATAAGGAAAGTATTGTGACGGGGTCGAAAATTCGAATTCGAGTTTTCGACGGGAGAGCACGTTTCAAGCATCCCTGATCACGAATCAAATATTTTTGAAGTGATGTCTGTGTGTGTGCGTGTGTGTGAAAGTGTGTGTGTGTGTGTGTGTGTGTGTGTCAGTGAGTCTGTGGAGACGATAACTGACGAACGAATGGACCGATTCGAACCAAATTTGGTACAAAAATCAAAATCCGTAAACACTAGAAGCCTATTGTTTTTATACGCAATCGAATGTTCAGAACCCCCTAAATTTTCGAATGAAATTTTGAAAAAATCGTCAAAAAATCAAAACCGCTAATAAAGTTACGTAAATAGACATTTCTTATGTAATTTTTCTTTATAAAACTATTGACATAAATTTTAGAACGCTAACATGAACCGTTTTCGAGATATTGTACATTTTTCAAAAAAATTATCAAAAAGTCATATAAAATAAAAAAATATATATATTTCCTATTGAGAAACATGTTCACTTTTCATATGTAATACCATGCGATAAATTGGTTGATATCATTCTCATGGATCTAGCTCGTTCCATTCATGAAAAAAGATACTTTGAGTAATACTTTTGTATTTGGACGCCAATAGTCATTTATTTACTGTAAGAATAACTTATTTCTTAGTGCATAACGCTTGGCGAGATTTTGGCGACGAATTTGGCGGAATGTCACCAACTTAGCGACTTTTTTCAATGTTGCAAAATTAACGAAAATCTCGCCAAATGGATAAAAATGACGCTAAATCAATGAAAATGACGACTAATTGTCGAAAATTTAATATCTTGGAAAGAATATTAATATCTACTATAAGAAAAACCTATTTTTACTTTCCTTATATACATAATGTATAAGGAAAGTATTGTGACGGGGTCGAAAATTCGAATTCGAGTTTTCGACGGGAGAGCACGTTTCAAGCATCCCTGATCACGTTACAAGCATTTTTGAAGTGATGTCTGTGTGTGTGTGTGTGTGTGTGTGTGTGTGTGTGTGTCAGTGAGTCTGTGGAGACGATAACTGACGAACGAATGGACCGATTCGAACAAAATTTGGTGCAAAAATCACAATCCATAAACACTGGAAGCCTATTGTTTTTATACGCAATCGAATGTTCAGAACCCCCTGAATTTTGGAATGAATTTTTGAAAAAATCGTCAAAAAATCAAAACCGCTAATAAAGTTACGCAAATAGACATTTCTTATGTAATTTTTCATTAGAAAGCGATTGACATAAATTTTAGAACGCTAATATGAATCGTTCTCGAGATATCGTACATTTTTCAAAAAAATTATCAAAACGTCATATAAAATTAAAAAAAAGTCATATTGAGAAACATGTTCATTTTTTATATGTAATACCATGCGATAAATTGGGTGACATCATTCTCGTAGATCTAGCTCGTTCCATTCATGAGAAAAGATACTTTGAAAAATACTTTTGTATTTGAACACCATTAGTCATTTATCTGCTGTAAGAATAACTTATTTCTTAGTGCATAACGCTTGGCGACGATTTTGGCGACGATTTTGGCGGAATGTCGCCAACTTGGCGACTTTTTGAAATGTTGCCAAATTAGCGAAAATCTGGTCAATGAATAAAAATGACGCTAAATCAATGAAAATGACGACTCATTGACGAAAATTCAATATCTTGGAAGGAATATAATTACCTACTATAAGAATAACCTATTTTGTTTTAACTGTAAAAGTAGTAAATTCATTGCACTATATAAGGAAAGTCATGTGTTGCCCACATCAGATTTTTTCAATAAGTATTTACTTCTTTTTAATCTGTAGAGTCCGCTTTGACTATAAAAACTTGCAATTTCCTCCCAGTATCTCGACGGGTGAGCGTTGACCGGCCAGTAAGAAAATCGGATGTTCGAGTCCCGGTGGAGACAGAAAGGTCCTTTATAAATCATATGGAAAAACAAGCTAATCTGTTACTACGGTTACCAATCATATTACGTAGATTCGCTAAATATGCGCTTTAATAAATAAATCGATAGCTCAATAGTCATACCATTATATATTATTGTCATTGAAGTCCCATCACGCTAATTAAAATTTGGCGATTTGGACTAATTCGGACATTCATTGACTAAAATAAAATGGCCTACTTAAGTTCACGTACAAAATCTACAACAAAATACAAAGGTTAAATAAATTAAATTTGGCAGTTAGACAAAATGTAGCTTTACCCATCAATGCCTTTCTGCCCATCAATGCCTTTTTGTCTGTCTTTTTAACCTGAAGTAGAAAGTTGGTTTTCTCCCCATACGGTGTTGGTGTTGGTTGATGTTGAGACCCAGACCGTCCGACCTACCAGAAAGGTGTAAGACCTTTGACCTACTAAAACGAAATTGCAAGCTCTTATTGTCGAAATGGGACTCTGCAAGTGACGAAAATTGTTATATGCTGCTTTAACGAAGTTTTTACATTATAATGAAATCATTGTTTTTTTAACCTCATAATTTACAGGTCCTTCTCATTGTATCCTAACCACAAGTAAATAATGAGCAATATCAACAACATTCCCACTTTTCAATCTCCCACGCAACAGGATACCCATCTTATAGGCGTTGTTGTAGCCTAGGGAATTATCAAGCCTCGAGCATTTAATGATACCCACGCAACAAAGCTAAACGTCTACGTAGAAGCATTTTCGAACAATCCTTACAAATTTAAAAGGATCCTAAGGCGGTCACATGTAGAGAATGTAATTCTGAAATCCTGACTAAAAAATCTGATGCGGGCAGCACATGACTTTCTCTGCAGACTTATATCCACGTTCTCTTTATTTTAATTAAATTTAATTCAGTTTTAATTCAATTTTCGTTCTCATTTGATAACTGGACTTATTTTCAAAGGTGGCGTGAAGAAAATACGAAACAAACTAATATATCTCGAGAACGGCTAGTCAAAGTGTAATGGAGTTGGTCTTATTCTTTTCTTCGTTAAAAATTACGTATTAAACAAGCATTTAATGGATATATTTGAGCATACGTAGCTTTTTAGTTTAGATTTCGACAATTTTTGCGGGCCATTCTGCAAAAAGAGGCAGGTTATTTTTTTCTGAATCGTAGTAAAATCTTATCAGCACCAGAGTGACCTATACGTGACTCATCTACCGAATTTTGTGAAATTCGGTCCATTAGTTTTTCAGCTAGAGGGTATACAAGCTTTTGCAGGCCATTTCGCAAAAAATGGCGGGTTCTTTTATCCCGAATCGTACCCAAAACTAATCAGCACCAGACTCGCCCACAAGTGACTTACCTACAACATTTTGTGAAATTCGGTGTATTAGTTTTTTAGTTAGAGTGGATACAAAATCTGCACAGACAGACAGACAGACACACAGACACACAGACAGACACACAGACAAACAGACACACAGACACACACACAGACGTCACGCTAAAAATGGTTTTTTCGTATTCTAGAGGTCTTGAAACGTGTAGATCCGTCGAAAACTCGAGTTGCGATTTTCGACATGATTCCAATACTTCCTCTATACATTACCATGTATTGCAGGGAAAGTAATAAAAATTAGTCTAGAAATATCCGAATCAGGAATATCAAAATCCCGAGATTTCGGAATTTATCAGTTACTTAAATTTATGAAATAATACTGTAATCAGTTCTGCAATTATGTCAAAGTTGTTCTAAAGAGATATGCCATCCGCTTAATAGAACAAAGCTCCTCCAGAATAGCGATTCTTTTTACGCTTTTATCACTACACTCAGCTGTATCATATAAATGTTTTCAACCAATTTTCAAAATTTGGTTGAAAACGTTTATGGGATATAGCTGAGGGAAGTGATAAAAGTGTAAAAGAGAATCTAGACTGTTGAAGGTTTGAAAATTGAAACTTTGTATACATGTGAGACTTGGCCTACAAGCAGTGAAAAAAAATGTATAATCTTGGAATTTTATTCGAAAATTTATAGATCTCAACATTTTCTTCAAAGATTCAATTATAACTCGAAAACTGGCTAGAATCACAACATTCGTTTAAATACCATCCTAAGCTGAAGAATATATTCTAAATATTTTCTAATTAACTCTATTGGGGTACAACTGAATATTCTTAAAATACGCTCTGTTGCAAAAATATATGCACCCATAAAATAGAGCTACAGCTGCGAAACACTACATGCAAATGTCGTTTAAAGAACTATGCAAATGATCAAACTGTCAGCGTCAATGTTATAGAGCTAATGCAAAACGTATGAGAACGGCGCATCGTGCAGCATTTAAAAAGGCCGTTGGTTGGGGGGTTGGACGAAGGGCTAATCACCCCTTCTCGTAAAACAATTCTGATTACGCAAACCCAAAGCTTAAATGAAATAACTAAACTTGTTTAATGACTTGGTGAAGAGTGTACTGTTATATGGAGCAGAAACGTGGAAAATGGCTAAATCTCAAAGTGCCGAACTTAATGCCTGGCAGGGCAAATGCCTTAGGAAAATACTGGGAATATTTTGGCCTAACACAATATCAAATGAGAACCTATAGAAAAGGACCAATTTAAAGCGCATTGAATATGACATCAAGTATCGAGGATGGAAATGGGTAGGCCATGTTTTGAAAATGCCATTGGACAACATTCCCGCCGTTGCCCTGGACTGGGCACCTGAGGGCAGGCGGACAAGAGGTAGACCGAAGTTAACTTGGAGACGGTTGGTGAAGAGTGAGAGAAACCAGGCGGGATGGGCGAGCTGGACTGAAGCGAGAGCTGTTGCACGCCACTGTCGTGTTTGGAAATCTAAGCTAAAGGTCTTAAGTGCCACTTAGGCACGAAGGTGATGATGATGGTCTCACTCACGGGTAATTGGAACTGGATTTTCTGCTTTGATACTGCAAGATGTGCATAAAGATGTCTTTGAGACATATTCGACGGCGCTGCGAACAATAATCGGATTTAAATAACGGTCGCATCATAGATCTAAATGAAGATGGTTGGTCCAACAGACGTATTAATCGCCATATTGGTCAGAGCGGTGTGGTAGTTGCAATGTGCTGGCAACAGTGGATCAGGTGAAACACATGTAACCATCGCAGGGGCTCAGGGAGCCCCAACAGACAACTGCTCGTGAGGGTCTTGCAGTCAGGAGAGAAGCCATGTCCACACAAATGGAGTCGTTATCAGCAATTCAAAGACATTTGACATTCTCCAAGCATCCTGTATTAAGACATACTATTCGGAGACGACTGGCAGAAGTACTATTCGGAGACGACTGGCAGAAGTACTATTCGGAGACGACTAGCCGAAGTACTATTCGGAGACGACAGTACTTTTATGCTATTGGAAGACGACAGTACTGATGACCACCGCATACGTGTGGGGAGGAGGACTAGCAGAACTTGTATTATAATAATGCTACTTTATATTTTCAAACGACCTCAAATCTATTTATAATCTTAAAATTGCGAATGAATAAAAATTAACTTGCATTTTAAATACCATTCGAAGACAAGGCAGAGTTTAAAAAATTTTATATTTCAATTGTTAAGAATTAGCAAAGTTCATGCATGTCACTTAAACAGGATATGAATAACAAGTTAAAACTGACTCCAAGTAAAATCGCCCTATCCTCTATGAAAATTTAAATTCATATTTGAGTTCTATTAAAATGTGTCGTCCATAGACCTTCGAGTTCAATCCGTTTTCCATCATAAAAATTTAAAACATTGTAATATAGCTTTACGTTAATTTTATCACCTAGGTTCCAGAAAATTTTATAAAATATTTATTTAAATAGTTAATATTCATGAATCATAAATTTACTTAATAAATAAGAAAAAAATGTGCTTGTTTGATTATAATAAACAAAATTAGCGGTTTTAACTCTTAACTTTTTTAATGGCTGGAAAACAGCTAATTACCAATGACTTTGTGTTTTGTCTTATTGATGAATCGTAATTTGGAAATTTTTAAAATGATTCGTTTGAGCAATATTCAGTATAAAATGAAAATTATTTTTATCATTTTGTTTCATTACCCACGATCATTTCACCCTAACTATGATGCTTGAATTTACGATCTAAAATTTCAAACTTTTTTAATCGCTTAAAAATAGGTAATTACCAATGACTTATTAGCGACTTATTGCCTGTGTTATATCTTATTGATGAATCGTATTTTAGAAATTTTTAAGATGATTCATTTGAGCAATATTCGGTATAAAATGAAAATGATTTTTCTAATTTTGTTTCATTACCAACGTTCATTTCACCCTAACTATGACGCTTGAATTTACGATCTAAAATTTTAACTTATTTAACGGCTTAAAAATAGCTAATTACCAATGACTTTCTGTTCTGTTTTATTGATGAATCGTATTTTGGAAATTTTTAAGATGATTCATTTGAGCAGTATTCGGTATAAAATGAAAATGATTTTTCTAATTTTGTTTCATTACCAACGATCATTTCACCCTAACTATGATTCTTGAATTTACGATCTAAAATAATGAAAATTTATAAATGTTTACGGCATTATGTGTTCAGAGCAGTAATCTTGTGGAAATAGAATGACTCAGCTATATTTAAAAAAATTTCCTGGTAAAAACAAGTCCCATGCTCGACTTTACTTTCAGTCTCTGAAATCCACAGATCTAACATTGACAGCATGTAATGTATCATTTTCAATCTACTCCTATAGTTGTTATTACTATTCGCCCGTGGTGAAGGAGCGCCTATGCACCACGTCCACTAGACCCCTGGTCCCATGGTGAGGGGGAGAGAGAATGCAGCTTCCCTTTTTATTGAGGCTACCCAAGGGCAGAAGTCTGACTTCACCTCGACTACACAATATCCATGCCCGCTAGCCGGATTCGAACCCACAACCCAGCAATCCAGCGATCAGACGGAAACGCTTGCCCCTGACCGCTCGATCACCGGATCGGCACTCCTATAGTTTCAACTATTATATACATTGTATATTACTAAGGATTTAACATATGTGCAAATTCTAAAAATTCAAGATGCTTTTCAAAGATATTCCATTGAAATATTTAATTTCCCTATGAAATTGTGAGAGTATCATTTTTCGCTAATCAAAATTATCTGCTCAGTTATATCTAAAGAATATATTCTATCTATTACGAATCATTTTTCCATTTGTAAACCAATTTAAAAAACTCTGAAGTTTGATCAACATACGCCAAAATGAAGACACTGAAAAATGGTAGAAAAATTTAATCCAGTACCACTTCCATCTCGTTGCAACAATCATTTAAACAAATTCGTAATTATACAAATTTAAAAGGCTTTTTGCCAATACAAAACAGGTAGCTTAACAAATGTAAATATCACTAATTATTGCAATCTAACATTCTGTGACCGTAACTGGTATAACTTATTCAAAAGTATAATACCGTTCATTATAAAATTCATTTTTTTATCAATTTCTTTATTGTTTACATCCTATAAATTTAGTGAACATTGCCTGACATGTAAACACATTTGATATTTTTACACATTGAACTCAGTAGATTCGCCAGAAAAAAAAATCAGGAGGGGTTTGGATCTGGACGGGTAACCAAATATTTTGTATTCTATTTCTCCATATATCATTTCTTCGAAATTCAGTGGGTTCGATGGGTTACTGGGGGATGTATAACCCCCAAATCATCCCCCTTGACGACGACGCTGATTGAAATTATTGTAATTCTACTACTAAGCAGCATGATATATAATTTTCTTCAAGTAAAATTCCGTAAAAAAAATCATCTTCACAATCTTAACTCTATGAAAGGTTAAATTTTATATTTTTATTAACCTCTGAGTCTAGAAACTCGAAACGTAAACAGATATATACACGGTAATATAAAGGAAAACGACACCAAATGAAAAAAAAAATCAAAATCTCTAGATTTGTATACGGAAGCGACATACAGATTTTTAATTTTACATAAATAGATGGGGTTTTTTAAGCTATTTAAAAAAATTTTTAAGTATTTCAATTATTTATAATCAAACGGACAGTCTGTGGCAATATTTTAGAAAAATACAAGCAAAAACAATATAAGTAACATTATTTCCAGCAATTTGATCCAAATATGTACTTCCCAAAAATATATTTATTCCAATTACTTTGATCTTTCATTAATTTCACCATCACGCATAATACTGAACCTAAATTAAAATTGTCCCATCACCGCAAACAACCATTAAGCAAACAACACTTATCAAAGATATACCACAAATGGGAAGAAGCTGTTACTTACCAACAAGTATTCCAACCAAGTCCAGCGATCCATGTTGTCGACACAATCCCAATAAACAATCATGCCTTAGGGAAGTGTAAGTCGGACGTCACCAAAAGTCAAAGCCGTCCAAGGTCATGACGTCAGCTTGTCGTCACCGGAACAACCCTGGCTACCTGTTGCACACGCCAACCTAATTGAATCAGATAAAATCAGTCCCGGTTGGAATTAGTAGGACAAAGAGCTGCATTTTTGGCAGATCACTCGATTCGACCAAAGGAAAAGTTCATACCTGTTTGGGGCACAAGATGGGTGCCCCGTATAGGGCACTAGACCACAAAATTATAATGTAACATAATTATCTGCAAGAAATTATTATAGCTGCAGGTGTTAAAGGTTGAAAGTAATAGAAAACAGACTTACCTATACTGAGACACTGAGACTAAAGAGCTAATCAGGGAGCTTAGTCTCATGTTCGACATTATACAGATATTAGTACTGCTAGGCTCACTAACATTAAGTTCGGCTCCATACACTTTGCAGTTCAAAGAGGCCCACCTAAAGGAAAGGACCACTGTAAAGTAGGGTAACTTCAGTCTGCAGACAATTATTGGGTTGACACTTAATATAGTGTGCCACTGGATGTAATAATATTTCATTATGAACTTCCTGTAAAAGGGCATATATATATATGTGTGTGTGTGTGTGTGTGTATATGTGTATATATATATATATATATATATATATATATATATATGTATATATATATATATGCATATATATATATGTATATATATATATATATATATATATATATATACTTATATATATATATATATATATATATATATATATATATATGTATATATATGCATATATATATAGATATATATACTTATATATATATATATATATATACTTATATATATATATATGTATATATATATATATATATATATATATATATATATATATATATATATATATATATACTCAAATGTAATTATTATCATCGATATCGTAATCACTAATAATCAGCATCTCAATCTGGAAAATATGCAGGTACTTTCTACGTTTTTAACACTTTACAACAAAGTTGAAAAGTGTTTATGACTTTGTTCATTCTGTCTGTCTGTCTGTCCGTTAGCACGATAACTGCCGTAAAAATGGCTTAATCAAAATGAAATTTTAGTATGTTGTTCAGACGGTCTGTAGGACCTATGGGAATATAAATGAATAATATCACCCAATTAGTTTTGGATTGAACCCGGGTTGAAAAAATGAAATACATTGAGCCCTATGGGACCTAATTTTTCAAACATTTTTTAAGCGGATTTAAAATTCATAAATTGCTTCGAAAATTTTAGGTAATATTCAAATTGTTCCATAAAATATATAAAAAAAAATTCAGCGAAATATATTCAGTAGTTTTTTAAATAAAAATTAAAATAATAATAACACCTCTTATATGAAGCGATCACGTGACCATGATATGAAACAATCACGTGACCCACTTCAAAATTATATATGGCATCCATCTTGTCTCAAAATCGGGATTTTTAAAGTTCTTTTTAATTCATATTGAGTGTTGTATCCGTCCTAAAACGACTTTATTTTTTCTTAAATTCTATGCATCTACATACTGAAACAACGCAATTATAATATATTTGAGTTTAAATGCTCATCCAAATTTGATTATTTCTACAACGAAGCCTATTTTTCACCTATGTAAAATGTAAACAGCAAAATATGTAGAATGAGTTGTATTACAATTGCTGTATTTCTTTAACACAAAATCATTTAGTTCATGGTTTCTGCATAGATGATATGAATGAAATATTCACTGATTTTAAAAAGAGAGGGACGATTTTTTTAGATGAAGTTTAAAATATTACCGAGGAATGTATTGCATTTTAGACATGTTTAAATAAAATTGCATTGAAGTTGGAAAGTGTTTCATAATCAATGCTTTAAGCATGATTGATCTTTCTTGTTCTTTCATAATCAAGTAGATTTGGCGCTTATTAGTAGTTTAAACTATTATTTTTTCAATGTTCAATAAATATAAAGTTTGAAAAAGTGCATGTAAGATTTTTCATATTTAATAGATTTATCATTAACATAGCAACAAAATATGGAATAAATATTAGTCTAAAAGCAGGGGGCTGGGTTATAATGGACCACTTTCATACATTTTGACGTTTTTCTTTTAAACGATGAGCAAAAATTATGACATTAAATGAGTATACATATTGTCTATATATTCAGGTTCATGATATACTTACTTAAAAACAATAATTACAATTATGTTTCGCTGTAGAATTTTTTAAATGGCTGGTGACAACTTGGAACATTGTTCCCCGGGGTCAGGGTACAATGGTCCACGCCATGAGGCACTGTGGACAGTGGCAAAATTTTCTAAGAAATATGAATATGATTCATCTGTACATTTAAAAAAACTATTTATTTAGTATTTAAATACAACAAAATAGATTTCAGTAAGTTACAACATTTATTTTTTAAAGGACTTATTTTCAATTAAAAATTTCACCACCATTGGCAACTATTGTTCTTCACAATTTAAATATCTGATGTGGGCAGCACATGACTTTCCTTATATAATGCAATGAATTTACTACTTTTACAGTAAAAAAAATAGATTATTTTTATAGTAGTTATTTATATTCTTTTAAAGATATTGAATTTTCGTCAATGAGTCGTCATTTTCCATGTCGTCATCATCAATGAGTAGTCATTAATTTGGCGTCATTTTTATCCATTTGGCGAGTTTTTCGTTAATTTAGCAACATTTAAAAAAGTTGCCAAGTTGGCGACATTCCACCAAATTCGTTGCCAAAATCTCGCCAAGTTATTCTTACAGCAGATAAATGACTATTAGCGTTCAAATACAAAAGTATTACCCAAAGTATCTTTTTTCGTGAATGAAACGAGCTAAATCTACGAGAATGATGTCACCAAATTTATCGCATAGTATTACATATGAAAAGTGAACATGTTTCTCAATTGGAAACATTTTTTTTTATTTTATATAACTTTTCGATAATGTTTTTGAAAATTGTGCAATATCTCGAGAACGGTTCTTGTTAGCGTTCTAAAATTTATGTCAATCGCTTTCTAATGAAAAATTAAATAAGGAATGTCTATTTGCGTAAATTTATTAGAGGTTTTGATTTTTTGACAATTTTTTCAAAATTTCACTCGAAAATTTAGGAGGGGTTCTGAACATTCGATCGCGTATAAAAACAATAGGTTTCCAGTGTTTACAGATTGTGATTTTTTTGCCAAATTTCGTTCGAATCGGTCCATTCGTTCGTCAGTTATCGTCTCCACAGACTCACTGACACACACACACACGCATACATTCACACACACACACACACACACACACATACTTTTACACCCACACCCACACACATACTTTCACAGACACACACACAGACATCACTTCAAAAATGTTTGATTCGTGATCAGGGCTTCGAAAACTCGAATTCGAATTTACGACCCCGTCACAATACTTTCCTTATACATTATGTATATAAGGAAAGTAAAAACTCAGTTTATTTTAAATTATTCAATAAATATTAAAATAAAATAATAGTATGTGAGATAGAGGTTAAATGAAATATATTCAATTAGAGTTGAATGAAATATATTCAATCCCTACAGCAAGTAATTAACGGTAATAAAAATTTGCAAATGACACTCAAAAATATTTTTATGCAACTGAGAACCTACTACATATATTTAGTGATATCCTAGGTTCTGGATGGCAAATTACAATATCTTGAATATTTATGACAAATTCATCAATGTTTTACAGAAAAAAAGGACATCTTAATTAGACTTTTTATGCATTAATTGCATGATTTATATCAATTCTTTCAGTGATTAAACCAATGTAAAATATTTTTACTTTCCTTATATAAAATAATGTATAAGGAAAGTATTGTGACGGGGTCGAAAATTCGAATTCGAGTTTTCGACGGGAGAGCACGTTTCAAGCATCCCTGATCACGAATCGAACATTTTTGAAATTATGTCTGTGTGCGTGTGTGTGTGTGTGTGTTTGTGTGTGTGTCAGTGAGTCTGTGGAGACGATAACTGACAAACTAATGGATAGATTCGAATGAAATTTGGTACAAAAATTACAATCTTTAAACACTGGAAGCTTATTGTTTTTATACGCAATCGAATGTTCAGAATCCCCCTAAATTTTCGAGTGAAATTTTGAAAAAATCAAAACCTCTAATGAAGTTACGCAAATAGACATTTCTTATGTAATTTTTTATTCGAAAACGATTGACATAAATTTTGGAATGCTAACATGAACCGTTCTCGAGATATTGCACATTTTTCAAAAAAATTATCAAAAAATCATATAAAATAAAAAAAAATATTTTCTATTGAGAAACATGTTCACTTTTCATATGTAATACCATGCGATAAATTTCTGACATCATTCTCGTGGATCTAGCTCGTTCCATTCATGAAAAAAGATACTTTGAGTAGTACTTTTGTATTTGAACGCCAGTAGTCATTTATCTGCTGTAAAAATAACTTATTTCTCTGTCCATAACGCTTGGCGAGATTTTGGCGACGAATTTGGTGGGATGTCGCCAATTTGGCAACTTTTTTAAATGTTGCTAAATTAACGTAAAACTCGCCAAATGGATAAAAATGACGCTAAATCAATGAAAATGATGACTCATTGATGAAAATTCAATATAGTGGAAAGAATATAAATATCTAATATAATAATAATCTATTTTTTTTTACTGTAAAAGTAGTAAATTCATTGCATTATATAAGGAAAGTCATGTGCTGCCCACACCAGATTTTTATAAGACATTTTACAAGAATATAATAGCCATAACCTTTACTTCTGTGTTTAAATATTAGAGTCACGCTGTAAAATATTTTCTCAGTTTTGCTTCCTTGAACTCATTTTGAATATTCTTTCTGGCTTTAATTGAAGCGGCTCTTTTTTTGTTTTAATTTTTTCTCTTCCTTCTGGATGGCTTCTCCTTCTAGGATGTTTTGAACTGGTGCATCAGTTGGTATTTTTGATGACCTTTTTCATTTTAAACTTATTGACTAAGGTGAAAAACGTTCAGTAAGTGCAGAATTGCTTCAGCTGATCAAAATATTATCAGATAATTTTCCTGCGATAATTGTGTTGGAATTGCTTGTTGATGGCCTATGACGATGGCAAAACTTTAAGATTCTGAATTCGAAAATTATACCGCCAATATTTTGCAGTTGATTTTTTTTTTCATATCTTCAAATATTCTTTTGATTAATCATTGCAAATTCCTAAGCTAATTTTCTTGTTATTTTAAATATAAGTACATGATGTATTCTAGCAGCATCTACAACATAATTTTCCAACATTTCTTCTTCTTCTTTTGAGAATACCGGCCTTTTTGCATAGTTAGGCACAAACCTAATGGATGATGTGTTCTCACTTTTCACTTAGCTGCTATTTTTAAGGACTTTTACTTTTGAACATAACGCACTAAAAGTGTTCTTTTTTCAATGCCTGTCGTATTGCAGATTAAACGAATAGATCGATTATCATCAATAACACTTTTTCAGCCTGCTTCATGACTTCATTTGGCGCAGTTCTTTTACCAGTTTTCTGTGGTTTGTTGTGTCGAAAGCCCAGACCATCCGACTCGTCCGTAGACTTAGAGCAGCTATTTGGATGGCCGGGTGGTTTGTTGTGTGGCATTCCTAAAAAAAATTGTGTTAAGATATTTTTAAAATAAATTATTCATATTTATAATAACAGAATTAGATTGAATTGATTTTTAAATTATTTTATTATTGATAAATGATTAATGCTTCTTTCGTTTTCTAAATTTCGCCTCTTCACACCGAACTTAATCGTGATAGTACTGCCATGTTTAAATTGTTACAGTTACCATGTTACAGTTTGAAAAGGAATTATATATTAATGCTTACATATTTCTTTAAATTTTTCAGGATATGACCCTAGTTCCAATATTTAAAAACAGTTCAAATTATTATTCTGTAAGATGATTGATTTAACTCACTCTACACTGATCTATCCAATATACCAAGCGATAGAACTAGAAATATATTAATTAGCTTAAAATATTATTTTATTTAAAATTCTATTTGATTCATTATAGATTTAAAATATCATCTGTAAAGCATCATGGTACTAAACATGCTACTAAGCATCTTTAACATTTATTTTCTTATACTTAATTAGTTTATTACTTCCATTTTCATTTGCAATATTTGAAATTTTGAGTTATAACACTTTAAGTGTGTAGATTAGAACATAAATCATGGGCACATTTATTCATTAGAGCCAAATGATTCATCAGTATTTACTAAAAAAAGACTGATGTCCAACTTATAGAAGAATATGGGGTACAGTGGACTAAGCTGTATTACCCCAGGTGTTGTGGTCCATTGTGCCCCATATGGAAGTTCAACAACAAATATAAATAAAATAAGAAAATTTTGAATCTATTGAATGTAGTCAGATATGATATAAAAAGAAAAAATCCTTGCATTTATATTATACTAACACACTTCTTCCAAGTTGCAATTCTTATATGAAGAAAAGGAAATCTGTACATATGAAAAATATCATTTTTACCATTTATGAACCCCCTAAAACTGTAAAGTGGCTTAATAATGAGTTGAGAACATGATTTTTGGATGTAGTACATCAAGTCTATGTTGTCATATATATGTCAAAATATGAAGCTTTGTGAAAAAAAGTAAGAAAAATTAAAGGAGAGTGGTCTACTGTACCCCAGGCTCATTGTGCCCCGTTCTCCCCTAACTATACAAAGCAACTTTTTACAAAAATAAACATTGGCACATTTCTTTAAAAAATCTGATGTGGGCAGCACATGACTTTCCTTATATAATGCAATGAAATTACTACTTTTACAGTAAAAAAATAGGTTATTCTTTTAGTAGATACTTATATTCTTTCCAAGATACTGAATTTTCATCAATAAGTCCTCATTTTCATTGATTTAGCGTCATTTTTATCCATTTGGTGAGATTTTCGTAAATTTGGTAACATTTTAAAATGTCGCCAAGTTGGCGACATTCCGCCAAATTCATCGCGAAAATTTTGCCAAGCGTTATGGACGGAGAAATAAATTATTCTTGTAACAGATAAATGACTATTGGCGTTGAAATACGAAAGAATTACTCAAAGCATCTTTTTTCGTTAATGTAGTGAGTTAGATCCACGAGAATGATGTCACCCAATTTATCGCATGATATTACATATGAAAAGTGAACATGTTTCTGAACAGTTAATATTTTTTTTTATTTATGGGGTTTTTTGTTAAATTTATTTTTAAAATGTGCAATATCTCGGGAACGGTTCATACTAGCATTCTAAAGTTTATGTCAATCGTTTTCTAAGGAAAAATTACATAAGAAATGTCTATTTGCGTAACTTTATTAAAGGTTTTGATTTTTTGATGATTTTTTCAAACTTTCACTCGAAAATTTAGAAGGGTTCTAAACATTCAATTGTGTTTTAAAACAATAGGCTTCCAGTATTCACGGATTGTGATTTTTGCACCAAATTTCATTTGAATCGCTCCATTCGTTCGTCTGTTATCGTCTCCATAGACTCACTGACACACACACACACATACACGCTCGCCCACTCACTTACACGCATGCCCACACACACACACGCGCATACAAGCACACACACACATACTTTCACACACACACACACACAGACATCACCTCAAAAATATTCGATTCGTGATCAGGGATGCTTGAAACGTGCTCTCCCGTAGGAAACTCGAATTCGAATTTTCGACCCCGTCTCACAATACTTTCCTTATACATTATGTATATAAGGAAAGTAATAATGTATAACCATCTAAATATTAAATTTAAATGAATAAAATATAGATTTAATTTGAGATATATGCTGACTTATTTTGCACTTCACATATTGAATATCGCTCTTATTTTATTTACATTATACATTTGCTTCTATTTTCCACATATTTCATGCTCATATTTAACAATGGAATATTATTACTAAAAACGTTTTTTAAACAAAGCCATTTTTTCATTCAAATTATTTAGATGTCAGGGTTATTGATTTTCTATTATATAATAATAGTAAGTTCCATTTTAAATGTTAAAAAATATCCTCATTTTTCTAGCTTATATTTTGACACATCTTTGTAAGTAAATAAGATGTGTGATTATATATGTTTTTATTTTCATATAACACAATATTTTTTTTCTTTACTTTCCAGAAATACTTTAATATATTACGAACATTAGAAATATAAAATAAAAGATAACTTAGTGAATGATTTACATAGTATAAAACTCTATAAAATTATTTTTATCTGTAATTTAATTTACTGTGACATATCCATCAAATCAACTCCAAAAGATGGAAATTTTAAAATAATTCCATCTTAAACAAATCAATCAACTGGCTTATTGTCGCAAGTTGAAAATACCATTTTCTCAAAATACAAATCACTGAAAAGACACCTCGGTTCTCTATTCTGAAAATAATTATTGGTACTTAAAATATTAAAACTTTGAACTTAAAATGTAAACCACTTGAAATACTTAAGTTATACTTATTTTGGAATTTGTTAAAGTAAAAGCAATTTGGCATTTATGCAACCATCAAGTTTCTAAATATTTAAAAGCTTAAGTTTCTAAATATCAGAACTTTTAGGAACTTAATATCCTTATGATATTTCAGTTTTAGACGTATTCTAAGCATTTCAATTTTATAACACATGGAGGAAATATTGTTAATGCAAAAATCTGAATGCGATATTGACTGAGAAAATTACTACTTACAGTTTGATAAAATAATTACTGAATCCTACTTGATTAATCCACATATATGTTTGTTCAACATACATTTATAAATACCCTACATGTATTTGTATTGATTGCATCAAAAAGCATCTTGCCAATGAAAAATCGTTGATTTTCTGGAAGTATAGGAATGCCTGTTAAATATCACGTAATCTGCCCTGTGGGAGAGAGCATGCAGGCCTATTCTTTAAATGGTTGTGCAACAATGATGATCTTATATACTCTCTTCTTCGACCCTGACCGTCCGACCTTTCCGAAAGTGTAAAGTATCTGTTTGGACGGCCGGGAAGTGCCACCCAATTTAGACTGGAACCCAGTGGGGGAGGCATCCACAGGGATCGTACCCTCCTTCCCCTATCACCAACCTCTCTGAAAGACTTATGGACCCACATGTTTAACGTGATCGTACTCCTCGTGAACACGGCGACAGTTTGGGATGAGGCGGGAATCAAACTCGGGTCGTCAGAGTGAAATCCCTGAGCGCTAACCACTGAGCTGTCGCACCCTCTTATATACTCTCTTGGGGGCAGCAGTGCGTACCTGGCCTACCTCTCGGTTTACAGGTTTAGTTTCGCACCCCTGAGGACTTACGGACCCACATGTTTAACGTGATCGTACTCCGCGTGAACACGGCGGCAGTTTTTTCTTTTTCCAGCGGAGGGAATCGAACCCGGGTCTACCGAATGCAATTCCCGCGCGCTGATCAGCGCCCACTCTTATATACTCTCTGTAAAAGTTCTGGAAAAGCGCGTAGCTCGTGAAGTTCTTAGCCAATCTTCAAAATTCGAAAAGTTTCCAGAACTAACTAAAAGTCGCCAAGTTGGCGTTATTTCATCAAATTCGTTGCCAAGATTACAGACTGTGTCGTCAAGGTCATGCAAGTCGTACCTTCAAAATATTACAATGGTTTCCTGTTAGGCATTCGTTACAATGTGATAGCCCTTCCGTTACGTACTTCCACTTCGTTACATACTGTCACATTTATTTCATGATTTATCATTTACCATCGCTGTAAGACGTTTCTCATAAACATGAATTTCAACTTAGTTTTATAAAAATATAAAATTCCTTGTCTTTGACAGGCTTAAATACTAGTCCATTTATAAATTTTCAATAAAATGGGGGGGGGGGGGGGGAATACTCAATTTAAGAGGACTGCATGTCACATTTCAGAAACTGAAGGAAGTTCACAAAGTCTGTGCTTGATGTGCAAAACTGGATGCCAGTTCCGATTTAGCGTGTCAAATTACAAACAAGAAATATCAATCATGCATAAGCATTGATTATGAAACACTTTCCAACTGAAATGTAATTTCATTTAAAAATTTCTAAAATGTGATACATTCAGTGGTGATATCTTTTACATTATCACAGTACTACAGTAATTTATTATACTTAAATATTTAAAACTATATCGAAATATAAATCATCTGATTCTTTATGCAAAATCAATGAATATTTCATTCATATAACTTGTATTCCTGACTCCAGAGCTAAATAATTTTGTGTGAAAAAAATTCAGCAATTCTTATGTAATTCATCTTACAATCGCTTGAGATATTTGCATTCTGCATATGTTAAAATTAGGCTTCGTTGAAGAAATAATAAAAGTTTAGGGATCATTTAAAATCACAATTATTGTAATTGCATAGGCACGGAATTTAGATACACAGATAATATACAGATACACAGATAATATATGTGTGTATGTGTATGTACTCAAAGTATTGGAATCGTGCCGAAGATCGGAACTCGAATTTTCAAAGGATCTACACGTTTTGGGACTTCTAGAACACGAAAATACTATTTTTAAGAAGACGTCTGTGTGTGTAAGGGTGTATCTGTGTATGTTTCTATGTGTTTGTGAGGATATAACATCCACTCTAATTGAAAAACTAATGGACCGAATTTCATACAATTTGGTAAGTATGTTTTTTGTGGGAAATCCTGATGTTCATTAGATTATAGTACGATTCGTAATAAAAGAATTTGCCTTTTTTTATACGTGATTTTTATACGTGATTTTTTACGTGATTTTTGACAACAAAAAGAATAAGACTAACCCCATTACTCTAGGACTAGCCGTTCTTGAGATATTCTAGTTTTTTCGCGTTTTTGCTACGCCACCTTTAACAATAAGTCCAGCTATCAAATGAGAACCAAATTTAAGTTTAACGTGCAAATTCAATGTCATTTAAAATAGTTATGGTTGTTATTTTGTGCAGATAAACTCAAATTATTATTGAAGAAATAAAGAGAACGAATATGAGTCTGCAGAGAAAGACATGTGCTGTCCACATCAGAATTTTTAGCAATATTACAACAATGATTTATAGAAATGAACGGGCATTATTTTCAGGCCATTTCGAAAAAAATGTACGATCTATATTTAAAGATCCATCAAATTTTTATCGAATAAAATGTTCAACAAATTTAAGCTGTGTACCAAATTTTAACTCTCTAGGACGTAGGAAAGTGCATTAAAAATGCCATCAAATAAGTATATCATGAAGAGTTATATAAATTTAAAAAAATGAAAAATTGTTATCTACCAAATTTATTTTAAAATGTGAAGCTTCTCTCATATGCAAAATGATTAAACATTTGGAAAGATATTTATTATAAAATATATCTCTCTTTTCCTTCTGGAGGATATTTCAAAGTCAGAATTTAATTGAATTTGTTTTTTTCCCTATATTAAATAATTTTTAATTAAAAAACTACTTAACATATTTCACTGAATTTTTTTTTATATTTTCTATGGGATAATGTGAATATTTCCTAAACATTTCGAAGCAATTCGTGAATTTTAAATTTACTTAAAAAATGTTTGAAAAATTCGGTCCCATAGGGTTCAATGTATTTCATTTTTTCAACCCGGGTTCAATAAAAAACTAATTGGGTGATATTATTTACTTATATTCCCATAGGTCCCACAGACCGTCTGAAAAACATACTAAGATTTCATTTTGATAAAGTCATTTTTACGGCAGTTATCGTGCTAACGGACAGACAGACAGACAGACAGACAGACAGAATGAACAAAGTCATAAACACTTTTCAACTTTGTTGTAAAGTGTTAACAACTTTGTTGTAAAGTGTTAAAAACTTTCTGTTTTTCTGTCTCTGGACAAAATCATTGCTAGCTAGCTTTATTGGAAATTACAGAGACAGAAATAGGATGACATCTTAACCACGAATAAAATGCAGCATAAACATCACAGTTTGAAACTTGATAACCAGTCTCGGATTGGCGACATCCAATATTCTTAGCTACATTTTTTTTGTCAATAGTTTTCTATCTCCATTGAAGCCTAAGGTTATTGTGCGTGTTTTTGTTTGTTTTTTAGTTGCGACCCTCAAACTGTTCCACTTTCCTTTAGTCGCCCGCGGAACAATTTTCCAACCCCTGCTTGACAGTAATGCATATTAAGATCAGCAGTCAGCTGCCAGAACTTTATACAAATAGATGCACTGATGGAACAGATATTTACTCGGATTTTTAACCGATCACACTGCTTTTCCATTGCATGTAATGTACAGAGTGCTCTCATGAATGAGTACAGAGTACATAATGTACAGATTGCTCTCATGAATGAGTAGAGTACATAATGTACAGACTGCTCTCATTTAATGAGTACAGAGTACATAATGTACAGAGTGCTCTCATGAATGAGTAGAGTACATAATGTACAGACTGCTCTCATTTAATGAGTACAGAGTACATAATGCACAGAGTGCTCTCATGAATGAGTAGAGTACATAATATACAGAGTGCTCTCATGAATGAGTAGAGTACACATTGTACAGAGTGATCTCATGAATGAGTAGAGTACATATTGTACAGAGTGCTCTCATGAATGAGTACAGTACATAATGTACTGGGTGCTCTCATGAATGAGTAGAGTACATACTGTACGGAGTGCTCTCATGAATGAGTAGAGTGCATAATGTACGGAGTGCTCTCGTGAGTGAGTAGAGTGCATAATGTACGGAGTGCTTTCATGAGTGAGTAGAGTGCATAATGTACGGAGTGCTCTCATGAATGAGTAGAGTGCATAATGTACGGAGTGCTCTCATGAATGAGTAGAGTGCATAATGTACGGAGTGCTCTCATGAATGAGTAGAGTGCATAATGTACAGAGTGCTCTCATGAGTGAGTAGAGTACATAATGTACAGAGTGCTCTCATGAATGAGTAGAGTACATAATGTACAGATGCTTTCATGAATGAGTAGAGTACATAATGTACAGAGTGCTCTCATGAATGAGTGGAGTGCATAATGTACAGAGTGCTCTCATGAATGAGTGGAGTACATAATGTACAGAGTGCTCTCATGAATGAGTGGAGTACATAATGTACAGAGTGCTCTCATGAATGAGGGGAGTACATAATGTACAGAGTGCCCTCATGAATGAGTTGAGTACATAATGTACAGAGTGCTCTCATGTATGAGTAGAGTACATAATGTACAGAGTGCTCTCATGAATGAGTAGAGTACATAATGTACAGAGTGCTCTCATGAATGAGTAGAGTACATAATGTACAGAGTGCTCTCATGAATGAGTAGAGTACATAATGTACAGAGTGCTCTCATGAATGAGTAGAGTACATAATGTACAGAGTGCTCTCATGAATGAGTAGAGTACATAATGTACAGAGTGCTCTCATGAATGAATACAGAGTACATAATGTACAGAGTGCTCACATGAGTGCTCTCAAAATGACAGTGCGCTATCGATTGGAAAAGTTTGCAATGCATCTAGCGGCGAATTAAAAAAATTCGAATTCCTATCTTAAAAGAAAAGCAAGATCGGTGAAAATTTTCAATTACAAAGATTCCATTTAGTATGCAGAGATGTGTGATTTGTGGATAACATGTACACAGACGATAAAAAACGAGGTCAACTAAAAGTGATAATTGTGCATATGTCTCGTTATACTGAAATACTTCTGAAGCAAAATAGCGAGAAATGTGCAAGAAAAATAATAATCTGTATAATAATATATTTTTAATTTAGTTAGAATCATACTTTTTTATAGTAAAAAAATGTTTTATAGAAGTAGCAGACATATGATGCAGTGCCACAGTTATCTCTTTTTGTTGACATAATTTTTTATCGTCTGTGTACATGCTATGTGCAAACCGCACGTCTTTTCGTACTTAATGAAGAACTTTCTACAGTTTCAAAGAGACTTAATTATCATTAAATAGAGACCTGTTAACATTATATATTATTTCTATGCCAAAGTATCAGTCTAAATCCATTTTCATGCTATGTCTACTTGATTGACTTCAAACTGACTTGAAGATTGACTTTTGAAAGTGTGAAAAAAAGCAACTTATACGCCAGAAAATAACAAATTTTACCACTCATTTATGGCTTTAGAATACACCTATTTTCATGAACATCTTTAAAACGTAAGAAATCGTCAGACGATTTTTAGAAAAGAAAAGATTATACTTGGAATAAGAGTAGATGATACTTAGGAAAAGAATAGTTGATACTTAGAAAAAGAATAGATTATACTTAGGGAAAGAATAGATGATATTTGGAAAAAAGAGATAATACTTAGGAAAAGAATAGATAATACTTCGGAAAAGAATAGATGATGCTTAGAAAAAGAATAGATAAAACTTGGAAAAATAATAGATGTTACTTTAAAAAAGAAGTATACCGAATTAATATAAAAACGTAGCTCTGAAAGAATACTCGAAACACTATTTCTTTTGGAAAATAAAAAATGGCGCCATTTAAAGAACCACGGGAACGTAAGGCTTTAAGGAAGTTAACCAGACCAAATGAAAATTATATACATCGATTACATAACGGAATATTTAAGTGATAAAGAGCCAAACTTTAGAAGTCATGGTTTATTAAAGTCTTCGGTAAGTATTCAAATGGAATGGAAAATACTTCACAAAATGATGAGCACAGATTATCTAAATTTAAATATAAACTAAAACTTGCTGCAAATGATGTTATTAATATCGCTGGGTAAGAAGCATCGGAGAGAATTCGAAAACGAGGGAATTAAAAATCTGAAAGTTTTAAAAGCGTCATTAATTTGTCCAACTGCAGCTCTGGCATTATTAGAACTTAAAACCCCAGGGTCTCTCGAGACAGAAGACTTAGTTTCATTTCGCTTTTAACGTTTAAAGGCATTCATTTAAATAATTACAGTACATTTTATGGAACTATATGTTTAAAACGTTTAGTTCGAAAATAATGATATAGTGAGGTTGTTTAAATACTATGTATGCTATTCCGAAGTAAATATTAGTTTATTTTTCTAGTATATGTAAAAGAGCTCGTAAAATGGTTTGTAAAAATGGTATGTACAATTCCTGATATAGGAAGTACATACAGAAGAAGATACAAAGTGATATAGAACGGTGTACAGTGGTTCTCAATTGGTGACCCCCGGACTCCAAAGATCCACTTAAACTATTGAGAGGCTCAGCAATATTCATTGTAAATTATAACATTTTTCTTTGATTTCATTAAATTTTCAAAAGTATGGCTTAGCTTTTGATTCAAGAACAGTCCGCAGCCCTTGGATAATTTGAAACCACTGGTGTAGAAGGTAGCAATAGAATGTTATCTGGTCACAATCCAGGAATATTACATTCCTAGCAAGTACATCTAATTTTAACAACTGATTCTTTTTAGCGGCTAAAATGAGGCCTACTACGCTGGAAACTTCCATTCCTTCGTGTGATCAATTTTCAAAACTATTGCATTTTATAAATAATTCATTTATTTCAAAAGATAGCATATCTATATTTTTTATTAGTTTTTCGTGCTCTATCCTAAAATAGATGTGTCTACTTTCGTCTGATTATATTTGTTACTATAGCAATGGTGCGAAATATCTATAAAGCGATGCGACTCATAAAACTCTGGAAGAAAGCCCGGTAAACATGTAGAGTACTCTTCAGTTATTGAAGTAGGAAAATAAGAACTTAATAGTTTTTATATAAATTCACACACGACGTACTAATTTTTCGACGTACTAAACTTGTGTATCTGTGTGTTTGCGTGTGTATTTGCGTGTGTATGTGTGTATGTGAATGCACGCGGAATAGGCATAACCTTGTTGAAAAGTGACCTGATTTCCCGCATTCATTTTTAAAATCTGGTAAGTTAATTTCAGTTTTCAAATTTACACCTTTTGTGTGTGTTTCAAGAGAGAGCAAAACAATTTGTATTTTGTACTGAGATATTTATGTCAGGTATTACAATTCGCTACTTATACTGAGGTACTAGAATGCTCTGTTACTTTTTCAGCATAATATCTTTAATTTCATTCCATTGTGTACCGTAAATGTCTGAAACTTTCTGTATGAGTACTGTAGGAAACAGAAATGCAACTGTAGGAGTCAAAAAAATTTCCAGTTACATAAAAATGTTTAACAAAAAAATTTTCTTCGATTCTTGTAGCTCTTGGACAAAACCGGATAGGATTGTTTTGACACTCTGAGGTGTTTTTAAGCTCCCAATAACTACTTCAGCCAAGAGCTACAGTTTAACGTAGATTCGAATCATTTCGATCCTAAATACATACACAGAGAACCTAGAATTCATATTCGTCTCCCCTGGATCTGAATGACAGTGTGAATCATTTGGTCACATCTGGTATTCGAAGTCAGCGAAAAGTTCTATGTGTAGAATGTCAGCATTTGCAACTCTATGAAATGTCTTGTTCAGAGTTTCCATGACTAAAAGCAGTGTTCTTTTTAATAAAAAACGAAAGAAAAGACGTACCGATTTTTTCATTTTTAGTAAAAAAATCTCACGAAAGGTTTTATAGTGTGTATTTTTCATTTATTTTCGGATATAACAGACTTTGTGCGAACTTATTTTATCTACGTGCATTCACAAAAGATCATCTCGCAAAAATTTATCATCTCTATGAGCGACATGTAAAAAACCATTTGTGGAAATCAAACAATCCATACCATTTCATTATCATCATCGGGAAAACTCATTTTGACGGGAACTTCATTTCTTGTTTCTGGGTGGAGAAAACTATTGACGACTCACATATAAAGCTTTTAGTGGAATCGCCAAATTATTTGAAAAATTCTGGAATACTGTTTTGACATTCTAAGGTAAGACAAACTTAGCAATAAGAAAAACTTGAGCGACGTATTTAAGCACAAATAAGATAAAATACAGCTGTTTCGAGGATATGCTGGATCACCTTCCTCAGTGCAAAAGAATCAACAAAGCCTTGGTCAAGAAGACAAAATGGGCACAAATAGAATAAACAGAAGGGTTTATATACCCAAGGCCTGGATTAAGAGAACACTTTAGAGAGCCAATCAGAAAGAATAATGAAGAACAGTCCGACCAATCCGAAACGAGAAGTAACACACAAGATTGGCGTGCGCCAAAACACAACAGGAATATCTCGACAAGACGAATTAAGTACGGACAAGAATAAATGAGATCCAACAAGACAAAAAATAGTAAAAACGCCACATAACATCCCTTTTGTGCGACAAAAATTGGGACTCTTATGTGTATTTTGTTTTCCTTACCTGATCAAATTCAGTTAACCAGTGTAAGGGAATTGCTAACAGTCTGATCACTCGTTCAAATCCATTTATTGTGTTTTATTTAATGAATTGTAATAAAATGGTGCACAAGACATTCTCTTATATGCATAATTTATATCCTTCAAATCCATTTATACCAAAACTATAACGAATTACTCGGCGTTACTCGCGGGTCTTAAAAAAGCGCCCGCTATGTAAATATTGCAGATAGATATTCCAAATCACCTGCTTTGAGCTAAAATTATTTCCGTACTCTGTTTTCTCTATGAGCAACCATGCCAGTTATACAACGTGGACATAATACGCGCTACATAGGTTCCTTTTATTTGATACGCCCTAAACAAGCTTGTTAAAAATACTCGAAAAAGAAAAGAACCCCACCCCAAAAAAGAAAAGAACCCCACCTTCGGCCCGCTGCGCTGACGCAGTACTCTTCGGCCTCAACAAGGTATATTTGAATGAGCACACACATGCAAGTGAAAATTGCATGCTAATCAGATCAAGGGGGATTGAGATGTATCAAATCGCAGATATAATAAAACGATAAAATTATAAAAAAAATAAAATGCTATCTCGTCGAGTTTCCATTCGAATTTCGTCATTTATAGCATAATGCCCATGATGATAATGTGATACAAAATTAAAATAAAATAGAACGGGAACTTTTAAATTCTCAAAATCAAAATTTCGCATTTTAAATCCTAGTTACTGTCGCTACTGATGTCTGTAATACTCATGGATCAAGCGTTGAAGATCCATCTGTAGTTGCAATGAATAAATTGATTTGACGAAATGGCAGAAAGTGGTCGTTCTCGCCTTTAAATATTCATAACGTTTTAACTAATTCAAATTTTTAAAAACTCAGCGAGGTCTGTCTTCCCAAGAGCTCAACTACCTCTGTATTGAATTTCACTGCTGTCTAAATGATTTTACGCTGCAGAAGACACCCGCACATAAACACAGACAAACAACTTATCTCATGATGTAAGATAAATCAAATTATATCGAAAAGTTTTCTGTCTCCATTTTTTCTTTTTTTAGTACCTTTTAAAAATGTTTCCTAAGTTCCAGTTTTCCTCCTCAGGGGGCTTATTCTTAATACCCCCTTACAAAGCTCAAAATCGAGGTTTTAATGTAAATGTGAAAATCGTCCGCTGATTGAGGAGGAAACATAATCGGGTAAACACATAGAGACTATTGATGAAATCTTATTATTGCATCGTAGACAATGCAGTTGATATCCTATTACATCACAGGAATTTCCCTACCGGATGGAAAATAAATTAAGTAGCGAATAATTCATACGTTTGATTTGTAATCTTTTGTTTCAACAATACCCCATAAGCGCATTTTTATGATGCAATTAAAGATATGTGTGATATCTGTGGAATATCAATTATTAATATCTATATTAACAATTATCTATCTATATAACTATGATCAATTGTTTTCTAATTGCATATTAAAAACATATTAATAACATATACTCATGTTTGTAAAAATTGCAACACCATGAAGGAATCCCGTAATTGAGCTGAAACATACAGCAAATGCAAATTAGGGTGTGCTATGCAAATGATTAAAATTTCAGTCATCTCGCATGCGTTGGCTTAGCAGCACCCTCTGAACTGCTGCTTTAGCCGTATAAATAGAAAACTGTAGCGGGACGTTGAAAATAGTCTATGGTTGTCTTTTTGAAAAATGTAATGAGTGAAAAATCTTAAAAAATTATCAAAGTTACATCATTCCGACCCAAACATCACAGAGATTCTCCAAGTTGATTAAAAAAGATGAGGAGAGATTATAGAATGTGGGAGTGCAGAAATTAAAAAAAAAATATTAAAAAAATATTCGAGTGAGGTATAAAAAAAAGAGTACATTGAGGCTAAAATAAAAAATGCTATTTTCTTTTTAATTTTGTCGTCACTAAGAGGGAGGGCGATTAAATAAGATCAAATGTTCGCCTTTCTTTATTTTGAAAAAGTTATGAACAATACAAAAATATCTGTAACTGTTTTCGGAAATATATCACACAAATCCCAATGAGGGAGGAAATAGCACGGACATGTCATTTTGATTAGAAAAAGAGTGTAAAAGATTATTAAATAGGGGTGAACCTTTTAAAAAAATTATAAAAATATTCGAGAGGGGACAAAATTCCAACCCATCGAAATAAGACAAAAAATAGAAAAATAAATTTATTTTTGCAATCACTGAATAGGATGAGAAGGCTGAAAAGATCAAGTTTTTAATTATTTTGTATATTTGGAAAATAAAAGCGATAATTTCTGAAAAAATATTCAGAAATACCCAACAATTCTCAACATAAATGCTAAAACATAAATCGGACGCTTCAAATTGGGCCAAAAGGAAAGGGTTGGGATAGTAAAATATGAGGAGGGGTGGCGAAAATTAAAATGAATATTCGAATGAGTTATCAAAAATTCGAAGTATCGAAACTAATAAAAATACCAATTTTTACATTTCCTATATACATAATATACATATAGGAAAAGCATCTTGACGGGGTCAAAAAGTAAAATTCGAGTTTTTGACGGAAATGTTTCAAGCATCCCCTGAACTCGAATCGAACGTTTTTGAGGGATGTCTCTCTCTCTCTCTCTCTGTGTGTGTGTGTGTGTGTGTGTGTGTGCGTGAGTCTGTGGAGACGATATCTCGCGAACAAATGGAGCATTTCGAACGAAATTTGGTACAAGAATTACAATCTGTGAACATCGTAACTCTAATGTTCAGAGCACACTAAATTTTTGAATGAATTTCACACAAGATCATTGATGTCACATCTACGATTACCAGAATTCACTGAAGAAATTATGGGGAATCATTTAATTTTCTTGACTTGTAATGATACGGCTGTAATTTTTGGATCTCGCGGTGATGTTGCAACACTTTTTCTAGTTTGTTTCTACTGTTCTGTGGCGCTGTGCAAGTCACAAACTAAAGTTGTCCATTCATAAAAGAAGTTGGTGTTTTGTATATACTTAAGAATTTCTTTAATAAGTTATATGTGATCTACTATGCATCTCCAATATACCCAAGAGAGCTTAAGATTTGTGCAGAAACGCTGGAAGCACAAATTTCTAAAGTACGACGAATTCTGTTCGTAAGATTTGTTGCCTACAGCTACAACACAGTATGGCAAAAATTGTAAAGCGTTAGTTTTACAGTTTGAATAAGCCAATAAAAACAAGACAAAAGACAAAATGGATCGGACTATGTATCATAACGTGCTGAACAAAAAACAAGAAAGATAAACCATGCATAAAGCATTGATTATGAAACACTTTCCAATTTCAATGCAATTTCATTTAAACATCTCTAAAATGCGATACATTCCTCGGTAATATTTTAAAAATTATCACAATACTACATTAATTTATTATATTTGAAAACTTAAAAGTTCATCGAAAAAAATGAACTTCATTCAAATGACGTCAATTAAATATAAATCGCCTGGCTTCTTGGTAATGTTTCTAACATTATCATAATACTACAATAATTTATTATATTTGAAAACTTCATCGAAAACAACTGACATTTATTCAAATGACGCCATCGAAATATAACACGCCTGGCTCTCTCTGTAAAAGCACCATTTCATTCATGGGCATTTTCCCATTCATTTCATTCATCACAATACCATAATAATTTATTGTACTTAAAAACTTAAGACCATGCAGTTACAAGTAATTAAACTCTATGCTTAAAACTTCATCGAAAAAAATCGTCCTTCTCTCTGTAAAATCAATGAATATTTCACTCATATCAGCTCCATGAGTTACATAATTTTGCGTTAAAGAAATACAGCAATTCTTATACAACTCATTCTACACATTTTGCTGTTTACATTTTACATAAGTGAAAAATAGGCTTCGTTGCAGACATAATCAAATTTGGATGATCATTTAAACTCAAATATATTGTCATTGCGTTGTTTCAGTATGTAGATGCACAGAATTTAAGCAAAAATAAAGCAGTTTTAGAACGGATACAACACTCAATATGAAATAAAAAGAACTTTAAAAATCACGATTTTGAGAGAAGATGAATGCCATATTTCATTTTGAAGTGGGTCACGTGATCTTTTCATATCATGGTCACGTGATCGCTTCATATAAGAGGTGTAATTATTATTTTAATTTTTATTGTAAAAACTACTGAATATATTTTGCTGAAATTTTTTTTATATATTTTATGGGATAATTTGAATATTACCTAAAATTTTCGAAGCAATTTGTGAATTTTAAATTTGCTTAAAAAATGTTTGAAAAATTAAGTCCCATAGGGTTCGATGTATTTCATATTTTCAACCCGGGTTCACTCCAAAACTAATTGGGTGATATTATACATTTATATTCCCCTAGGTCCCACAGACCGTCTGAACAACATATTAAAATTTCATTTGGATTAAGTGATTTTTACGGCAGTTATCGGGCTAACGAACAGACAGACAGGCAGACAGACAGACAGACAGAATGAACAAAGTCATAAACACTTTTCAACTTTGTTGTAAAGTGTTAAAAACTTCATTTCAGTTCATTTTAGGTCTTAGACTGATGTTTGATGCTTTCCAGGATTTCACAGAATCCAGCCTTGATAACAAAAGGGAAAGACGGATCTTCACAAATCTCACATCAAAGTCGAAGATTTTGTTGAAGTGTTTGGGAAGAGAGGGGAATTTCCAGGTTCAAGATAAAAAAAATCATGACGATGCTGCAAATTTGAAGTTTTGTGGTGGTGTTCTACACGGCACACAAGAAAGGCGTAGTACACAAGAAATAATCGATCATCCACCAATTTCACCAAGTGTTGTCTATGAAAGCTTAAAGAACTCTACAAAAAAAAACCTCCTTTTTATTAGTATGGTGGAAATTGTTGTTGTTGAGACCCAGACCATCCGACCTACCAGAAAGTTGTAAAATAACTTCTTGGACGGCCGGGAAGAGCCACCCAATTTTGACCGGAACCCAATTAGGGAGGCATCCACAGGGACAGTACCCTTCTTCCCCTACCACCAACCTCTCGGAAGGACTTACGGACCCTATTTTAGGCTTTCGGTGCTCATCTATATTTATTTATCCGTGCCCGTACATAAAAGGTCTGCAAGGCCGAAATCCAGATTTTCATCCGGACAGACTCGAAATGCTAGTGTTTAAACCCAGCCCGAATCCAAAGAAACGTATGAATGCACGATCCGACCCGACCCGAAGTCTAATGAGTCTCAGCCCGATATGATTTATATTCAAATGTGTTAAAAACACGAATATGGAAAATTTTTCTATGAAGAATTGAGATAAAAGTTTGTTTTTAAGCATTTATCTTTAACTAACTAAAATAAACACAGTAATTTAATATATTAATTAAAATTAATTTCTACTTCCTCTACAATACATGGCAATGTATAGGAAAATTATTGAAATCGTGTCGAAAATTGCAATCAACGAACCTACAAGTTTCGAGCACTCGACCTGAAAACACTATTTTTAGAGTGATGTCTGTGTTCCTGTTGTTGTTGAGACCCAGACCATCCGACCTACCAGAAAGGTATAAGGTATCAGTTTGGACGGCCGGGAAGTGCCACTCAATTTAGACCGGAACCCAGTGGGAGAGTCATCCACAGGGACCGTACCCTCCTTTCTCTACCACCAACCTCTCGGAAGGACTTACAGAGCCACATGTTTAACGTGATCGTACTCCGCGTGAGCACGGCGGCAGTTTTGGCAGAGGAGGGAATCGAACCCAGGCCTACCGAGTACAATTCCCGCGCACTAACCACTGGACTACCGCTCCCGCATTGTGGAAATTGTGTTTTAGTTAGACGAAATGGGTCCAGACGAAATGGATACTTTTAAAACATCTAGTTTATTGGTTTTCTTGCACTGTCGAAGGGAATCCAGCGTATCCTCAAAACAGCTGTATGTTGCATTAATGTCCTATTTGTCTTATATATTATATTTACGTGTATTTGTGCTTTTAAAAGAAGCTTGTTATTCAGAAATTTCGCCTCTTCCTTGTATCCTGAGGATACACCCCCGATTTCTGAGTATACATCGTAACAATTTGTCCTCTATTACACATTGCCAGTGATCTTAACTTCTATTCTAGTTTTGAGCTGACATGTCTTGTAAAGGAAATTGATATATAAATTATAACCAAGAAAGATCAATCATGCATAAAGCATTGATTATGAAACACCTTCCAACTCCAATGCAATTTTATTTAAACATTTCTAAATGCGATACATTCAGAGGTAATATTTTTAAAATTATCACAATACTACTTTAACTTATTATATTTGAAAACTTAAAACTTCATCGAAAAAAATTAACCTTATTCAAATAATGTCATTGAAATTTAAATTGCCTTGTTTAAATATCTCTAAAATGCGATACATTCAGCGGTAATATTTTTAAGGTTATCACAATAATACAAAAATTTATTATATTTGAAAACTTGAAACTTTATCGAAAAAAATGAACTTTATTCAAATGACGTCATTGAAATATAAATCGCCAGGCTCTCTATGTAAAAGCTGTAAATATTTCGTTCATACACTTTTATTCCATTCCTTTCATTCATCACAATACTACAATAATTTATTTTATTTAAAAACTTAAAACCATGTTAAGTACAAGTAATTTAACTCTATGCATAAAACATCATCGAAAAAATCGTCTGCTTCTCTATGTAAAATCAATGAATGTTTCATTCATATCAACTATATTGCAGACTCCAGAGCTAAATAATTTTGCGTTAAAGAAATTCAGCAATTCTTATACAACTCATCCTACATCTTTATTTGTTTAGATTCTCCATAAGTGAAAATTAGGCTTCGTTGTAAAAATAATCAAAGTTCGATGATCATTTCTCTCTGTAAAATCAATGAATATTTCATTCATCTCAGCTGTGCGGATTCCATGAGCTACATAATTTTGCGTTAAAGAAATACAGCAATTCTTATGCAACTCATTCTGCATATTTTGCTGTTTACATTTTACATAAGTGGGAAATAGGCTTCGTTGTAGACATAATCAAATTTGGATGATCATTTAAACTCAAATATATTGTAATTGCGTTGTTTCAGAATGTAGATGCACAGAATTGAAGCAAAAATAAAGCGGTTTTAGGACGGATACAACGCTAAATATAAAATAAAAAGAACTTTAAAAATCACGATTTTGACACAAGATGGATGACATATTTCATTTTGAAGTGGGTCACGTGATCTCTTCATATAATATGGATGTAATTATTATTTTAATTTTTATTTAAAAAACTACCGAATATATTTCGCTGGAAATTTTTTCACATATTTTATGGGATAATTTGAATATTTCCTAAAACTTTCGAAGCAATTTGGGAATTTTAAATTTGCTTAAAAAATGTTTGAAAAATTAGGTCCCATAGTGTTCAATATATTTCATTTTTTCAATCCGGGTTCAGTCCAAAACTAATTGGGTGTTATTATTCATTTATATTCCCATAGGTTCTACAGACCGTCTGAACAACATACTAAAATTTCAATTTGACAAAGTCATTTTTACGGTAATTATCGCGCTAACGAACGGACAGACAGACAGAATGAACAAATTCATAGACACGTTTCAACTATGTTGTAAAGTTTTATTAAACAAGAATAAAATCACTTTCAGTTTAAGAACTGATGTAAAAATTAAGGGTTTATTTGACATTTAGCCACACACCCTTAGACCACGCCCCATATTCACATGAGTTCACTCATTCTATATGTAATTGAAAATATCTTTCCCAAAATAGCCATATGCATATTCATATGCGCATTTGTGAAAATAAAACTATGTAATATGAACAGCTGTGGCCATGTGCGTATCAATACCTCTTTATATAGAACAAAAATGTAAAAAAATATACTTTTGCGAAAATAAAAAACTTTAAATTTCGAACACGAATGTTATTTTAGAATCTCTCTTTTTAAAAAAGATCCTGTGATTTTTTTACACTGCATTACGAACAAACAGCAAAACGCTCAGTTCTGAAAATTTACTCGTAGACTAATATGAATACGTAGATGAGCAAAACAGGCTTAAAATTTTTATTAAGGTGTTAGTTAATTAAATATCAATTAATATAATTTTGCATTGCCAGTATGGGCAAAGGTTTAAATAGGTCAAGGCGATATATGACGTATGTGATTGGTTACTGACAGTAACGTCACAAAGATGGCCAAGGACAATGCTGATTTTTATAAACATACCGTTTCACATGTCATGAACAAATACGATTAAAATGTAATTATTATTGCAGTTAACAATTATATGTCTTGTTGTTGATTCTTACAAACAATTAAACAAAGAAATTACAAACACTAATTTTATGATCACAATTGTTAGAACTTTTAGCATGCTAACTGCCTATTTTATTAAACTAATTTAATTTGTTTATATTTTAAACCGCATGCGTTGTACAATCATTTACATCTCGAATAAAATATTTGCATATATAGCTCAGATTCGATTCCTTTATATTAAAGTTATTATTATACTAAAATTCCACCAAAGCAAAAACAACTTTATCGCAGTAGAACTACAAATTAAAAAAGTTTTAAGCCTGCTATCAGGCCGTCATATTTAAGGTAAGGGGTGCGAGCGCGTGCACCCTTCGAAGTGGCGATCAGGGTTGCCCGTTCGCTACGTGGGCGAGGCGAAAAATCTCGCGAAGTGGGCTCCGAGGGTTGATAAGCGTTAGCGAACAGGGGTGGAACCCCGAAAGGCCTATTACGTCTGCATAACAGGCGAGTCTGAAGAGGGCGCAAGTTAGCTCCGGAAACTAACAAGCGCTAGAGAGCGAGCGCAGCCATCTAGTTTTCTTAGAAAACTACCCTAAGTACTTGATGACCCATTAAATTCAGTAATAATAAAACATTAGGTGTATCCTCTAAAACAGGTGGCCTCTTTTCGATACTTACGAGCCGCATTTAGCTTTAAAATCTATATAAATAAAATTGGAAATCTGTCTGTATTATTTTCCCTGCAATACATGGTAATGTATAGGGACAATGTTGTAATCGTGTTGAAAATCGCAACTCGAGTTTTCGACGGATTTATACGTTTCGAATATCCTAGATAGAACACGAAAAAACTATTTTTAGTCTGACTTCTGTGTGTGTGTGTTTGTGTGTGTGTCCCTCTGTATGTGTGTCCCTCTGTATGTCCCCCTCTCTGTATGCGTATGTGTGTGTCCCCCTCCTGCTCTGTATGTGTGTGTGTGTGTGTGTGTCTGTGTATATGTCTGTACAATGTATTTATCCACTCTAACTCAAATACTAATGTGTCAAATTACATAAAATTTTATATGTAAGTCACTTGTGGGTTACCGTGGTGGTAATTAGATTTTGGTACGATTCGAGATAATGGAACCCGCTTCCTTTTACGGAATGGCCCTCAAAATCTGTATGTATCCAATCTAGCTAAATTACTAATAGACCAAATTTCACAAAATTTGTTAGATAAGTCCCTAGTGCTGATTAGATTTTGGTATGATCCGGAATAAAAAAAACCTGCCATTTTTTCGAAATGACCCACAAAAATTATATGTATCCACTCTAGCTAAAAATTAATGAACCAAATTTCACAAAATTTGGTAGGTAAGTCACTCGTGGGTTACCCTGGTGCTGCTTAGATTTTGGTATGATTCAGGTAAAAAAGAATCTGCCTTTTTTTACGAGTTGCCCTGCAAAAATAGTATGGATCCGCTCTAGCTGAGAAACTAGCGGACCAAATTTCACAAAATTTGATAGATAAGTAACTTGTAGATTACCGTGGGGCTGGTTGGACTTCAGTACAATTCGGGATAAAACAAGCTGCATTTTTTGCGAAATGACCCGCAAAAATCGGCAACATGTAAAATGAAATATTACAAATGTATCAATTACGTGCATGTTTTACACGTAATTTTTGACACTGAAAAAAATAAGACAAACCCCATTACTCTAAGATAGATCATTCTCGAGATATTTCAAATTTTAATTTTGTGGAACTGAAAACAGTTTTCACTGTAGTGAAAAGCAATTTAAGGAAATTTCTTAAAATTTAGTATTTACGTCCCTTGTGGTTATTCTGATACTGATTAATTAGATCTTGTCATGATTCGGAAAAATATAACCGACAATTTTTTTTTTTTTTTTTGAAAAATTGCCCTCAACGATCGTGAAAATATGAAATAAATGGCTAGAATTGCTAAAATATGTTAATTAACTACTTGTTCTTCATGCAATTTTTGACAGCACAGCGAATAAGACTGGCCCACTCTAGAATGAACCTTTGTCGAGATATTGTATTTTTTTTTTTTTTTTTTAATTTTGAAATTTTGAAGAGCTGAAGACTTTAAAGTGCATTAAGTTGCCAGATGTAACGAAAATGCATGAAAACTGCAAATTAGATATCATATCAGAAAAGTATCTATGCTATTTTCATAGCATCAAAAACTTATATTATTTTCTGCAATTAAATTCAATTTAATGCAATATGAAATAAAAAATAGTAACATGAATTGGAATTTGTAAGCAAAGACATGTGCTGCCCACATCAGATTTTTTTTAATTCATTTTTTACTGTTTATGGGTTGTACAAAATGCAAATGTTTCAGATGTCGTAGGCCACACAAAACTCGAATGAGGACCACACACTACCCATATTTATTTTAACTTTTCAACCAGTACCCCCCGCCCTAAAAATTTAGTACACCCCCGTCCCCCTAGTTTTTAATCCCAGATAAACCCCTGTCCCACACCTCTTCCATTCGGTATCCCTTACTGAACCTGTCTATATATTACCGGCAATGTGTGAAAGTCGGCAGTCTATAAAATACCTAGGCATTATATAGAATGCCGAAAACTGGTCGGCAATCTATGAAACGATTAAAATTTCACAGATTTCCTAGGCATTCTATAGAATGCCAAATGATAAACTGGCAAAGTATGAAATACATCTCCGATTCATTCCTTTTTTCACATTTTGCCTAAATAGCATCTGTCATTCTATAGAATGCCTAGGTATTATATACGATGCCTAGGGAAAGTATATAATAATTCTCATATTTCATACTTTGCCTAAAAAAGGCCGGTATTCTATAAAATGCCTAGGTATTCTATAGAATGTCTACATTTCATACATTACCGGTAACATGACCGGCAACGTATGAAAGCCGGCATTCTATAGAATACCTAGCATTATATAGAATACCGAAAACTGGTCGGCAATCTATGAAACGATTAACATTTCATACATTTCTTAGGCATTCTATAAAATGCCTAGTGACAAACCGGCAAAGTATGAAATACATCTCCGATTCATTCCTTTTTTCATACATTGCCTAAATACCATTTGTCATTCTATAGAATGCCTAGGTATTAAATACAATGCCTAGGGAAAGTATTAATAATTCTCATATTTTATACTTTGCCTAAAAACGGCCGGGATTCTATAAAATGCCTAATTATTCTATAGAATGCCGGCATTTCATGCATTGCCGGTAACATATATAATAAAAGGCAATGTCTGTGTGTGTGTGTGTGTGTGTGTGTGTGTGTCTTATACACTATAAGCTCAGCGACCGCGCGTTGCAGAGCTACGAAATTTGGCAATCGGAGACCCGGGGGGTGGGAAGGTGATACGTGAAAACCGATTTTTAAAATTTGAATTTGAATTTTTTTTTTTTATTTAATGTTTTATGCGATTTCGGCCGTTTTTACCCCTTTTTTCTCCATCATCCAGACGTCGTAGAAAAAAACAAATCACACGACCGGAAAGAGCAGACAATTGCGAATAAAAATATATCAATTTCAAATCTTATGGACAAATTCTAAAATTTTTTAAATATTTTAAAACAAAAGTCACTTTCGGATCAAAAACGAACTTTCATTTTTAAATCCTCGCATCGGGAGAAGTTCCGACAATTTCGATTAATAATTTACATTTTTAGAAAGCTCAAACACCAGGCATTCTTACAAGTCCAATGTGGTCAAGAAATATGAAAAAGTAGCTGCAGAATCCGGATTTTAAGAATTTCCGAATTTCAATTTCTCGACAAACCGATGAAAGGAGTTTTTCTCCCAGGCCGAAGAAGTTCAATTTGCGCAGACGCACGGTGTTGCCATAGAAACGGTTTTTGGTCTAGAAGATGTTTGGTGGTATATTTGATGATATTCGCATGAGGCAAATGTCATCAGTGATTGCTTTTTATACGGTTTTTGGCCTAGGGACAAAACCGAATTAAAAACCGAATTGGTGTTTGCTTTTTATAAGGTTTTTGGTTCATTATGCTGGAATGAATTGTGGCGATGTATTATTTACACCGGGTGGTGGTTGGGACCACAATGAAAAAACTTAAACACTGAATAAATAAAAAATAAATACAAAGAAAGTTATGGAGATTGTCGCGGTGCCTTAAAATTGCATTATTAGTTTTAACATCATTAAACTAAACCAAACTTTGTTAACTTCACGGGGTTGAGGGCGTGGTAGCCCAGTGGTTAGCACGCAGGAATTGCATTCGGTAGGCCGGGTTCGATTCCCGCCACTGCCAAAACTGCCGCCGTGTTCACGCGGAGTACGATCACGTTAAACATGTGGGTCCATAAGTCCTTCCAAGAAGTTGGTGGTAGGGGAAGGAGAGTACGGTCCCTGTGGATGCCTCCCCCATTGGGTTCCGGTCTAAATTGGGTGGCACTTCCTGGCCGTCTAAATAGTTACCTTACACCTTTCTGGTAGGTCACGCCAGCGAGTTTGCCACGGTCAGAATTTTCAAGGGTAGCGAACAGGCTGGTCGCCGAAGGCGGCTAGTATTAAATAAAACAAATAAACTTAATGCATTCCATTCATTGGCGTAAAAGTCAATTTAAAAAAGATTTTTTTAATAATTTTTACGCAAAGTTTCACCTAAATAGCTTACAAACAAAAACATTGAAAACACATATTATTTTTTTTGTTTTGAGCCTGCCATATTTTATAAATACTTGAAACGAAAGATCGTGGTCATGGTAACCGATAACGAAAGCCTTAACATGTTCATTTCTTTTTCAATATTTCACGATTACACGCTCATCCTGGCAAACACTGCATAAAAAAAAAATAAAAAAAACTCGCCCGAAAATTTTTATAGACTGTAAAATTTCCTCTCACCACTCAGGAAATGTACGAACAAGTAATTCTGATGACTAACAAGATAATATTCAAGCAGAGACTTCCGTTTAACGGGTGTGGGTTTTCGCAGTTGTGAAATTCCCATTCATCTTTTTCACGCGTATTTCTTCAAATTACAAGTGAAAGTAATCACGTGGGTAACTCAATTTATGCGCACAATACCTGCGCAGTTCAAGGCCATCTGCTGCTTGTAACTGGATATAAATGGCAATTGTGTAGTAGAGTGCAATCCTTTTTGTTGTAATTTGATAAAACGAACATCCATTACATTTTTAAAGGAAAACTTTAGTAAAAAATGTTCGTGTTAAAAAAATATCAGTTTTTATATTCATCCTCTATTTTTAGATTGTTCTTTCTTTCGATACAATACATAGATGAAAAGCGTGCAAAGGAAAAGAAGTAGAGTTGAAAATGTGAAATTTTAGCTTTCAGAGAATCCTTTGTTTATGATATAAACTAAAAAGATAAGCTTATCATAGGGCAGGGTAAAGATGTAAAAGATTACTCCCATCCACCATCCCTAAATTTGCAAAATATTTTCTCTCATCCATCCGGCTATAGCCAGGGCTTATATTTCCAACAACGCTAAATTGACAATAATCAATATTGATAGCATCCGCAATGTATATAAACAAGAAAGATCAATCATGCATACAGCATTGATTCTGAAACACTTTCCAACTGCAATGTAATTATATTTAAACATCTCTAAAATGCGATACATTCAGCGGTGATAATATTACGATAATCACAATACTACAATAATTTATTATATTTCAAAACTTCATCGAAAACAAATGAACTTTATTCAAATAACATCATCGAAATATAAATCGCCTGGCTCTCTATATAAAGGCAGTGAATATTTCATCCATAAACATTTTTCCATTCCTTTCATTCCGCGGCGATATTTTTAAAATCATCACAATACTACAATAATTTATTTTACTTAAAAACTTAAAACCATGGAGGTAAAAGTACTTTCTAATTCCATGCTTAAAAATTCATCGAAAAATGCAATACTATAGAATTGTCTGCTTCTCTATGTAAAATCAATGAATGTGTCATTCATATGAACTATGTTGCAGACTCCAGAGCAAAATAATTTTGCGTTAGAGAAATTCAGCAATTCTTATACAGCAATATACCTGAGCAATATACCTGATATGAATGAAACAATGACAATATATTCAGCAATATATCTGATATGAATGAAACATTCATTGATTTTACATAGAGAAGCAGACGATTTTAAGGCAGACTTTTTCGATAAAGTGTTAAGCATAGAGTTAAATTACTTGCACCTCCATGGTTTTAAATTTTTAAATTAAATAAATTATTGTAGTATTGTTATGAATGAAAGGAATGGAATAAAAGTGTATGAACGAAATATTGCAGCTTTTACATAGAGAGCCAGGCGATTTATATTTCACTGACATCATTTGAATAAAGTTCATTTTTTTTATGAAGTTTTAAGTTTTCAAATATAATAAATTATTGTGTTATTGTGATAATTTTAAAAATATTACCGCTGAATATATCGCATTTTAGATATATTTAAACCCGGCGATTTATATTTCAATAACGTCATTTAAATAAAGTTCATTTTTTTCGATGAAGTTTTAAGTTTTAAAATATAATAAATTAATATAGTATTGTGGTAATTTTAAAAATATTACCGCAGAATATATCGCATTTTCGATATGTTTAAATAAAATTGCATTGCAGTTGGAAAGTGTTTCATAATCAATGCTTTATTCATAATTGATCTTTCTTGTTAAATATTTTCCGATTTAAATAATAAAGTTATGTATATAAAATAAATTTCATTGATACTGCATTTTTGACTGGATTATATCGATTACGGTCTTTAGATTTAAACATTTATTTTCCGCGATTATTTATTCAGGGATTATTGATATTTTCAGTTTATTACATTGTTTTATTTTGGCAAAAATTGTTGAAAATCATATAATGTACATAGTACGGGTAATCTTCTACAAATGCTCGAGTATATCTTGTAATCTGCGAGAATATAAGTAGTACAGGTATATTGGCATATATTTTGACATATATTGGCATATATTGGAATCAGTTATGACCTTCTGGTTTAAAGATTACGGAGATTATTGATATTTTCAATTTATTACATCACCTCTTTTGTTTTGACAAAGATTTTAGAAACTCATATGTTATGGTACGGGTAATTTTTACAGGGGTTATTAATATTTTCAATTTATTACGTCATCTTTTTAACACTTTACAACGAAGTTGAAAATTGTTTATGACTTTGTTCATTCTGTCTGTCTGTCTGTCCGTTAGCACGATAACTGCCGTAAAAATGACTTTATCATAATGACATTTTAGTATGTTGTTCCGACGGTCTGTGGGACCTATGGGAATATAAATGTATAATATCACCCAATTAGTTTTGGATTAGACCCGGGTTGAAAAAATGAAATACATTGAACCCTATGGGATCGAATTTTTCAAACATTTTTTAAGCGGATTTAAAATTCACAGATTACTTCGAAAATTTAAGAAAATATTCAAATTATCCCATAAAATATACAAGAAAAACTTCAACAAAATATATTCAGTAGTCTTTTAAATAAAAATTAAAATAATAATTATACCTTTTATTTGAAGTGATCACGTGATCATTATATGAAGAGATCACGTGACCCACTTCGAAATAAAATATGGCATCCATCTTGTGTCAAAATCGTAATTTTTAAAGTTCTTTTTAATTCATATTTAGTGTTGTATCCGTCCTAAAACCGCTTTATTTTTGCTTAAGTTCTATGCATCAGTGTTCTGAAACAACGCAATTACAATATATTTGAGATTAAATAATCATCAAACTTTGATTATTTCTACAACGAAGCCTAATTTTCACTTATGGAAAATGTAAACACCAAAATATGTAGAATGAGTTGTATAAGAACAGTTGCATTTCTTCAAAGCAAAATTATTTAGCTCATGGAGTCTGCAATATAACTAATATGAATGAAGCATTCATTGATTTTACACAAAGATGATTTTTTCGATGAATTTTTAAGCATAAAGTTAAATTACTTGTACCTCTATGGTTTTAAGTTTTTAAATAAAATAAACTATTATAGTATTGTGATGAATGAAAGGAATTTAAAAAATTTATAAATGAAATGCTGCTTTTATATAGAGGCGATTTATCTTTCGATGACGTTATTTGAATAAAGTTCATTTGTTTTCGATGAAGTTTTCAAATATATTAAATTATTGTAGCATCATGATAATTTTAAAAATATTACCAGGGAATGTATCGCATTTTATAGATGTTTAAACCAGGCAATGTATATTTCAATGCCGTCATTTGAATGAAGTTCATTTTTTTCGATGAAGTTTTAAGTTTTCAAATATAATAAATTAATGTAGTATTGTGATAATTTTTTAAATATTACCGAGGAATTTACCGCATTTTAGAGATGTTTATATAAAATTGCATTGAAGTTGGAAAGTGTTTCATAATCAATGCTTTATGCATGATTGATCTTTCTTGTTTTATTTAACAATATACATATGACGATTAGCATCGAAAATTTTTTAAAACTCGCTTCGAAGTAATCTTCAGGGCATTTTATTATTCAATCCTTCAACCTATTTTAAATATAATTACTGTACATGCAGTATTTTATTTTATTTCTAAAGTCCAAATCTGTTCTGATCAAATATTGTCATGTTTACAAATATCTGACACATATCGGAGAGCTTTTTTGCAAGTTACTCCTCACAGGTCAAACCGGACTGCAGCGCCTGAAATAGTGGTCGTGTTAAACAATTGACTCAGTTAAGTTCTGTTCCAGGGTTGTTATGTTTTGTTTTACATTTTTGGTTTTCTTGGGAGGATAGAGATGCCCACTAAAAAATCTGATGTGGGCAGCACATGACTTTCCTTATATAATGCAATGAATTTACTTCTTTAACGGTGAAAAGGTGATGAAAAAATCCACTACATATTGTTTTGCTTGTAACATTAAATTGTACATTTGGTGCTTTTCTAGATGGCAACATGTAAAACAATTTCGTACCCAATTAGCTTATATTTTACGCAACTCTAAATTAACAATTATCAATACTGATAGCATCCTCAATAAGCAATATAGACCATATACTTAAATGTTTTAATAATAATATCATCAATTAGGCGTCATTTTCATTAACTTGGCATCCTTTTTGCAATTTTGAAGGTATTTTCGTCAAGGTGGGGCTAAATATCGCCAAGTTGACGATATTTAGAAGAGCATTTCTTGTATAATAAAATGTATGCCCATCATATGACGAAATTAAAAATTTGCAAAACACTGCATCCCATTTGGCGACATTTTTATCAATTTGATAACATTTTTATCAATTTGGCAACAGTTTCGCCAATTTGGCAACATTTAAAAAGTCGTCAAGTTGGCGATATGCTGCCAAAATTAATCGCTAGAATTCCGCCAAGCGATGCCGACGGAGAAATAGGTTATTCTTATGTTCTATCGAAAGTAATGAATTCTTATCAATTTTCATTGATTTGAATGTCATTTTCATTAATTTAGCATCATTCTTATCAATTTGGCGACATTATTTATCAATTTAGCGACATTTTTATTGGTTTGGTGGCATTTAAAAACTCGCGAAGTTGTCAATATTCGTCACCAAAATTTCATCAAGCATGCTGAAAATGCTGAGAAAGATGAGATCTGATTGAGAATAAAAATCAACTTTAAGACTCTCATACTTTATATCAACACAAAGTCTGACGTATTCAAATCGTGGAGTCAATATGAATTCGCACCAAACATCACAATACAAATTTTAACGTAAAAAAAGTCTGATGTAGGCGGTACAGTACTTTCCTTAAACACTAGAGTTTTCTTCCAATAAAAAAAATCTGATGTGGGCAGCACATGACTTTCCCTGCAGACTTATATACACGTTCTCTTTATTTTAATTAAATTTAATTCACTTTTAATTCAATTTTCGTTCTCATTTGGTAACTGGACTCATTTTCAAAGGTGTCGTAGAGAAAAACGAAAAACTAAAATATCTCGAGAACAGCTAAGCCTAGTGTAATGGGGTTGATCTTATTCTTTTCCTCGTGAAAAATTACGTATAAAACAAGTATTTAATGGATATATTTGAGCATACGTAGTTTTTTAATTTAGATTTTGACGATTTTTGCGGGCCATTTTGCAACAAAAGGCAGCTTGTTCTTTTCCGAATCGTACCAAAATCTAATCAGCACCAGAGTATCCTACAAGTAACTTAGCTTAATTCAATTTTCGTTTTCATTTGATAACTGGACTTATTTTCAAAGGTGCCGTAGAGAAAATACGAAAAAACTAAAATATCTCGAGAATGGCTAGTCTTAGTGTAATGGGGTTGGTCTTATTCTTTTTTCGTTAAAAATTACGTATTAAACAAGCACTTAATGGATATATTTGATTATACGTAGTTTTTTATTTTAGATTTTGCCGATTTTTGCCGGCCATTTTACAAAAAAGGCAGATTATTTTTTTCTGAATCCTACCAAAATCTAATCAGCACCAGGGTGACCCACAAGTGACTTATCTACCAAATTTTGTGAAATTCGGTCCATTAGTTTTTCAGCTAGAGTGGATAGAAGCTTTTGCGGTCCATTTCGCAAAAAAAGGCGGGTTCTTTTGTCCCGAATCGTACCCAAAACTAATTAACACCAGATTCGCCTGCAAGTGACTTACCTACTAAATTTTATGAAATTCTGTCAATTACTTTTTTAGTTAGAGTGGATACAAAATCTGCACAGACAGACACACAGACAGACAAACAGACACACAGACACACACACAGACGTCACGCTAAAAATGTTTTTTTCGTATTCTAGAGGTCTCGAAACGTGTAGATCCGTCGAAAACTCGAGTTGCGATTTTCGACGTGATTCCAATACTTTCCCTATACATTACCATGTATTGCAGGGAAAGTAAAAGCAACTGTCATTTATTTATTCATAGCCACATGCCAATCCATTCCACGCTGTTAATCGCATTGAACTATCACGCAAATTTTAATGTGAAGTATTTGGTGAATTTATTAGGCACAGGTACATTTTAGACCATAGGCAAAGTACACAAATGATGGGTTCCACAAAGTTCTGGAAGCAGTACTGGATTACCCACTACGCATAACGAATGCAACCGACTGCTCCCACAAAAACCTGGGATTTCCAATTATTGTCCTGGAAATGTTTTATTGGTTGTCAATTGAAATGACATTTACATTTCATTTCAACTTCCTACTACGTGTGCAGTGATAAACAAAAGAGGAGATTTCAATTAATACACCCGCAGTTAAAGTAGAAAAATTAGGGTTCTTAATACTTTTGATCAAGGCTGTATAAGATGAGTTATATTAAAATTGCTGAATTTCTTTAACCCAAAACTGCTTAGCTCTGGAGTTTGCAATATTGCTGATATGAATGAAACATTCATAGAGAAGCAAACGATTCTATAGTACTGCTTTTTTGACAAAGTTTTAAGCATGTAGTTAGAAAGTAATTTTACCTCCATGGTATTAAGTTTTTAAGTAAAATAAATTATTGTAGGATTGTGATAATTTTAAAAATATCGCCACTGAATGAAAGGAATGAAAAAAAGTTATGAATGAAATATTCACAGCTTTTATATAGAGAGCCAGGCGATTTATATTTCGATGACGTTATTTGAATAAAGTTCATTTGTTTTCAATGAAGTTTTCAAATATAATAAATTATTGTAGTATTGTGATAATTTTAAAAATATTACCGAGGAATGTATTAGTAAAAGGATTAGTAAAAGTTACACTTTTAATTATTAAATTCATTATTTTAAATCACATTAACATTGCCGTAAATTCATATATAGTGGAATTAACATTTAAACGTACATCGCTCGTAGATGTGCCGCAATAACCCTCCAATTATTTTTACCTTTTGTGTAAGTCCTGAAAAGAATTATTAATTAATATTAAAAGATTAGACTATTTAAAACTTAAACAATATAATTTATTAACCACATCAATTTATCATCACAACAATTTATCATTTATATCTTTTCTCATTTATTATCAATTTTCATTTAACTATTTTAGCTAGGGGAGATAAGACCAGAAGTATTAATTTTACGAAGGTGTCTAGGACCGGTAACATCAGAGCACATACCGTCCAGTTTAGACTTGGGCTCATCATCTCGCTTGCATCAGTCTTATACTGCCATAACTCTGTGGTGTGTGGCTCCTCCCACTTCGACTGATACTTTATATCTGCATACTATAAATGCAACTCCTAAGTCATCTCTGCTAGGTCATGTTCGCTCCGCTCATTTTGTCAAACTCCTTTCAACAACACTTCGTATGAAACCTCTTGCAACCACATTTCGTGTCAGACTTGCTTCTGCAACATTTTGTATCCGAGTTACTTCTGCAACATTTCGTATCAAAGTTACCTCTGCAACATTTTGTATCGGAGTTCTTCTACAACATTTCGTATCCAAGTGACTTGTGGTTCCTTCGGCGTGGGGGGGGGGGCAGCTCCGCCCTTCTTTCCCTTGGCGCTCATTAGTTCTTCTGAACCCAATGGCATCACTTGATATTTATCAAGGCCCCTCTCAGCCCCTTTGGTCTGAGACACCCAAATTTATTGTATTTGACCTAAAAGTTCACGTTGTTGAAAACTCCGGCGCCAGCCAGACTAAAACCTTTGTTAGCCGTTCTATGCACCATAAATATTGCAATAAAATGCCTCATGTGAGGACATATTCTGGCCTCACACCCAAAGGATCCACCCCATATCCGTCTTTATGATTTTAAGAACATAAGGCTAAACATTTTTTTGGCATCCTTTCAAAATTTTTATCATTATACTGCACGCCTGAATATAATTATGATTTAAATATAACTTTAAAGGACAGTCCTTGGGCCCGTGACATAGGAGCAATTTGATTAAAATATCTAGGACATAGGCTTTGGCAAGATCTTTGAAAAGAGATATTCGAAAATCAAATGGGAAAGTTTGTTTGTTAATATGAACATTATGGAGAACTAATGACATTTTTTTCGGTCAATGGAGAAACTAACAGTTCAACTGTCTTCAAGCATCCACATTGTCTGTACTTAGGGCCCTGAAGAGTCTTAATTCGATCCTGTCTGGGGACATAGGGGAAAGCAAAGGGGGTATTGCCACTCCCTAGATGTTCACGATCACACAAGTGGTCATCAGCATAATGGATATTAAGGCCTTATTACACGATGGTCATTTGGGCAGCAAACCATTCCCAAAGCAGCTCATACAGCAAAATTAGCAACAGCATGTTAAGTTCAACCCGAAAATGCTTTTGCTGAGGAAACGGATGTCGAAAACTCACACCACGCGACTGACCCTAGGGTTAGCAGCAGCGATTTGAATGCCCGGGAGGAAACGGATGTTGAAGGACAAGACTACTCCACTGACCCAAGGGTCGAAGACCTAGGCCACCCGACTCACCCAAGAGTATGAGCAACTGACCCAAGGGTTGAAGGCCCAGACCACTCAGCTGGCCCAAAGGCTTACAGCAGGTAGTTGAGAGGCCGGGCAGACTGACCCAAGGGTTGTGGTTGTTGAAACCCAGACCGTCCGACCTACCAGAAAGGTGTAAGGTAACCATTGACTGACCCAAGGGTTGTTGTTGTTGAGACCCAGACCGTCCGACCTACCAGAAAGGTGTAAGGTAACCGCTTGGATGGCCGGGAAGTGCCACCCAATTTAGACCGAAACCTAGCGGGGGAGACATCCACAGGGACCGTGCCCTCCTTCCCCTACCACCAACCTCTCGGAAGGACTTACGGACCCACATGTTTAACGTGATCGTACTCCGCATGAACACGACGGCAGTTGTGGCAGCGTGCAAATCCAGCGCGCAAACCACCGGGCTACCACGCCCGAAATTTGCCAACAGCACGCGGTGTTCCCAGGTGGTCACCCACCCAAGTACTAACCGCGCCCGATGCTGCTTGACTTAGGTGATCTAACGAGAACCGGTGTTTTCAGCACGGTAGGGCCATTGGCTCACTGACCCAAGGGTTGAAGACCCAGACCGCCCGACTCATCCTGAGGACTTGAGCAACAAATTGGACGGCCGGTACTGACCCAAGAGTTGAAGACCCAGACCGTCCGACTCATCCGAGGGACTTGAGCAACTATTTGGACTGCCGGTCTGACCCAAGGGTGTAAAAATTGACCAATGAGGCTCGTTTTCCAGATCACATGGTATGAAAGAAGCGGCTGATTCAAATTTATACGTCTTATTCTTGAGATTTATGGTTATACGTCTTATTCTTGAGTTTGCTCCCACCCCCCGGAAAATGTTATATGAGCGCTCATGCTTGGGGGAGCCATCTTCCATTCTCAATGTACCTTTTCTGTAAAAGTTTTATAGGGAGGCCTAAAATTTACGCGGTTCTGAATACGAAGCAAGGATTTGTTTATACTCACATATAAAATATACATCAAAATGCTATCGCCTTTTAATTAATATCAGAATGTTGCAAACCTGTATGATGATTTGGCCGCAGTACGATGTACGATTGTATATGTTCCTTGAATATATAATACACGTCAAATGTACAATAATTTGGGGATTTAAAACAAAACTAATTAAAACAAGTATAACAGTGGACAGTATTGAAGATGGAAATCACTCTCAATAAAGCAACTAGCATTCATAGAGCAATTTTGCGCTCTTCAGCACAGAATACCAAAAATAATATAAAATAGACAAAATAATCAGCACGGAATAGCATATACAAAATTCACAAACAAATAAAGACAAGAAAAAACAATTAAAAGTAGTATATGTTAATTGTTTGACGGTCGCATGCATTAGATGATATCTATTCAATGAAAACAATTTGTTAATTTCTATCATTTTTTAATAATGGTTTTAATGCCAAATGTTTTTAATCTATTAAAAATCCTTATAAATGATTTTTAAAATCTTATACTTAAAATTGGATTAACAAACTGTATAGTTTTTATTATCAAATCTAGATGGCAGCACTACGCAAGTTTTATATATCACGTTACACACTAGAGAAAATTCTAAAATTATCCAATTATAGAATTTCCTACAATTTGTAAATACAAAATATATTATTCACTTCTCTCTTATTCTTCTTAAACATCGTATCATTTGAAATCAAATATTTTACAAAATAAAAATAATTTATTTACACTTCTATGCACGAATTTCCACCAATCTGTAAATAAAACACTAATCCATTATTACAGATCCTGTCTAAATGGAGTGTTCCGTATGAACTTAGTCATTGCAGCCTCTTGCCGCTGAGCTCAATTATTAATTATTTTATTAATTCGATGTTTTCATGTGCTCAACTCCACACAATTTACAGATACATATTGCTTTGATGACTTATGTGCCATCATCTTGGGTCAACCACAGTATACATAACATTTTAATTCAATTATCCTTTATTCCATTAATTTCACTATCCTTTTTGCCTGAAATAATTTTTTTCAAACTTCTCTTTAATTCAGATCCCGCCCATAGAAGGCATTCCTGAAGTTGGAATCCTCTCCCATTTCGGATAAAAAATATATGGGCGTCCATAGAACTGTTTCCGGGAGGAGCAAACCACTGACTTCAGTGGAGCAAACACAAGGATAAGATGTACAACATCGACTAGCGTGATGCCTACCTTTGTGAACTTGAACGTTCAGGGAGGGGCAGGTACTCCCTCTTGTCCTCCCCAACTGCGCCCATGACTTCACATATGGTGTTATCCGCAATGGAAACACGCATAGGCGGCGACACGGGTGGTTGAGACCCAGACCGTCCGACCTACCAGAAAGGTGTAATGTAACTATTTGGAGGGCCGGGAAGTGCCACCCAATTTAGACCGGAACCCAATGGGGGAGACATCCACAGGGACCGTATCCTCCTTCCCCTACCACCAACCTCACCTCTCGGAAGGACTTACGGACCCACATGTTTAACATGATCGTACTCCGCGTGAACACGGCGGCAGTTTAGGAAGTGGCGGGAATCGAACCCGGGCCTACCGAGTGCAATTCCCGCACGCTAACCACTGGGTTACAGCGCCCTGGGCGTGACGGGGGGTGCTATGCGTGACGCTAGACCCAGTTCCATATATATATATATATATATAATTGAAGAATTTTAATTTACTTGTATTATATATACCTGAATTGATCATTTATTGAAAAGTTCTATATAGCAAAAATAAAAAAAATGATGTCTGAAGTGTTTATTTGAAATCGATAGTGACTATACGACAAGCTTGTGAATATGATAAAGAGAACATTATAAATAAAACATAAATAAAATAGGTACTAAATTGGTATAAAGTACCCCTTTTTCCTGTTCTATATATAAGTCAAGGAATTGAAAAATATGTGATAAAGATTAGTTAATATATCCCTTGTGTATATATATATATATATATATAAAATTGAAGAATTTCAATTTACTTGTATTATATATACCTGAGATTGATCATTTACTGAAAAGTTCTGTATAGCAAAAATGAAAAAATGTCTGAAGTGATTATATGAAATCAATAGTGACTATACGACAAACTTGTGAAGATGATAAAGAGAACATTATAAATAAAACATAAATAAAATAGATACTAAATTGGTATAAAGTACCCCTTTTTCCAGTTCTATATATAAGTTAAGGAATTGAAAAAGATGTGATAAAGATTTCTTAATATATGACAGGAACGTAGGTGAAAGCCTACTGGACCGTTTGCTTCCCCCACCCCTGCTCCCCAAAAAAATTTTTACGAGCTACTGTCTGATATATATGATTTTATGTTCTATTCATAGCGCCCCAATTGTGAAAGTCTGGCGCCGCCAATGGGAACACAATCCTTACTTCACAGTTGAAATCTCGTGAAACCTGAGCATTTTTATTTTAATTATATATTGTTTGAAATAAATGTACAAAATGCTTTGTAAAGAAACGAAGGGAGATTCAGACATATTTTTCTTCCCGACTGGTGCCAGATTCTCAAGTACCGGTGTTTGTTTAGGAGAAACATATCAGGAGGTGGTATTGAATAGAGAATGGATCTAAAAGAAAATGCGTATGCCTTTCTATCATTTAACTGCCGTAGTCCGGATAGACGTGTCTAAGCTGTGGGACTTTTTAGAGTAGCGAAGACTTGCTTCCTCCCTCAACGGGATTTTTCGGATAAGGAAAGTACTGTGACGGGGTCGAAAATGCGAATTCGAGTTTTCGACGGGAGAGCACGTTTCAAGCACCCCTGATCACGAATCAAACATTTTTAAAGTGATGTCTATGTGTGTGTGTGTGTGTCAGTGAGTCTGTGGAGACGATAATTGACGAACGAATGGACCGATTTGAACAAGATTTGGTACAAAAATGACAATCCGTAAACACTGGAAGCCTATTGTTTCTATACGCAATGGAATGTTCAGAACCCCCCTAAATTTTCGAATGAAATTTTGAGAAAATCGTCAGAAAATCAAAACTGCTAATAAAGTTACGCAAATAGACATTTCTTGTGTAATTTTTCATTAGAAAACGATTGACATAAATTTTAGAACGCTAACATGAACCGTTCTCGAGATATTGTACATTTTTCAAAAAAAATTATCAAAAAGTCATATAAAATAAGAAAAAAATATTTCCTATTGAGAAACATGTTCACTTTTCATATGTAATACCATGCGATAAATTGGGTGACATCATTCTCGTGGATCTAGCTCGTTCCATTCATGAAAAAAAAATACTTTGAGTAATACTTTTGTATTTGAACGTCAATAGTTATTTATCTGCTATAAGAATAACTTATCTCTTCGTCCATAACGCTTGGCGAGATTTTAGAGACGAATTCGGCGGAATGTCGCAAACTTGGCGACTTTTTGAAATGTTGCCAAATGAACGAAAATCTCGCCAAATGGATAAAAGTGACGCTAAATCAATGAAAATGACGACTACTTGTCGAAAATCCAATATCTTGGAAAGAATATTTGTATCTACTGTAAGAAAAACCTATTTTTTTTACTGTAAAAGTAGTAAATTCATTATATTATATAAGGAAAGTCATGTGTTGCCCACATCAGATTTTTTTTTTTCATTATTGTTTAATTATTTATTTTTATTTGGATCTTTTTGTTTCCTCAAACGTATAGTGTTTATTGCCTGATGACTTTGGAGATTTATTAATTTGAAAAGCTGGTAAGGGGGGAAATTGGAACTAAAAAATCGTTAAATTATATTGAGCTTGACCGTTATGTTGGCCTTTTTGTTCATATTCAAAATTCCGATTGCACGGATTTTTTAAAAGTCATACGTAAAACTGTTTTACGAAATAAAACGAAAAATAATTTTTTGCAAAACTTTAAAAATTAACTAAAGTGTAGCTCAACTCGAATTTCTCAAACATTTTTAAGCAGTTTGTAATTTTTTTTTTTAATTTTATACGAAAAAATTTGAAAAATTTGCATCGTTGCTCAAATGATCATAACTATTACATGTCACTCTTCATTTTAAAGGGCTTTAAAAATTTTCCAGCTCGATACCGAGTTTGATAATGTATCGCCCTCCCCCAAGGAGGCTCATAACATCACGAACACATAAATTGCATCGCGCGTGATGTCAAATTTTATCCTATGCTGGCATGTTAAGAAAATATAAATTTTGAAGTTTTCGCTCGAATAAGAAAACTTCTATCTAGTTCTAGATTTTCGTTAGCAAAGCAGAATGTAAAGCTTCGTGAAAATCCATTATTATCTGTAACAGCTACTGTGTACACAAGAAATCGACAGCAGACAGACGGATATCACTCCAAATATAGTCAAAACGTATTCAGGAGGTCCTAAAACATTTATTGGCATCAAAATTGAAGTTGGAAACTTTCGTGAAAACAATTCTTTCTGAATACGACGTATGAGAAAGTAAATATGGTCTTGTTATAGGAAAAGTATTTTATTCTTTTACAAAAGAGCATTTTCTTCTACAAAAGTTCATCAGAAGGGCCACATGCGTCGTGGGTTGAAGACCACTGATATAAAATATCCGTTTTGAACAAAATTTAAACTTCAAGACTAACGGAAATTGATAAATGCAATCCCTCCTAGTCTTCGTAATAGCATTCCATTCAACTTTAAAACCAAACAATTATTCAAAATATCACATAAAAGACATGAGCTTTTGAAAACATTCAACAGCTTTCTCAGAAATCTCTACATTCCAAAAGCGTTTACGTCAACATATTCATTATATTTTTCTAAAATTTGTTAAAATATCCGCTTTTGGTTCTAAACGTAGAAGAAGAAAAAATAAAGCTACATTTTAAAATAACTTTTTTCATCAGAATGATTTAACTCGGACCTTTTCTTCATTTACCGTCTTCATCTCCCCTTTACATGCAAAAGAGAAAAAAAAAACTGTGCAAATATTGGATGCAGTTTCCAAAGAGCTACGACTGAAAGAAACAAACTTTCTCTGCAATATTTAACAATTTTTTTGAAACTTTTAAATGAAAGACTTTTATGGAAATGACTTCAGAAGCTTTGCTTTAATATTTTTTTTTCTGGTAATTTTGGTTTCTTTTAGCGTTGTGCCCGTTCCTTTACAACTGGTACGAATTCATAATTAGAATCCGGACAGAAAAAAAGGGGAAAATGAACGTACTCCCGCTCAAAATTCCTTTTCTGATAGAGGAAGGAGATCATTCAATACGTTCTTCAACTTAAGGTGTCTACAAACGATCAGTGAATGTTTGTCAAAGATGTCGATTCGGTACTTTTCCATTTCGCCTGCGCAGGGAATAAAGTCGCCAAAAATACTACAACCGACGCCAAACGGAATATCCCCGAGTATTCTTAGAAGTAAAAAATTCTTAAAACTAAACTTTATTAACATTTTTTTATGTGTATACTGTGTGTTGTCGCCAATAAAGTCTGCTTGGCGAAATTTGCGCCAGCGAAATGGAAAAGTACCGCCGATTCTCAGAATTGTGTTTAAGGGTGAGTGTCATTCTGCCCTATCTGCGCTTTGTTAACTTTCGCGGCACACGTTTTTCGCCAAAATTCTGCTCAAACAGTTGCGAAATATTTTCTGATAGATGAAATGCAATGCTTAGATTATATTAAAACTAAATTTAATACCCAATAAAGCATAGAATATATTTGTTATTTTAATTCAAAATATTTTTGGTGCTGCCATCTGTTGTCGTAATTTAATTCATACCGACTATTTTTATTTTTTAATAAACATTTTTAAACTTCTATTCCTTCTAATACGCTATTAAATACAACAACAGATCATATATAATAATGCCACAATCACGGAAACGTAATTGAACTTGGACTTGAAGACAAAAGAACTTGAAGACGAAGGAACTTGAAGACAAAGCTGCAGTCCTCTGTGATGTACATTCAGATCCCCCTAATCAAATTTATAGAATGAGAAATTACCTTTCCGTGATTGTGACATTATTATATATGATCTGTTGTTGTATTTAAGACTATATTAGAAGGAATAGATATTTAAAAATGCTCATTCAAAAATAAAAAAAATCTGATGTGGGCAACACATGACTTTCCTTATATAATGTAATGAATTTACTACTTTTACAGTAAAAAATAGGATTTTCTTGTAGTAGATACTAATATTCTTTCCAAGATATTGAATTTTCGACAATTAGTCGTCATTTTCATTGATTTAGCGTAATTTTTATCCATTCGGCGAGATTTTCGTTAATTTGGCAACATTTCAAAAAAGTCGCCAAGTTGGCGACATTCCGCCAAATTCGTCGCCAAAATCTCGCCAAGCGTTATGCACTAAGAAATAAGTTTTTCTTAAAGCAGATAAATGACTATTGGCGTTCAAATACAAAAGTATTATTCAAAGTATCTTTTTTCAAGAATGGAACGAGCTAGATCCACGAGAAGGATTACACTCAATTTATCGCATGGTATTACATATGAAAAGTAAACATGTTTCTCAATAGGAAATATTTTTCTTATTATTTTATATGACTTTTTGATAATTTTTTTAAAAAATGTACAATATCTCGAGAACGGTTCACGTTAGCGTTCTAAAATTTATGTCAATCGTTTTCTAATGAAAAATTACATAAGAAATGTCTATTTGCGTAACTTTATTAGTGGTTTTAAATTTTTGACGATTTTTTCAAAATTTCATTCGAAAATTTAGGGGTGTTCTGAACATTCGATTGCGTATAAAAACAATAGGCTTCCAGTGTTTACGGATTGTGATTTTTGTACCAAATTTGGTTCGAATCGGTCCATTCGTTCGTCAGTTATCGTCTCCACAGACTCACTGACACACACACACATACACACATACTTTCACACACACACACAGACATCACTTCAAAAATGTTTAATTCGTGATCAGGGATGCTTGAAACGTGCTCTCCCGTCGAAAACTCGAATTCGAATTTTCGACCCCGTCACAATACTTTCCTTATACATTATGTATATAAGGAAAGTAATAATTGGTATGAATTAAATTACGACAACAGATGGCAGCACCAAAAATATTTTGAATTAAAATACAAAATATATTTTATGTTTTATTGGGTATTAAATTAAGTTTTAATATAATCTAGGCATTGCATTTTATCTTTCAGAAAATATTGCGCAATTGTTTGAGCAGAAATCCGGCGAAAAACGTGTGCTGAGAAAGTTAACAAAGCGCGGATAGGGTAGAAGATTAAAGTGTGTTTTGTCCACACGGTCAAACATAGTTGACACTTTATGATAATGGGATAGTTTTCACTGATTTTAGTAGATGGCGCCATCGCACTTGTTTCTTAATTTCGAAGTAAATATCGTTTGTCATATTTATAGTTTCAGATCAAAAAATTGAAAAGAAATCAGAAGTGTCCCAAATCGTTACAATAAATAATAATAACAAGACTCAAATGCATATATCAAAATTAAAAGATTTAATAATTTGAATTATTTTCATATAATTAAATGTGACAGTGGATTTTAATAAACATTAATTGAAAGTAGAAATTATTCTTCCACAATACATAAAATAAATACGTTTGAAAAAGGGCATCAAAATTCCTTTAGCTCTATGTACTAAATTTGTAGTTGCAGCATTGGGCAGAAGCAGTAATTATTTTAATATTTATTTCTTGAAACATTTTATTTAACGTATGTGTGGAATGCACTTTTGACAATAAACATGCGCACATAATTTGAATCAGATATTTTTAGATGGATATTTTTTTTAAAGTAGAAAAACAAAATGTCTATTAATTAAAATATTAAGACATGTACAAAAAAAATCTGATGTGAGCAACACATGACTTTCCTTATATAACGTAATGAATTTACCACTTTTACAGTAAAATAAATAGCTTTTTCTTATAGTAGATACTAATATTCTTTCCAAGATATTGAATTTTCGACAATTAGTCGTCATTTCATTGATTTAGCGTCATTTTTAACCATTTGGCGAGATTTTCGTTAATTTATCAACATTTCAAAAAGTCGCCTAGTTGGCGACATTCCGCCAAAATTCGTCGCCAAAATCTCGCCAAGCATAATGGACAAAGAAATAAGTTATTCTTACAGCAGATAAATGAATATTGGCGTTCAAATACAAAAGTATTACTCAAAGTATCTTTTTTCATGAATGGAACGAGCTAGATCCACGAGAATGATGTCATCCAATATATCGCATGGTATTACTGAAAAGTGAACATGTCTCTCAAGAGGAAATATTATTTTCTTATTTTACATGACTTTCTGATAATTTTTTTGAAAAATGTGCAATATGTCGAGAACGGTTCATGTTAGCGTTCTAAAATTTATGTCAATCGTTTTCTAATGAAATATTACATAAGAAATGTCTATATGCGTAATTTTATTAGTGGTTTTGATTTTTTGACTATTTTTTCCAAATTTCATTTGAAAATTTAGGGGTGTTCTTAACATTCGATTGTGTATAAAAACAATAGGCTTCCAGTGCTTACGGATTGTGATTTTTGTACCAAATTTGGATCGGATCGGTCCATTCGTTTGTCAGTTATCCTCTTCACAGTCTCTCTCACACACACACACATACTTTCACACACACACACACACATACTTTCACACACACACACACACACACACACACACACACACAGACATCACTTCAAAAATGTTTGATTCGTGATCAGGGATGCTTGAAACGTGCTCTCCCGTCGAAAACTCGATTTCGAATTTTCGACCCCGTCACAATACTTTCCTTATACATTATGTATATAAGGAAAGTAATAGGATTTTCTTATAGTAGATACTAATATTCTTTCCAAGATATAGAATTTTCGACAATTAGTCGTCATTTTCATTGATTTAGCATCATTTTTATCCATTTGGCGAGATTTTCATTAATTTGGCAACATTTCAAAAAAGTCGCCAAGTTGGCGACATTCCGCCAAATTCGTCGCCAAAATCTCGCCAAGCTTTATGCACTAAGAAAAAAGTTATTCTTACAGCAGATAAATGACTATTGGCGTTCTAATACAAAAGTATTATTCAAAGCATATTTTTTCATGAATGGAACGAGCTAGATCCACGAGAATGATGTCACTCAATTTATCGCATGGTATTACATATGAAAAGTGAACATGTTTCTCAATAGGAATTTTTTTTTATATGACTTTTTCATAATTTTTTTGAAAAATGTACAATATCTCGAGAACGGTTCATGTTAGCGTTCTAAAATTTATGCCAATCGTTTTCTAATGAAAAATTACATAAGAAATGTCTATTTGGGTAACTTTATTAGCGGTTTTGATTTTTTAACGATTTTTTCAAAATTTCATTCGAAAATTTAGGGGGGTTCAGAACATTCGATCACGTATAAAAACAATAGGCTTCCAGTGTTTACGGATTGTGATTTTTGTACCAAATTTGGTTCGAATCGGTCCATTCGTTCGTCAGTTATCGTCTCCACAGACTCACTGACACACACACACACACACACACATACTTTCACACACACACACACACACACACACACACACACATACACACACACAGACATCACTTCAAAAATGTTTGATTCGTGATCAGGGATGCTTGAAACGTGCTCTCCCGTCGAAAACTCGATTTCGAATTTTCGACCCCGTCACAATACTTTCCTTATACATTATGTATATAAGGAAAGTAAAAAAATCTGATACCGAAATATCTGTATTCATACTTGCCTGAATTTCCTAAAGAACATTTCTATGTACTAGTAGAAAAGCTTTAATTACTAAAGATAAAATGATATATAAAATTATATTTGTTAAATAAATTGGTAAATTTTTTGTCCGGGTTACCGCTTCTACTTTACATCGAATCCGTTATTACTTTCCTTATATACATAATGTATAAGGAAAGTATTGTGACGGGGTCGAAAATTCGAATTCGAATTTTCGACGGGAGTTCACGTTTCAAGCATCCCTGATCACGAATCGAACATTTTTGAAGTGATGTCTGTGTGTGTGTGTGTGTGTGTGTGTGTGTATGTGTGTGTGTGTGTGTGTGAAAGTATGTGTGTGTGTGTGTCAGTGAGTCTATGGAGACGATAACTGACGAATGAATGGACCGATTGGAACCAAATTTGGGACAAAAATCACAATCCGTAAACACTGGAAGTCTTTTGTTTTTATACGCAATCGAATGATCAGAACCCCCCTAAATCTTCGAATGAAATTTTGAAAAAATCGTAAAAAAATCAAAACCACTATTAAAGTTACGCAAATAGACATTTCTTATGTAATTTTTCATTAGAAAACGATTGGTATAGATTTTAGAACGCTAACATGAACCGTTCTCGAGATATTGCACAGTTTAAAAAAAATTATCAAAAAGTCATAAAATAAAAAAAAATATTTCTCATTGAGAAACATGTTCACTTTTCATATGTAATACCATGCGATAAATTGAGTGACATCATTCTCGTGGATCTAGCTCGTTCCATTCATGAACAATGATAGTTTGAATAATACTTTTGAATTTACCGCCAATAGTCATTTAACTGCTGTAAGAATAACTTATTTCTTAGTGCATAACACTTGGCGAGATTTTGGCGACGAATTTGGCGGAATATCGCCAACTTGGCGACTTTTTTGAAATATTGCCAAATTAACGAAAATCTCGCCAAATGGATAAAAATGACTCTAAATCAATGAAAATGACGACTAATTGTCGAAAATTCAATATCTTGGAAAGAATATTAGTATCTACTCTAAGAAAAACCTATTTTTCCTTTCCTTATATACATAATGTATAAGGAAAGTATTGTGACGGGGTCGAAAATTCGAATTCGAGTTTTCGACGGGAGAGCACGTTTCAAGCATCCCTGATCACGAATCAAACATTTTTGAAGTGATGTCTGTGTGTGTGTGTGTGTGTGTGTGTGTGTGTGTGTGTGAAAGTATGTGTGTGTGTGTGTGTGTGTGTCAGTGAGTCTATTGAGACGATAACTGACGAATGAATGGACCGATTCGAACCAAATTTGGTACAAAAATCACAATCCGTAAACACTGGAAGCCTATTGTTTTTATACGTAATCGAATGTTCAGAACCCCCTAAATTTTCGAATGAAATTTTGAAAAAATCGTCAAAAAATCAAAACCTCTAATAAAGTTACGCAAATAGACATTTCTTATGTAATTTTTCATTAGAAAACGATTGGTATAAATTTTAGAACGATAACATGAACCGTTCTCGAGATATTGTGCATTTTAAAAAAAAATTATGAAAAAGTCACATAAAAAAAAAAATTCCTATTGAGAAACATGTTCACTTTTCATATGTAATACCATGCGATAAATTGAGTGACATCATTCTCGTGGATCTAGTTCGTTCCATTCATGAAAAAACATACTTTGAATAATACTTTTGTATTTGAACGCCAATAGTCATTTATCTGCTGTAAGATAACTTTTTTCTTCGTGCATAACGCTTGGCGAGATTTTGGCGACGAATTTGGCGGAATGTCGCCAACTTGGCGACTTTTTTGAAATGTTGCCAAATTAATGAAAATCTCGCCAAATGGATAAAAATGATGCTAAATCAATGAAAATGACGACTAATTGTCGAAAATTCAATATCTTGGAAAGAATATTAGTATCTACTATAAGAAAAACCTATTTTTTTACTGTAAAAGTAGTAAATTCATTACATTATATAAGGAAAGTCATGTGTTGCCCACATCAGATTTTTTTTTACTGTAAAAGTAATAAATTCATTACATTATATAAGGAAAGTCATGTGTTGCCCACATCAGATTTTTATTTTTATAATTACATTGTGTCATTATAGTATTACTTTCCTTATATACATAATGTATAAGGAAAGTATTGTGACGGGGTCGAAAATTCGAACTCGAGTTTTCGACGGGAGAGCACGTTTCAAGCATCCCTGATCACGAATCAAACATTTTTGAAGTGATGTCTGTGTGTGTGTGTATGTGTGTGTGTGTGTGTGAAAGTATGTGTGTGTGTGTGTGTGTATGTGTGTGTGTGTGTGTGTCAGTGGGTCTGTGGAGACGATAACTGACGAACGAATGGACCGATTCGAACCAAATTTCGTACAAAAATCACAATCTGTAAACACTGGAAGCCTATTGTTTTTATACGCAATCGAATGTTCAGAACCCCCATAAATTTTCGAATGAAATTTTGAAAAAATCGTCAAAAAATCAAAACCAATAATAAAGTTACGTAAATAGACATTCCTTATGTAATTTTTCATTAGAAAACGATTGACATAAATTTTAGAACGCTAACATGAACCGTTTTCGAGATATTGCACATTTTTCAAAAAAATTATCAAAAAGTCAAATAAAATAAAAAAAAAATATTTCCTATTGAGAAACATGTTCACTTTTCATATATAATATCATGCGATAAATTGGGTGACATCATTCTCGTGGATCTAGCTCGTTCCATTCATGAAAAAAGATACTTTGAGTAATACTTTTGCATTTGAACGCCAATTTATCTGCTGTAAGAATAACTTATTTCTTCGTTCATAACGCTTGGCGAGATTTTGGCGACGAAATTGGCGGAATGTCGCCAACTTGGCAACTTTTTGAAATGTTGCCAAATTAACGAAAATCTCGCCAAATGGATAAAAATGACGCTAAATCAATGAAAATGACGACTAATTGTGGAAAATTCAATATCTAATAAGTTATATAATATATAAATATATAATAATAGTTATATAATATATGTCGAAAATTCAATATCTAATAAGTTATATATATATATATATAACTTATTTCTTTGTCCATAACGTTTGGCGAGATTTTGGCGACAAAATTGGCGGAATGTCGCCAACTTGGCGACTTTTTGAAATGTTGCCAAATTAACGAAAATCTCGCCAAATGGATAAAAATGACGATAATCAATGAAAATGACGACTAATTGTCGAAAAGTCAATATCTTGGAAAGGATATTAGTATCTACTAGAAGAAAAACCTATTTATTTTACTGTAAAAGTAGTAAATTCATTTCATTATATAAGGAAAGTCATGTGTTGCCCACATCAGATTTTTTTTTTATATATTTGACCTCCTTAGAAAACAAATCAACAATTTCCGCTATTTCTGATAAGCACAAGTTTTCTAAAAATTTTATTGTGATACTCTGGCAATTTTTTCTCTATAAGCTTTTATACATTTTTAATAAGAAGAATAAATCTTAAAATTTAAATTAAAAAAAACCAAAAGAAAAAGATTACATATTAAAAACAAATGGGCAAAATAGAAAATAACTATATTCAATTCACAAAACAGTAATCGGCCGGCGATTGGTTAATACAAATGTCAATCATACTGACTCCTCAATGTTTGATGAAAAAGTAGGACGCTGCTCTACAAGAAAAATGTTTGACCTTACACTTTGGCAAACACGTCAAATAGCTGTTCAGATGATCAAAAATCAGTGATCAAGCCTCATTAACAAACTTTCACTAATCGTTTGTAGACACCTTTACGTTCACGTTTGTATTATGCTCCAAAAATTGTCTAGAGTCGGCGTTCCTAACATTCACATTTGCGTTCCTTTCTGAGTGCTTTTAAAAATTAACGAAACTTGGGTTTCGATTTTTACTTCCATGTTGACAGGCCTGTTTAGTGAATAGCTGGAGTATATAATTTATTTCTTAAACATATTTTTATTCGTTGCATGTATTTCGTTTTACGTTTCATTACTTTTATTAAGTAAAGAAGTTTTTTCTTAATTTCGAATTCGTTATACAGTTATTTTATGTTTTAGTCCAATTCACAACGATTTTGGCATATAAATCGATTCACATCGCATGGATCTAAAATATTATCAGAGTTTCAATCTTGGCACCAGCGGAAAATCGAAAATTTCTCTTTCAAACAAATAGTGAATAGTATTCATGTGATAATTAGACGATTTTTAGTGAATTTTTAAAAAGTATATATACTTTCCATGCTTTTTTTTAAACCTCTCCTATATTTATATTGCGATATACAAAAATTGACTTGTCATTCACGTTCATGGGGGTTTATTTTCCCAGAGAACTTGATTACAATATCATAGATTTCTCTAGGGGGAGGGGGGGGGGGGGGAATCACAATCCCATCCGTTGAGTATTTATAAATTTTTATCCAAAGCATGCCTTTGATTTTTGAACGAATCTCCCAAACTACCCCTTCCCCGTCAGAAACAAACTGGGCATGGAACCACTCATTTTCTAGTAAGGGAGTGGATATCTTGGGATGAGCTGAGAGGAGTTGCATGTGGATTTCCGCGGAATCGTCTGTTTCATGACCAGTTGCAATTCGTTGTAATATAAACAAGGTGTCCCACAATAAGTGAACAGTGGAAGATTTTTTAAACCGTTGGTTACAGACCTATAGTTTCAATTGCAAAAATGCTTTAAATAAGGTAGGAAGTTATGTAATAGTAATTTAAATGCTGTACCATATTTTCGTAAAAAGTTAAAAAAAAATTACTTTTTATACAGCCCCTCTAACGAAAAAAGTCGAATTACAAAAATGTTACCCATACCGTATTTAATCTAACTGGAAAAAATGTGACTGTAATACGATCCAATTTGACATAGTTATCATTACTTAATGTTCATTGGGGAATAAGGGGACATGCACAAATCAACTTTGGTAGCAAATAGTTAGTAAAACTTTTACCACCTTTTCATATTTATTTTATGCATATGTCATATTATGTCATTGTTATGTCGATTCACAGTTTGTATTTAAGCATTCAAGTAACTTTACTACCTGACTAGAGTTTGAATGATGTCGTTGTTCAGTAATACAAAACTCTGTAATGATTTTGATTTACGGCGAATGTAACCGATTTCTTAGTGATACAGTGAGGAAATACTATATTCATTTCCGCAAAGCCGGTATCCTTCTAGAGTTTTTATTCTGCGGCTTGTATGTCGATTGCAATCAACAGGTTAGTTTCATCATCGATATTGTTTGGGAAGACAACGAGTACTAACGGAAAATGATGTAGATATTTTAGCCTATTTATTATTCTACCAATATGCAAGTGTCCAGGCTGAGCAACAACTGTAACACCTTTCTCGTAGTAACACCTTTTTCGATTTACTCGAACCCGCCACCTGCCGTACCGCATGCAAGCGTTCTTACCGATTCTTCTAGAAGGACTTTCATTCTAATGGCAAAAGTGCAGTGACAAAAATGTGTTAGAAACTAATTGAGTCTACTGAAAACAGTGGTTTAAACGATCCTAGTTGATTTGAAAACTTGAAAGGCATGCTTATTTTTCCATGGATTTTGTCAGGAAAGTATTTGACAGGCCGGCAAAATCACAATAATCCGTTTTATTTACCTTATGTAAGTGTTAAAGTAATTTTTAACCAGTATCGTTTGCATGTATTTAATAGTTTCTAAAGCAAACCATGGAAACAAAATTGTTTTAAACCCCTACTAAATGATTCCTGTGCATCAATTCAATTTGTGAACGCTCCCAATATTCATGAATTTTGATGATTAAAACTGTCGAAAAGTCACGAGAAAGTGGTGTAAGTCAGGAAGTTTGACAATTTATTCCGTCCTATATGTGAACTTCTAAGAACCTGTGGCGTATAAAAAATAGAGACAACATACAATTGCTGAACATTGACCGCAATAACCCACGTTGTTCTCCGGTGTTATCTGAAAATAGAATTTATTAATAGACATAACGGCATCACAAAACCAATTTCTTTAGTTTAACTAAATGAAATATTGACAATATTTTTGTAATTTGACTTTTTTCGATAGAGGGGGCTGTATAAAAAGTAAATTTTCTTAATTTTTTACCTTATTTAAAGCATTTTTGCAATTGGAACTATGAGTCTACAACCAATGGTTCAAAAAATCTTCCAGTGTTCACTTTCTGTGGGACACCCTGTAATGTATGTCAATGGCGACTCGTGCCAAGAGGTCGCAAGGTGCTTGACTTCCTCATAAAAAGCCCCTACATTATTATTTTTATTTATATAAATGCATTAAAAGTTTTGTAAAAAAATGTTGCATATTTTGCAAATTTTTTCAAAACAGCCTTCTACAAAAGTGTAGTGCTGCCATCTTGTAACACCTTCAGCAACTAAAATCGACAATGTATTTTCTGAATACGTTAGAAGATGGCAGCACTACAAGAATCTTCTACACTGTGGTTTGGTGGTAGGGCCGCGAATTCAGAACGACCCAGATAGAACGAAGATACATAGTTTCAAATACTATTGTGAGTTTGAATGAACGAATATGAACATTGGCAATTTTCAAAGCATTGTGTGCCGCGTATCGTTGAGCGGCGTCACCAGAAAATAAGCCAGTTTATCATGGGTCTTCTAGAATTGGCATTTCGCTATTGTGGCTGCGCTTAAGAATATGAATTTAACGGATTCTGTTGTTTTCCAATACAGTTTTGGTATTTTTAAATAAATCCTTGAATAAAATGACCCTTTATAACAGAATGACTTGGTTTATTTTTAAAGTTATATAAGTAATTCTATTTTAAATTATTCAATAGTTTATATTTTTAAAATATAAATGCTCATATACAAGTCCGATCAAAAATTTGTTACATTCTCTACATTTATGTATATAAAAAGAAAGTGTGACGGGTTGAATTGTTAAATTTGTCTTTTTAGCGAATTTAAATATTGAAAACATTCTTCAACTCAAATTTAACATGATCTACTTGTGTAAATGACTGCTTATGCATGTAAGAATCTGTGGACACGATATTCAAATAAAGAAATGGAGCGATTTGACCAACATTTTGTACGATTGTATTGTCTATGAAGTATGAAATGCTATTTACTTTTAGCGAGTACAAATATACAGAAAGCACACATATTTACATTTTTCTAATATAAAATAAATAAATGGTTGTCATTCATGTAAAATATTTTGATAATCAAAGTACATGATCATTTTATGAAAACTATTTTTCAATATAAAACGTTTTTTTTTAATATAAAATAAATAACTGTCAGTCAATCATATAAAATATTTTGAAAATCGATATACATGATCATTTTATAAAATATATTTTATAATCATCAGAAATCAAATTATACAGTAATTTTATTATCAGTAGGAAACAAAGAATACCGATTTTAAAACCCTGGCATGCCCCGATTTTGAGATGTTGGTAGTTAATTCATGAAACGGCATATACTCGTATAATAAACTTTACATGCAAAAATTGCAAATTAAATCGGTCAACTCTTTTCTCATGCAACATTTTCGTATTATAGCACATTTGGAAACAATGTTGAATAGCGACGCCATCAATATAGCCAAAAATGCAAAACACCATTCAAAGTAATACGAGGTCAATATAATCTTTTTTATATATTTGTTATAAGTGCATATAAATGTGTGCGATTATTAAATTTATTAAGGCTCTAATAACAAAAGAACCAAATTTTAAAATATATGCGATTGATTTAACATTGTTCAAAGCTTTTTACACGCGATTATTAAAATGTTACAGAAATTAACTTACCTCGGAATGAAATAAATTTATATGCAGCCCACATCATATGTTTTTAGCTCTTGAATGTAAACAAGAAAGATCAATCATGCTTAAAGCATTGATTATGAAACACTTTCCAACTTCAATGCAATTTTATTTAAACATGTCTAAAATGCAATACATTCCTCGGTAATATTTTAAAACTTATCACAATACTACATTAATTTATTATATTTGAAAACTTAAACCTTCATCGAAAAAAAAAATGAACTACATTCAAATGACGGCATTGAAATATAAATTGCCTGGTTTGAACTTCTCTAAAATGTGATACATTCCTCGGTAATAATTTTAGAATTATCATAATACTACGATAATTTATTATATTTGAAAACTTCATCGAAAACAACTGAAATTCATTCAAATGACGTCATAGAAAAAATAACACGCCTGGCTCTCTTTATAAAAGCAGCATTTCATTCATAAATAATTTCCCATTCATGTCATTCATTACAATATTATAATAATTTATTTTATTTAAAAATTAAGACCATGGAGCTACAAGTAATTAAACTCTATGCGTTAAACTTCATCGAAAAAATCGTCCTTCTCTTTTTAAAATCAGTGAATATTTCATTCATATCAGCTACGCAGACTCCATGAACTAAATGATTTTGTGTTAAAGAAATACAGCAATTCAAATACAACTCATTCTATATATTTTGCTGTTTACATTTTACATAGGTGGAGAATAGGCTTCGTTGTAGAAATAATCAAATTTGGGTGATCATTTAAACTCAAATATATTGTAATTGCGTTGTTTCAGTATGTAGATGCATAGAATTTAAGCAAAAATAAAGTAGTTTTAGGACGGATACAACACTCAATATGAATTAAAAAGAACTTTAAAAATCACGATTTTGAGACAAGATGGATGCCATATATCATTTTGAAGTGGGTCACGTGATCGTTTCATATCATGGTCACGTGATCGCTTCATATAAGAGGTGTTATTATTATTTTTATTTAAAAAACTACTGAATATATTTCGCTGAATTTTTTTTATATATTTTATGGAACAATTTGAATATTACCTAAAATTTTCGAAGCAATTTGTGAATTTTAAATCCGTTTAAAAAATGTTTAAAAAATTAGGTCCCATAAGGCTCAATGTATTTCATTTTTTCAACCCGGGTTCAATCCAAAACTAATTGGGCGATATTATTCATTATATTCCCATAGGTCCTACAGACCGTCTGAACAACATACTAAAATTTCATTTTGATTAAATCATTTTTACGGCAGTTATCGTGCTAACGGACAGACAGACAGACAGAATGCACAAAGTCATAAACACTTTTCAACTTTGTTGTAAAGTGTTAATAAAAAAAACCTATCAAATTTAATTATAAAACTAAGAAACAATAATTTCCTAAGACATTTAAAATATATAGTAAAAATCACTCTCACAGCAACATGTTTAAAAGTCTTTAATATATAATAAAACTTTATTATAAGTTTTATTATAAATTCAAGACTTTTATTATAAATTCAAGTTTTAGCAGCCAATTATCATTATACTCAAACACATATACAAACATATTTTCAATTTATTTATATAGATATAAAATATGCTTTAATCAGCGCCCCTCTCTACGTATTGATCACGAGCCGCCACTGATGTATAAAATCTGATGTGGGCAGCACATGACTTTCCTTATATAATGCAATGAATTTACTACTTTTACAGTTAAAAAAAATTTTATTCTTATAGTAGATAGATAATTATATTCTTTCCAAGATATTGAGTTTTCTTCAATAGTCGTCATTTTTATTGATTTAGCGCCATTTTTATGCATTTGGCGAGATTTGCGTTAATTTGGCAACATTTAAAAATGTCGCCAAGTTGGCGACATTCCGTTAAATTCGTCGCCAAAATCTCGCAAAGCATTATGGATGGAGAAATAAGTTATTCTCATAACGGATAAATGACTATTGGGATTCAAATACAAAAGTATTACCTAAAGTACCTTTTCTCGTGATGATGTCACCGAATTTATCGTAAGATATTACATATGCAAAGTGAACATGTTTCTTAACAGTTAATATTTTTTTTTAATTTATGGGATTTTTTTGATAAATTTATTTGAAAAACGTGCAATATCTCGAGAACGGTTCATGCTAGCGTTCTAAAGTTTATGTCAATCATTTTCTAAGGAAAAATTGCATAAGAAATGTCTATTTGCGTAACTTTATTAAAGGTTTTGATTTTTTGATGATTTTTTCAAAATTCACTCGAAAATTTGGAGAGATTCTGAACATCCGATTGTGTTTTAAAATAATAGCCTTTCAGTATTTACGAATTGTGATTTTTGTACCAAATTTCATTCGAATCGCTCCATTCGTTCGTGAGATATCGTCTCCACAGACTCACTGACACACACACACACAGACATCACTTCCAAAATGTTCGACTCGTGATCAGAGATGCTTGAAACGTGCTCTCCCGTCGAAAACACGAATTCGAATTTTCGACCCTGTCACAATACTTTCCTTATACATTATGTATATAAGGAAAGTAATAATTGAATTTCGGATCGGGCTCTGAGAAAAATTGTATAAACTTGATATCCGCTCCTAATTTAGAAAGATTGGGTTGTTTCAATTATGTACCTCACTTTAGTAGTCATAAGCCCACATCATCTGCAGCAAACAAAACAGAGAAGACTGAAAACAATGAGTAAACTCATTGAACTTTTGTGGAGTTCTATTTTACAAGATGATATTCACGCAACTCTGTTTTAGCTCCATCGAACTAGAGCCACCGCTGACTTTTAACGCGCTTTAGCATGAGATAATTTGTTATGTGCCGCAAATGTTTTCTCATCGAGAAAATTTGCAAGCCAGAACAGGTTTTTCTTCTTTTTTACTTTCCTTATATACATAATGTATAAGGAAAGTATTGTGACGGGGTCGAAAATTCGAAATCGAGTTTTCGACGGGAGAGCACGTTTCATACATCCCTGATCACGAATCAAACATTTTTGAAGTGATGTCTGTGTGTGTGTGTGAAAGTATGTGTGTGTGTCAGTGAGTCTGTGGAGACGATAACTGACGAACGAATCGACCGATTCGAATCAAATTTGGTACAAAAATCACAATCCGTAAACACTGGAAGCCTATTGTTTTTATGCGCAATCGAATGTTCAGAACCCCCCTAAATTTTCGAGTGAAATTTTGAAAAAATCGTTAAAAAATCAAAACCACTAATAAAGTTACGCAAATAGACATTTCTTATGTAATTTTTGATTAGAAAACGATTGACATATTTTTTAGAACGCTAACATGAACCGTTCTCGAGATATTGTACATTTTTCAAAAAAAATATCAAAAAGTCATATAAAATTAAAAAAAAATATTTCCTATTGAGAAACATGTTCGCTTTTCATATGTAATACCATGCGATATATTGAGTGACATCATTCTCGTGGATCTAGCTCGTTCCATTCATGAAAAAAGATACTTTGAATAATACTTTTGTATTTGAAAGCCAATAGTCATTTATCTGCTGTAAGAATAACTTGTTTCTTAGTGCATAACGCTTGGCGAGATTTTGGCGACGAATTTGGCGGAATGTCGCCAACTTGGCGACTTTTTTTAAATGTTGCCAAATTAACGAAAATCTTGCCAAATGGATAAATATGACGCTAAATCAATGAAAATGACGACTAATTGTCGAAAATTCAATATCTAGGAAAGAATATTAGTATCTACTATAAGAAAAATCTATTTTTTTACTGTAAAAGTATAACATTCATTACATTATATAAGGAAAGTCATGTGTTGCCCACATCAGATTTTTTTCTTATGCTTTTACTGCCGGTACACGTTTTAGCTATTTCGTACTGAAGAACGTTAAAAAACGCAAAACCATTACACGCATGCTGATCGATCACGTTAAACATGTGGATCCGTAAGTCCTTCCGAGAGGTTGGTGGTAGGGGAAGGAGGGTACAGTCCCTGTGGATGCCTCCCCCCACTGAGTTCCGGTCAAAATTGGGTGGCACTTCCCGGCCGTCCAAACAGTTACCTTACACCTTTCTGGTAGGTCGGACGGTCTGGGTCTCAACAACATCAACAATGCATGCTGATCGGTCAGTGAACTGAGAGCTACATTCCTAGCTTTGGAAATGCCCCCCCCCCCCCAATATCTGCTATCTAGGGGAACAATAATTCCCTTTAACAATAAGAGTAAAAACGAAAGTAAAGAAGACGATGGAAATAAATGAATTTATTAATTAACGTACAGTACCATAGTTGTTGGAGGGTTTGACACACAAAAATTTAGTTCAGTTTAAAAAAAAATGGCCCACGAGATTTCGCTCAAAACTTTTATCAGCTGCAAACGTCTATGTTGTAACTACATCTATTTTGCAGATATCTGGGTAGTTGGTTTTCGATTCATCTGGATCTACCTTTTTTCCATCAAGATACACTTCAACCTTAACATTTGTACCTGAAAAATAAAACACATGTACAAGACTGAAAGTTAAGCCCGTCATATGACGAAGTGCACAATAATGTGGTACATAACATTTTTTTCTTTTGCTTTCTCTACCATGCAGAGTAACGGGGTGATGGAGTCGAAAATTTCAATTTAAGTCTTTCAAATTGCGTCTCGGGTTTTGTTTACTTTTCAAGCTGCGGACATTGTTGAGCTTCAATCTACAAAAATTATATTTTGAATATATATATTGAATATATATATTGAATTTTATTTTCACTAAAAAATTGTAACTTTAGCCACTTTGATACTACGATTTCAGCGCACTTATAATGGTGTTAAGTGACAGTCTCCTTTATTCATTTCTTGTATGAATCACTTGTTCAGTAAGAATTTTCATCTATGCTTCATGTTCATATTCTGTTCTATTTATATGGATAATTGTCCTGTCTCCTGCTATGACTCACTGGACGAGTCTGGGAGGGTCACTGTGAACATTTGTTCTGCCACATCGGTTGTATGTTGTCATGTTCATTCCGGTGCTGCTCGATATTTTTCATACTGCTGCGGTTGTTCGCACTTACACGTGGTGAAAGATGAAGAGTTCCTGCCCCGTGGTAATACTAGATTTCATAATTTTTCTCAATTTTCAATTTTGCCTCTTTTGGTGCCTGTAGTCTGGGTTTTGGCATTTATAGTAACGTACTACTGCCAAATCTGAAGCAGGCATTTGTTTGGGTTAATTAGAATTAAATACTCAGACCTGAAGAAAAATTTAATTCTGGTTAATCTTCGAATTTGGGCCGGTGCTGTTCTTTTCTATTATTGGCATTGTGGCCGTGGTTTTGCTGTTCTGTTGATGTTAATATATCATGATTACTTAATTTGATTATTTTTATTATAACATATTTCTAATATATTAGATTATATATATATATGTAATAAAATCTAATATATATATTTTTATTATTACATATTTCTTATACATATATATGTAATAAAATCTAATATATATATTTTTATTATTACATATTTCTTATATATATATATATATATATATATCATATAAAAGCCAGTAAACTAATTCAAATAGAATTCCTATGCATATCCACAAAAATCAAAGGCACTAATAAAGTTTATGCGTACCTGCTAAGATTGCACGCATGCGTAAGATGAACATATATAAGATAGCGAGTTGGGCAGGATTCACTTTTGGTCCAGTTTCTTTCTGTTTGGTTGGTCTTGTTCTTCCGTATTCGGGTGCCTTCGTATTAGCAAGCAATGGGGACCAACCTTTGCTTTGTATTGGTACCGTGAGCGTTTGCCTAGGCTGGAAAAGCAGCTTTAAACGGGAGGGGGAGTCGCAATCCTCCCCAACCATTAAATGCAAAGCATTTGGTTATCCCAAGTTCCTTTAATTCTTCTTTTTCTTGGATTATATATATATATATATATATATATATATATATATATATATATATATATATATATACATACAAATGTCATAAAACAGATAAAACAGAAATTACCAATGTACATATAGTACGAAAACAGATTCAAGACAAAATAGCGCAATGCAGCTTGATATTGTCGAGAAAATATATCATAGCAAAAACTGCAAGAGGAATAGAACATGAAATAATTGAAAAAGTTCAACAGGGAATACATAAAAGGCCTAAGGGATTGTGACCCCTAGTTCCCGGTTACGAGTCGACTTTTACACCATTGGTAACACTTCCGGAGCCATATAATACCTGTGATCAAATTTCAGAATAACGTCAAAATAGAAGACGCGCATCCCAAAAGAGCGTGTATCCGTAGTCGGCAAGGCCTTCAATATGAAATAAATGAGATTTGAAAAAAAACAGTGATTATAATGAGAACCGCGTATGATAAAAATATCTTACAAATTCATTCGACTAAAGTATCCTCACCATCGACAAAACCACTATAAAATCCCTCTCTGTATCGTTGCCATTTATTACTTGAAACAATTGTGTTGCCAAAATCCTTTCCAAATGCATCCAAAATATTACAGTATACAACATTGTAACATTGTCTTATAAATACAAGAGGGTAACTTTGCGCTATAGCTTCCTTTATAAATATAGTATCATTTTTTATCCGATCCTCTTTATAAGTATGCATACGTGCACTACGCTTAAAATGATTTATTACAATATTACGAAAGATCTTTAGACTCAAATTAGAATACCAATTGATAATATAATGTATCTTGATCTTATATTATCGTCTTTTGTCGTAAATTGTATAATATGTAGACTTGTTTTGTGCAATATGTATACTAAATATCCAGAAAGTTTATTTCCGTTGATTTTTCTGATATATTTTCTATCAGAGTTAAATCTGCTGGATAGAAACCAAAATCAAACATGACGCCTGTATTTTCATGTGCAATGAGGATGTCATTTGCGTTACCCTTCAGGGCACGTCATTCTGGGGCCATTTTCCAACAAAATAATGCCACGCCACATACGGCTCACATATCTTGGACTGTCTCCCTGCTGTTGATACTGTTCCTTGGCCAGCAAGGTCGCCAGACCTTTCGCCAATCAAGCATGTATGGGACATGCTAGGCCGCCAGATTCGGGCACCTCGAAATGTAGCAGATCTGGAGCAACAATTGAGAAATGCCTGACAGAATGTATCGCAGGATGACATTGAGAAACTGTATCACTCTTTACCTAGACGTATACAAGCATGCATTGCCACCAATGGGGGTTCACTAATTACTGATTTGAATATTCAATGTGCAATTACTAACCATTGATGGGTCCTGCGGCCTTGACTTTGTAATCATTTCATTACCTGTGTATGAACTGTGCGCATATTTAATTTCAATAAAAACAGTCACTTTCTTCATGGTGCTTCGGTTTTTTTTTGTTCCCCCCAAAAGAGAGTAATACCACTTCGCTGGGTAAATGGTTAGTGGATCTTTCCGATCGTTAATCCGATGGTTAGCTCAATCAGGAAACTTGTTCGTTACTACCTAATGTGTCTCGTAACTGCATACCGTCTCCTTGACTGTATTGTTAATTCCTAAAACCGCTTCTAAGATTCTGCACAGATTAATCGCTGAAAATAGTCTCTGGATAGGATACATACCACTCGACAGCTAACTGTTATTCCAGAAGCCCCTTTGCTTCTGTATATATGCTTCTTTTTCGTACTTTAAAATCTTCGTAGGGCAACCACTGCTCAGCTGCATCCTCGCTTCTTGGCGCATTCCCTAGATGAATATTTATTTGTTAAAAGGATATCATCATCTGCGACTACTGATCTTCCGAAAGAACCACCAATTGGCGATAAATTTCTGGGAGTATCGGAAGCAGAAGTTTAGCCAGAAGTTTTTCAAGAAGGAGGATATTTTATAGAACATTGTTAATTTTCAATAATATAGTTAATTAGTCATAGCAAATATTTAGTAAAAATAATTTTACATTAATAGTTTATTCATTAAAATGTCATCTATATATTAATTTATAAAAATTGTCACAGCAGTGATTCCTAAATACTTCAGATTTTAAATAAATCGTAAGCACTTTCTATTATTAACAAATATTCTAATTTTACTTCAATAAAATTTATGAATTCTCAATCTAGAATTTTATTTCATTCTGAGTTTGTAATCTATATGCAAATCGAGGTCTTTAACGTCATCTTTCTCAATCTAGTTTTAAATGATATCTTGGACTCATTTTTTGAAGACTCCATTAATTCTAACTGTAAAAATATTTATTAAATAATTAAATATCAAATTAAATAAAAGTAAGATAATGAAAAAGTAATCAACGTAATTAGCACAAATCCAAGCACAATGTAGCATACAGCTGTTATGAAGATATATCTCGTCAGGAAGTTGGATCCTCTCAGTACTATAAAGATCAATAGACCAGAAATTGAAAAGACGAAATAGGCAAAAATCAAATCCCTAGTTGTCTATGTTCCAGAAGCACCAGGCGAAATATATGCATCTAATTTTCGGTAGGCAGTCTTTGAATAACTATCTAATTCTATGAAATTATTTGAGTAATTCTAGCTAGGTAAATTAAAGTAGTCGTTCCATGATAGAACAGCAGAGTCTAAAAACAATTTAAAGATTAAAAGTTAATTTTGCATCTTAAAAAGCAAGCTAAAAGTTACAAAAAAAATTAAGGTAGTTAAGTAATTAAAAAACATTAATGATTTATTTTGAATGTTAAATTTGGAATAATAATTAGAATTAGAAATTAGGAAAAAGCTTGGGGATGCCTGGTGGCTATTAAAATGAGTCTTACAGACTTAGGGATTTTGCTCTCATGCCATTAAGTGAGAGCAAGCATCTCTAAAAGGTTGTAAGTTTATGTTAAGGGATCCTAATCTGGGATTAAAATTTGCATAGAATTGAGAAATTCCATCTGAAAATATTTAAATCTTTAAAAAATTTTACGAATTCCAAAAAAGCATCAGGGCTGGGGGCTTGGTTACTAGTAGCAGCAAATAGGCTGACGTTGGAGGCAACCACGTGCTCTTCGGGACTACTAACTCCCGTCTCGATAACGGTCTCGATCAGTTTAGCAGAAGATTTTGAAATAGAGCAACTGGGAAAAAAATGAAAGTTTTCCCGTCTAGCTTGAGATGGGGTTTCGTTTAGGGGTTTTGGTCCCTGATTTCTCATCTTTATTTTTGGATCTATTTCAAATTTCAAGGTTTTGGGGCATTTTTTAAAATTGGCAGGATGATACCACCACAGTTGCAATACTTAACAGGGTTTACTTCTAGGTTTATTACATTCCCTCGTAGAATGTCCTTCTCAGGCATTTCGACGTGAGGCTGCAGCAGTCAAAAGAGTGATTGAAAAATTGGCAGTTTAAATATTATCGAAAGACATTCCGTCTAAAAGCTTTAACTTTCATCAGCATTGAAAGAATTGAAGGAGTCGCCTAAATCTTCGCCCATTTCTCTGTCGGGGCAAAACAAAAGAATAACTTGAGTATAGACTCACGATTTCTCCTATTTCTCAATTAAAACATCCTGATTGGCTGAAAATCTTCCAAAGAAACCTCCTTATTAAGTTCTTCAGCCGAAGTTGTAACAGGCAGCCCCCTTGAAGACTACCTTTTATAGTCTATCCTCTATAAGGTTGATTGAATGGAAAGAGACTTTTGGGGTAGATAGGTAGTTTTGCACATTCCGGTAATTCTCAGCATTGCTGAGGAAATTTTGATCAAATTTCCGATCAGTTTTCCGTTAATGGGTATCTCTAAGAGTTGATTTATTTTCTCTAAAATGGCCGTCCAATTTGAAAAGTCAATATATAAGGAAGAAACCTTATACTTGTGAGGAGGGTGTCCTTGTCCCCAACATCTTCCGCACTCTCTACAACTGTTTCCTATTTTAGAGGGGGCGAAAGAGTTTTTGACGGGAAATTACTCTAAGAAGATTGGCATTATCCGATTACTTCTGTGCTTGGATTGGATCATGAAGCTTGCTTCATCACTACTCTCAGCATTTGGCTTTAGAAGAAGTCCATAATGAGGAGTCTGCTACTACTGATGTAAGTAGCTAACAATTTTGAAATATTAACATAAGAGGTGAGCGTTTCAAAATGTCTAAAGCTGGGATTCTCTAAAATCGATAGACCATCAGAATACATAACTGTGATTAGGGTCTTGATCCGATCATGTTTCTCTAGATAACACGTCTTTAACTTATTCTTGAAGTGCTGAATCCGCATATCAGTCGACTGGTGGTAGTTAGAAACAATTGTATTCATATACGTCCCCTTCTTGCAAGCAATATTCAGTATTTTAAAATGTGATTCAGTGGCATCCGTGTTGACTACATGCAATATCAGAGATCATTCATTAAAGGTCAACTCAAAACTTAGTCAATCCACATTCTACCAACTCACTGTCTCGAAGAATGGGGAAATATGGAATTAATGGGCGAAAATGTAAGAATCAGAGGGGGTGCTATAACCCACGACTGAAGTAAAGATGAATGCAAATCCCACCAATTAGAAAAGAGCAAACCAGGTTATGGATCTAGAGAATATCAATAAGAAAGCAGATGGAAAAAGAATCAGCCCAATCCGAAAGCAGACAAGCAAATTGAAGTGTCTCGAAATGCAACATAAGTATCCCAACAAAACTAACCAAGTACAAACAAGATGAAACAAATTCCAATAATTCTAAACGTGACAGAATAGTTTTAAAAGGTGAAGAAATAAGCACAATGAAATAAAAGAAATTACAAGGCTCCTAGCCAAACAGTAGAGAAAGCTGAACTACTGGACAAGTTATATTAACAGCAATACCAGAATTCTTCTGAATATGAAAGGTTTCGCAAGTCAATATCATGGATCGACGTAAATTTCGCATAATCCTCACAAAAGAAAACAAACGATGGTAAAAAATCCTACAATATTGAGCAAATTTTACCTTATCCTTTGTACAAAGTGTTTTTACCTTTTTAATAAAATTAAAATACTCCAAAAGTTCGTATTATGAGATTTATTATTACAATTTCGAATAATATAAAAACTATAACTTACAGTAGTTTATGAAAATTAAAGGGGGGGGGGGGTTCAGATATACCCCTTCTGGTCATACCATTGCTCGCGCTCTTTCGGAAGATCAGCACTATTGATGGATACACTTTTACCAAACAACTATTCAGCACAGTGCTACCAGATAATTGACTTATTAACATTATTATCGTAGGGCAATGATTCCCAAACTTTTTGATTGGAGGAACCCTTGAAATATTTCCTAAAATTTCTCAGCACTCCTACTTGGTTGACACATATTAGGTTCAACAAGGGGGATTTACAAAATAGACGCGTAAAGCAGTAGAGTTCATAAATAACAACTGACTTATATTAGAATAAAATATTGCAAGAGTATTTATTGCCGATTTCTATTTAATAAAAAATGACGAACAATTTTGCTTTACATCTGGTTTACTAATTTCAAGCAAAAATTGTGTATTTGTTATGCATTTATGTCGATACAGTTGCTTTTCATAAAGATAAAACAAGTTATATTTCTACTTTCCTTATATACATCATGTATAAGGAAAGTATTGCGACGGGGTCGAAAATTCGAATTCGAGTTTTCGACGGGAGAGCACGTTTCAAGCAACCCTGATCACGAATCAAACATTTTTGAAGTGATGTATGTGTGTGTGTGTGTGTGTGTGAAAGTATGTGTCTGTGTCAGTGAATCTGTGGAGACGATAACTGATGAACGAATGGACCGAATCGAACGAAATTTAGTACAAAAATCACAATTCGTAAACACTGGAAGCCTATTGTTTTTATACGCAATCGAATATTCAGAACCACCCTAAATTTTCGAGTGAAATTTTGAAAAAATCGTCAAAAAATCAAAACCACTAATAAAGTGACGCAAATACACATTTCTTATGTAATTTTTCATTAGAAAACGATTGACATAAATTTTAAAACGCTAACATGAACCGTTCTCTAAATATTGCACATTTTTCAAAAAAATTATCAAAAAAGTCATATAAAATAAAAAAAATATATTTCCTATTGAGAAACATGTTCACTTTTCATATGTAATGCCATGCGATAAATTGGGTGACATCATTCTTGTGGAACTAGCTCGTTCCATGCATGAAAAAATATACTTTTAGTAATACTTTTGTATGTGAACGCCAATAGCCATTTATCTGCTATAAGAATAACTTATTTCTCCGTCCATAACGCTTGGCGATATTGGGGCGACGAATTTGGCGGAATGTCGCCAACTCGGCGACGTTTTTAATTGTTGCCAAATAAACAAAAATCTCGCCAAATGGATAATAATGACGCTAAATAATGAAAATTGCGACTATTTGAAGAAAATTCAATATCTTGGAAAGAATATAAGTATCCACTATGAGAATAACATATTTTTTAACTGTAAAAGTAGTAAATTCATTGCATTATATACGGAAAGTCATGTGTTGCATACATCAGATTTTTTTATTTCTGAACCATTCACATTTTCATGTGATGTGGTTAAAAAAACATATTTTAACTGGTTTGGCATTTTCTATTATTATACTCTAAAAAAACAAAATTATTTTTTTATTTAATTCTATTTGGGCAAGTGCTGGTACTGAATTCCTTACCGCTACAAAAAATTCCTAGTTTCAGCAAAATTTCTCTTATTAAGTAAATCTCTCACTACTTAAATGTAACTATCATTCGATTACCCAAGCATATTAAACTTTCAAAACGTTTCATTAAAATCCCGTTGAAACGTTAATAATGTTTTTACTCAATTAAAAAAAAAGTGGAAAATTGTACTACTTTTAGCAAGCTTTTGCAAATGTTCGCGAACAGAAATGTTCGCGAATGAAATCCCAGGGCTCCGCACTGGGGAAAGAAATAATGAGTGTAATATATATCTCAATATGTAGACAAAATAAAATGTTTATCTTTTGAAGGATAATTTCTCTTATTCAATTCTTTACTTTTATCCCACTATGCTATTTGTGCAAATTTTTTCCAATTTTGTGAAAGCTGTCCTACAATCTGATAACACTGGTTTGATTTCCAGTAAAAAAAATCCATGCAATTATACATAAAAATAACTAAAGTATGAGCCTTCACTCGACTTTCTCATATCTTGAAATTGCATATTATTTAGTCCTACTTGTATCATAATCAGTGTAAGATTTTATTTTACATGTGTCCTTATATTCATTTTCGTTCGCAAGTTGAACGATATTAAAATGTTAATTAAAATATTTTGCATAAAAATTTAAAAAAAATCGAGCTGGCAATATGTTTATCACGTTCATGTCACGTTGGTTGAATTTGACTGATGAGTTGATATATATATATATATGTTGTTTTAATGCACATCCATGTCATGTTATTCAAACTATCTTTTTTTGGCATTGGTCATCTATACTACCATCATTGTTCCAAATATTGCCATATTTGCCAAATATTGTCATATTTGCCAAATATTGTCATATTTGAGGGAATCTAATCGCAAAGTTTACATTCTCCATTTTTGACCGCAATGAGTTGTTCTTTGCACTTTTTATTAATCCTTACACTTATTATTAATCCTTACACTTCTTATTAAGTTCACATGAACTATGTTCCTCCGTTGAACATCTTGGACGGGATTTTTCTCCGCTCCCAGAGCACGTAGAGAACTGGAAATAGGTACACCAGTTTCATTTCGAAGAACGTTTTCATCTATAAAATTTTCCTGTCATATCGTTACGTCATTACGTCACTTACGTACATCAGGACTATTTTTTCACCCCTTTCATACATTTTCTTTGTGAATTACTTACTGTTCAGTGTCTTCAGATGAAATGTTCTAGTTCTAACACATCGATCTGTGTATAGTAGGTTTGAGCGTAAATTATTCAAAAAAAGAATCAGTGGACAGACAGCACATGACTCCCTACAGGCTTAAATTAATTTTCTCTTTATTTCTTTAATAATATATTAAATTGAGATTAATTGCACAAAATTGCACGCAGAATTATTTGAAATGACACCCAATTTGCACTTTTAATTCGATTTTCGTTTTCATTTTGTAACCGGTTCATTTGGTATTTTCAAAGGCGGCGTAGCAAAACTGCGAAAAATACTACAATATTTCAAGAACGATTAGTCGTAGAGTAATTGGATTAGTCTTATTCGTTTCATCGTCAAAAAATATGTACATTGCTCACAACTGAAATCGCAACACCATGATGAAATTGATGTATCCTTATGAAATTTACAGGATATAATTGTAACATGGAGATGTGCAAATGATCAAAAAATCATACATGGAAAATTAAACCATGGAACTTTATTGACATTAGATCAGTATAGAATAGGCGCACCGCGAGCGGCTCTGCAGGATTGAATACGACGAGGTATCCCGTCAATGAGGTAGTCAATGGTGTGCTGAGGAATGACATTCCGCCCAGCATGCAATTGGGTTTGTAACTGAACGTGGTTTGCTGGAATTGGGAGTTCTCTTAATTGGCAACCCATGATGCCCGTGATATGCTCAATTGACGACGAATCCTGAGAATGTGGTGGCCAAGGCAGGCTATCAAAACCTTGTAGACTATTCATAGTTATCCGTGCAGTATGAGATCCTGGCATTATCCTGCTGAAAAAACAGTCCAGGCCTGGTTGACAGATATGGCTGTACCACAGGAATACTATGCTCAAAGAGATCAATTAAATGCTTGTTTTATACACTGTGAGCAGTGTATAAAACAAGCATTTAATTGATCCATTTAAGCATAATAGTCTTCTTTTTTAATTTTGACAATTTTTGCAGGCTATTTCGTAAAAAAAGGCAGGTTCTTTTTCTGAATCGTACCAAAATCAATCAGCACCAAGGTAATCAACAAGTGACTTATCTACCAAATTTTTTAAAATATGGTCAATTAGTATTTTAGCTAGAATGGCGTCATGCCTACAAACTGGAATATATTTGACTAATCTGTATGTTATTTTAATACCTTTTACGTACATAGAATGATTTAAACTATAATTTTCAAGCATTGATATTTGTATTAAATGAATTTATTCCAAACTTAATAATTCATTATGAATCAGGGTCCCTATTCCGAGCTTGTCGTTCATTGTTCTTCATCTATTGATAGAGGGTGCTCCGACAGAGGAGCAACAAACGCAATTGTGGTTTGAATACAGTATATTACTCTGCTGTAGGAACGCCCTCTATCGATCAACCTAAAACTATGAACGACAAGCTTGGAATAGTGCTCCTGGTACCGTCCGGTGTCAAGCGGACAATAATTTACCTTTAGTGGAAGGTTCAATGAAACGTTTGTACTTACCCAAGATCGCTTTTCTTCTAACACGTTCATCGAACTTGCCGTGCTGCAATTATAAAACAGAATCAAATGAACAACGTGAGTAGCATTTATAAGAAATATATTTTTTTACTTTCCCTTCAATACATGAATTAGATAGAGAAAGTATTGGAATCATGTCGAAAATCGCAGTTGGAGTTTTCAACAGATCTACACGTTTTGGGACCTCTAGAATAGTGGTCTCCAAAGTGGGGTACGCAAAGTGATACTTGGGGTACGCCAAAGAAGTAGGCTCACGATCACTGGAGAATGTAGTATGATCGTGTATCGCGTGAGTGCGAGGTTCTCTCATTGGTCGCTGTGTCTGGTTGCATGTCCCTGCCGCATTTATCCATTTTATGAGGGATTTAAAATCAATAGCATTTAAGAGAGCCGCTCAGTGCACCATTGTGCAAGTGGCTGGTAGGTCGTGTATCATCATCGAGAGAATTTTATGAACTGTACGGAACTTATATGGGTAGCGGTGTGTATTATAATAACTATGATTAGTTGACTCTTAAATGCTATTCATTTTAAACCCCTCATAAAATGAATAAATGGTCAAAAAAAAATGCCTGCAAAGAAACCGCGGGTTGAAGATTATTCTGATACTGCTTCTACTTCTGGTGCGCAACAAGAATGTAAATTTGAAGAAATGTAAATTTGTAATTTAATTTAAATGTATGTGTATTGTTTAAAATACATAAATAATAAATAATTTGATTTTTGGCTACACACACACACACACACACACATATATATATATATATATATATATATATATATTCTGTAATACATTTTACAGTTGTGTAAACAGAAACGTAGAATCAGCATTAATGAAACATGTATGGCCCTTGATAACGTACATGGTTTCAGAAATGCTTTTCATATTCATTTTATTCCTTTTATATTCACTAGATTACATTTATTCAATTTCCAAACTTCTTGCATAGCTCATCGTGCTACACTAGGCTTCTGATTTGCAATTTTTTTACCTTTACCTACAGTTTACAAGCACTTTTCTTTGGTATTTCACGGGTATCTATATATTACAAGTAATCATAAAAATCTTCAATTATATATATATATATATATATATATATATATATATATATATATATATATATATATATATATATATATATATATATATATATATATTATATTATATTATATTATCGTCTTAGGGGTACGCGATCAAAAAAGTTTGGAGATAGCTGCTCTAGAACACGAAGAAACTATTTTGAACCTGACGTCTGTGTGCTCAGAGTTTCTTTCAGGCTTACTTCCTGGGAAACTCCCCCCCCCCCCCGGAGACAATTTATGTACCTAGTTTCTATTCATGGGACAACATTTAGATATATTTATATAAGACAAATAGAAAATTTGACCCCTAAAGTTTCATTCGCTTCCGCCCCCCGGCCAAAAAGTCCTGAAAGAAACACTATGTGTGTATCTGTATGTGCAATGCATGTATCCACTCTAACCAAAAGCTAATTGCCCAAAATTCATAAAATTTGATAAATAAGTTACTCGTGCGTTACCCTGGTGCTGATTAGATTTTAGTATGATTCGGGATAAAGCACCTGTTTTTTATTGCGAAATGACCCTCAAAAATTGTGCGTATCCACTCCAGCTAAAACACTAATTGGCCAAATATCACCAAATTTTATAGGTAAGTCACTTGTGGGTTACTGAGATGCTGATTAGATTTTGGTAAGATTTGGGGAAAAAGGGCCTGCCTTTTTTGAGAAATGGTCCGCAAAAATCGTCAAAATCTAAAATAAGAAACTAGTATGATCAAAAGCAGTAATTAAACGCTTGTTTTATACGTAATTTTTAACGATATAAAGAATAAGACCAACCCCATTACTCTAGAACTAGCCGTTCTCGAGGTATTTTAGTTTTTTCGCATTTTTACTACTCCACTTTTAGAAATATGTCCAGTTTCCAAATGAAAACGAAAATAGAATTAAACGTGCAAATTCAGTGTAATTTCAAACAATTATGCGTGTTAGTGTGCAATTAAACTCAATTTAATGAATTATTAAAGAAATAAAGAGAAATAAATTTGAGTCTTTTAGGAAGGTCATATGCTGCCCACATCAGATTTTTATAATAAAGATCTCATTAATCAAGATGATAAAATCAAAGCAGGATTTATTAATATAAGAGCTAAAAATCAAACATTGTGGTGACAATGACTTGTAATCAAACTACTTCTTTATGTTTCATATTTATGCGCGCAAAACATTCAACTGAAAATCTGATGTAGGCAGCACATATCTTTCGCTACAGAATCAAATTTATTTTCTCTTTGTTTCTTTTACATTTCATTAAATTGAGTTCATTTGCACAGAAAACAGCCACCAATAATAATTTGAAATTACATTGAATTTATTTTTTTACTTAAATTTCCGTTTTCATTTGGTAACTGAACGTAATTTAAAAGACGGTGTTACAAAAATGTGAATAAAACCAAAATATCTCAAGAACGGTTAGTTCTAGAGTAATGGGGTTGATCTTATTCTTTACATCGTTAAAAATTACGTATAAAATAAGTATTTAATTGATATATTTACACATATTTAGTCTACTATATTAGGTTCTGATTATTTTTCTGGGCCATTTCGCAAAAAAGACAGGTACTTTCTTTCAAATTCGTATCAAAATCTAATCAGCACCAGGGTAACCCACAACTGACTTGCGTACAAAATGTTAGGAAACTTTATCCATTAGTTTTTGAGTTAGAGTATACAGGGTGTCCCCAAAAAGATTGAAACAGCTTTAATTCTTTCCTTGTTGAAGATAGTGGGCAATGTAAATTGCAAAAATGTTGAAAGTAAGGTAGGAAATAAAACTGCGTTAATGAAATGGTCCTCCCATTCATTTTCAAAAAGTTATATTTTTTAAATTTTTATACGACCCCCTTAGACAAATTGGGTCAATCAGAAAATTTTTATCTTTAATGCAACAAGATCATAAAAAAAAAACGCATATCTGTATCTTTAAAATTGAGCGAGTGATATTTAATTGAGAATTGAACATTGTGAATGGGGACTCTATATTAAATTAGAAATGTAAATTTATGACATATCACAAGAAAGATAACACTGGATGATAGTTTATGGGAAACATTTTTGCGAATTCCGCGTAGGCTCACGATGCAATCATGGATTCTTAAGTACTTTTCACATTGAAACATGTCAATAAAAATTTTTGACACATATTAACGTATTTTTGATCTAAACAATTTTCGTCAATTTCTTTAAGATCCCTATTTTCACTGATGAAACAGCCTTTCACATGGGACGGAAAAGTGGTATAAATCAGATTTTTTCCTTTATCATAATTCAGTTGATTTTAAAGATACAGATAAACGGGGGTTTTTTTAATGCTCTTGTTGCATTAAAAATAAAAATTTTCTGATTGACCAAATTTGTATAAAGGGGTCGTATAAAAATTTAAAAAGTGTAACTTTTTGAAAATGAATGGGAGGACTATTTCATTAATGTAGTTTTATTTCCTTCCTTACTTTCAATATTTTTGCAGTTTACATCGCCCACTTATCTCCAACAGGTAAAGAATTAAGGCGCGTTTCAACCTTTTTGGGACACCCTGTATACATACATTACACAAAGACATACACAAACAGACACATATACAGACGTCACGTTAAAAGTATTTCCTTCGTGATCTACAGTGATCCCTTAGTTACAGTGATCTGTAAACGTTTTAACTCGAATGGGCGCTAGTTGCGAGATACAGCTATTGCATTATGACTTTTAGCAGTGTAGATTGCATTTTTTACGATGCATCGTAAGCATACACATTATTTTTTTAAATTGTTTATTTTCTTTCCCCAAACACTATCTGAGGTCCAACTGAGTTAAATAGGACTTTCAAAGAAGCTTTAACCTGTAAAAGTTTGGGAATGGTTGCAATAAAATAAGTATTACTTAAATTAAATATGAAACCAAACTATATAACCTTAAACCAAGAAACTGCTCACTTGGTCAACCAGAAAGATATGAGTGATAAGAGGAACAACAATCTCGAAACTCGAATACAATTTTTTTTCTCATGGAAGTTTTCAAATATTTACTTCCAATAAAAGACTTATTTCCAGTTCTCAACCCGCGGCCAAAAATTTTAAAGGGCATCTGCTTTGCAACCATATGTATATTCAGCACTAAATAAGTCCTAATTTGCGATCCTGTGGTTAGGAAGCAACGGCTTAGACCACTAGTCCCCAAGTGGGGTAAACAAGTCGATATATGGGGGTATGCTAAGAAATACTATTATTTTCTTTTTGTATTTATTGCCTAAGACAGACTTTATTATATTGACAGAAAAAGACGAGAAAATTAATTAAAAAGTAACAAATATTGATTTGTTATCCAAATTACAAACCCAAATTACACGATTACACGATGCAAATTATACGATCAATTTGGATCGTATAATAATATTATGGTTAAATGTTATAAAATATTTCCAAATCACATTATTTCCCAATTACATATATTAAATAATGGAATTTGGAAATTACACTATTATCCAAATTACACGATCATGAACATAATAATATTATGATTGTATGAATATTACTTTATTAGAATATTACTTTATTTAAAACAAGAAGTATTCTTTCTCTATTCTAATACAGACCCTCTATATTAGAAACAAAAATTTAAACAATATGTCACCTGGATTTACCATAGGGGTACACGAGTAGGTTTTAGGGGTACACTATCAAAAAATTTTGGAGACACCTTCTAAATCCATTAATTCCCTACCTCAGGGCTGCACCCCAAATGAGCACGTTCTTGCTCATTTGCATTACCATGTTATAAAGAAGTCACTCTTAACAATTACTAAACAATTGTCCATGCTTACTTCCAACAAAGCCCTTGGCGAGAAATATTTCAGATGTTCTCTCCTGTTGTCATTAACGAAGTAATCCGCCATCTGAAAAAAGGGAAACTTATAAGTTTTTGTACTGTTCATAAATGTGAATATTTATATAGCATTATGAAGTTTTAAACTCGGAATTTAAATGAATCATCTGTATTATTCCAGATTTGAGAAAATTTCAGAGATCAGATTATTAATAAAAGTAGATAATGAAAATTTCTGAGATAATACAGAAAAGAAAATTACATTTTGCAAAATAATTTATTACATTCACTGGATATTTGTGCTGTAATTTTTTTTTCGATAAAAAGTTTGGCTGGATGATATTTTTCCTATGTTAATAATATTGCTCTTTTTACATTTAACAAGAAAGATCAATCATGCATAAGCATTGATTATGAAACACTTTCCAACTGAAATGCAATTTCATTTAAAAATCTCTAAAATGTGATACATTCAATAGTGATATCTTTTACATTATCACAGTACTACAGTAATTTATTATACTTAAATATTTAAAACTGTATCGAAATATAAATCATCTGATTCTCTATGCAAAATCAATGAATATTTATTTCATTCATATAATTTGTATTCCAGACTCCAGAGCTAAATAATTTTGTGTGAAAAAAAATTCAGCAATTCTTATGTAACTCACCTTACAATCGCTTGAGATATTTGCATTCTGCAAAGATAAAAATTAGGCTTCGTTGAAGAAATAATAAAAGTTTAGTGATCATTTAAAATCACAACTATTGTAATTGCGTAGGCACGGAATTTAGATACACAGATAATACACAGATACACGGACAATATATGTGTGTGTGTATGTATTCAAAGTATTGGAATCGTGCCGAAGATCGGAACTCGAATTTTCGAAGGATCTACACGTTTTGGGACTTCTAGAACACGAAAAAACTATATGAAACTATATGAATGTATGAAACACTTTCCAACTGAAATGCAATTTCATTTAAAAATCTCTAAAATGTGATACATTCAGTAGTGATATCTTTTACATTATCACAGTACTACAGTAATTTATTATACTTAAATATTTAAAACTGTATCGAAATATAAATCATCTGATCCTCTATGCAAAATCAATGAATATTTATTTCATTCATATAATTTGTATTCCAGACTCCAGAGCTAAATAATTTTGTGTGAAAAAAAATTCAGCAATTCTTATGTAACTCACCTTACAATCGCTTGAGATATTTGCATTCTGCAAAAGTAAAAATTAGGCTTCGTTGAAGAAATAATAAAAGTTTAGTGATCATTTAAAATCACAACTATTGTAATTGCGTAGGCACGGAATTTAGATACACAGATAATACACAGATACACGGACAATATATGTGTGTGTGTATGTATTCAAAGTATTGGAATCGTGCCGAAGATCGGAACTCGAATTTTCGAAGGATCTACACGTTTTGGGACTTCTAGAACACGAAAAAACTATTTTTAGGAAGACGTCTGTGTGTATAACGGTGTATCTGTGTGTGTTTCTGTGTGTCTATGAGGATATTGCATCCACTCTAACTGAAAAACTAATGGACCGAATTTTATAAAATTTGGTAGGTAAGTTTTTTGTGGGAAAATCTGATGTTCATTAGATTATAGTACGATTCGTAATAAAAGAATCTGCTTTCTTTGCGAAATGGCCGGCAGAAATTGCCTTTATCCACTTTAGCTAAAAACTAATGGACCAAATTTAACAAAATTTGGTGTATAATATTTCAATAACCTACAAATGATTTATGTACCAAATTCAACAAAATTTGGTATATAAATCACTTGTAGGTTATTCTAGTACAATTCGGGAAAAAGGAACGGGCTGTTTTTGCGAAATGGCCCGCAAAAATCGTTAAATATAAAAATAAAAGACTACGTGTGCTCAATTACATCAATTAAATTCCTATTTTATACGTGATTTTTGACAACAAAAAGAATAAGACTAACCCCATTACTCTAGGACTAGCCGTTCTTGAGATATTTTAGTTTTTTCGCGTTTTCGCTACGCCACCTTTGACAATAAGTCCAGCTATCAAATGAGAACCAAATTTAAGTTTAACGTGCAAATTCAATGTCATTTAAAATACTTATGGCTGTTATTTTGTGCAGATAAACTGAAATTATTATTGAAGAAATAAAGAGAGCATGAATATGAGTCTGCAGGGAAAGACATGTGCTGCTCACATCAGAATTTTTAACATTACAACAATGATTTACAGAAGTGAACAGGGATTATTTGCAGGCCATTTCGAAAAAAATGTAGGATCTATATTTAAAGATCCACCAAATTTTTGTAGAATAAAATGTTCTACAAATTTATGCTGTGTACCAAATTTTAACTCTCTAGGACGTAGGAAAGTGCATTAAAAATGCCATCAAATAAGTATATCATGAAGAGTTATATAAAATTAAAAAAAAAATTTAAAAATTGTTATTTACCAAATTTATTTTAAAATGTGAAGCCTCTCTGATATACAAAATGATTAAACTCTTGGAAAGATATTTATTATATAATATATATCCTTTTTCTTTCTGAAGGATATTCCCAAAGTCAGAATTTAATTGAATTTGTATTTCTCTCTATATTAAATAATTTTTAATTAAAAAACTACCTAACATATTTTACTGAAATTTTTTTTATATATTTTATGGGACAATGTGAATATTTCCTAAAAATTTTGAAGTAATTTGTGAATATTAAATTTGCTTAAAAAATGTTTGAAAAATTAGGTCCCATAGGGTTCAATGTATTTCATTTTTTTAACCCGGGTTCAATACAAAACTAATTGGGTGATATTATTTATTTATATTCCCGTAGGTCCCACAGACCGTCTGAAAAACATACTAAAATTTCATTTTGATAAAGTCATTTTCACGGCAGTTATCGTGCTAACGGACAGACAGACAGACAGACAGACAGACAGAATGAACAAAGTCATAAACGCTTTTCAACTATGTTGTAAAATGTTAAAAATGCTAATTTCATGATTTTTACAAAGCAAAAATATAACTTTCGATCCAAAGCTTAATATAATTGCGCCATTTAAAAGTTTTATTTAATTTCTATTATTATTTAATGAATTTATTTATTTATTATTTTATATAGTTTATTATAGTTTATATATTATTTTTATAGTTTTATTCAATTAGTTTATATTTAATCACTGCAGACGATAACTTGGTTTTCATATAATCTTTAGACATTAGATATCATTTGCCAACTTATTTGAGGAATCCCTGTTTTTGTCTGATAATTGATAATGTTAAAAGTTGTGGATATTATCTGGGTGTGTATATTAATTATAGTTTTAAATGACGTTTCCATGTGGCTCATGTTGTATCTAAACTACGTTATATTTTATTTAATCTTTATCATCTTAGTCACTTGTATCACAGACATTTTTAAAAAATTTATTCAACTCCTTTGCGTTACCCTATTTCTTGTATGGTATCCTGATTTGGGGTGGTGCTTATTTTTCTAATCTGCATCCTTTGATTAAAGTCCAGACGAGGCTGCATCAATTGATTTTATGTAATAGTAATGATGACGTTCTTACTGAGTTAAAGAAACGCTTTGACATGTTAACTAATCGTCAACTTTATATTTCTAAAAGTATTTTCGTTTTATTTAAGAACTCCAATTACATAGAAATTAATTTCAATATTAGTTCAACTCGTTCTTACAACTATAACTATGTTATTACTTTCCTTATATACAATAATGTATAAGGACAGTATTGTGACGGAGTCGAAAATTCGAATTGGAATTTTCGACTGGAGAGCACGTTTCAAGCATCCCTGATCACGAATCGAACATTTTTGAAGTGATGTCTGTGTGTGTGTGTATGTATATGAAAGTATGTGTGTGTGTCAATGAGCCTGTGGAGACGATAACTGACGAACAAATGGACCGATTCGAACGAAATTTGGTACAAAAATTACAATCCGTAAACACTGGAAGCCTGTTGTTTTTATACGCAATCGAATGTTCAGACCCCCCCCCCCTAAATTTTCCAGTGAAATTTTGAAAAAATCGTCAAAAACTCAAAACCTCTAATAAAGTTACGCAAATAGACATTTCGTATGTAATTTTTCATTAGAAAACGATTGACATAAATTTTAGAACACTAACACGAACCGTTCTCGAGATATTGCACATTTTTCAAAAAAATTATCAAAAAGTCATATAAAATAAAAAAAATATATATGTATTTCCTATTGAGAAACATGTTCACTTTTCATATGTAATACCATGCGATAAATTTGGCGACATCATTCTCGTGGATCTAGCTCGTTCCATTCATGAAAAAAGATACTTTGAGTAATACTTTTGTATTTGAACGCCAATAGCATTTATCTGCTGTAAGAATAACCTATTTCTCCGTCCATAACGCTTGGCGAGATTTTGGCGACGAATTTGGTGGAATGTCGCCAACTTGGCGACTTTTTAAATGTTGCTAAATTAACGATAAACTCGCCAAATGGATAAAAATAACGCTAAACCAAAGAAAATGACGACTCATTGACAAAAATTCAATATCCTGGAAAGAATATAAGTATCTCCTATAAGAAAAACCTATATTTTTTACTGTAAAAGTAGTAAATTCATTGCATTATATAAGGAAAGTCATGTGTTGCCCACATCAGATTTTTCCTAAATATAATCATTAAAGTTTGCATAAGAACTTCTTGTGGTTAGTCCCTAAAAACTTTTATCCTTAAATTACTTAAATTATTATGAAGTCTGTAAAGTCACCTAACTGTGCAGAGATAGCAGCTTGCAATTTCGTACTAGGTCAGCGGTAAAGCGTCGGTTAGCCAGTTTTGAGATCCAGGGTTGGATTCCCACATAGGGCAGCAAGATTCTTTACAGTGGCGCACGAACAAATCAACCCTGTAGGTTAGTTCAAGGATGTCGGAGGTATGAAAGTGACCCTAGTATGGGTTCTAGTATGGGTTCAGTGGGCTCTGGAAGATTGAGCGCCGATTTCAAATTGAGAGGATAACGACCACGCAGGATACCAAACTGGGTAAAAAGAGTAGCAGCAGGAGGCTAGCCTGAGGTAAAAATACAAGAGGTGGTCAGTCAGATTGTCAGTTGTCAGTCAATCTGACATTAGAGGGTGGAGAATATCCACTTCGCCGATAAGGTCTTGCAATTTCGTCCCAGTAGGTCAACGATAGAGCGTCGGCTGATCAGTTCGGAGATCCAGCGTTCGATTCCCGGTTGGGGCAGCAGGATTCTTTACAACTGTTTTAAGTAAAAGCTGAAAACTTATACATATCCATATATGGATACGCATTTTTTTCCGTTATTCTAAGTAATTACTTTAAGTCTAGTTTTTGTTGATTGTTGTATGCCGATCCTGTTACCTACTGCCGATCTCTCCTTATTATAGTGTATTTTAGCGACCTGAATGAATTTGCAAGTACCCTAAAAAATTGTTGTGTTCTGTGTTTATGTTGTGTTTTTCTGTCTGCTGTTGTGCTTGCCTGTATTGTATTGTTTGTGGTATTAATAAATTTGAAATCTGAATACAGTAGTCTGTTATCAAGTAATTTTCTATTTAAATATTTTATTGTTTTGTTATTTTTCATCAAAATCGTTCTAAAAATGTGCAAACATCCTCTGTAAATCAATACAATATTGTTATTGAAAAATTTTCGCTAACACATAAAAGAAATAAAAAAAGTTAGTTTCATAAAAAAGCAAGAAAGATCAATCATGCATAAAGCATTGATTATGAAACACTTTCCAACTGAAATGTAATTTTATTTAAACCTCTCTAAAATGTGATACATTCAGCGGTGATACTTTTTAAATTATTACAGTACTACAATAATTTATTATTCTTGAAAACTTAAAAATTCAGCGAAATATAAATCGTCTGCTTCTCTCTTACCATCTCTTCTCTCGTCTTCTTACAATCGCTTGAATTGCTTACATTCTGAATACGTTAAAATTAGACTTCGTTGTAGAAATAATCAAAGTTCTGTGATCATTTAAAATAAAAAATATTGTAATTGCGTTGGCGCAGAATTTAGATACGCAGATTATACCCGAAAATAAAGCGGTTTTACGACGGATGCGACACTAAATGTATATTTAAAAGATCTTTAAATATCACGATCTTTACACATAGAAAACAAGAAAGATCAATCATGCTTAAAGCATTGATTATGAAACACTTTCCAACTTCAATGCAATTTTATTTAAACAAGTCTAAAATGCAATACATTTGTCGGTAATATTTTGAAACTTATCACAATACTGCATTAATTTATTATATTTGAAAACTTAAACCTTCATCGAAAAAAAAGAACTTCATTCAAATGACGGCATTGAAATATAAATTGCCTGGTTTAAACATCTCTAAAATGTTATACATTCCTCGGTAATAGTTTTAGAATTATCATAATACTACGATACTTTATTATATTTGAAAACTTCATCGAAAACAACTGAAATTAATTCAAATGACGTCATAGAAAAAATAACACGCCTGGATCTCTCTATAAAAACAGGATTTCATTCATAACTTTCTCCCAATCATTTCATTCATCACAATACTATAATAATTTATTTTATTTAAACATTTTGTTTAAGACCATGGAGCTACAAAAAATTAAACTCTATGCTTGAAACTTCATCAAAAAAAATCGTCCTTCTCTTTATGAAATCAATTAATATTTCATTCATATCAGCCATGCAGACTCCATGGACTAAATTATTTTGTGTTAAGGAAATACAGCAATTCTAATACAACTCATTCTACATATTTTGCTGTTTACATTTTACATAAGTGAAAAATAGGCTTCGTTGTAGAAATAATCAAATTTGGATAATCATTTAAACTCAAAAATATTGTATTTGCGTTGTTTCAGTATGTAGATGCACAGAATTTACGCAAAAATAAAGTAGTTTTAGGACGGATACAACACTCAATATGAATTAAAAAGAACTTAAAAAATCACGATTTTGAAACAAGATGGATGCCATATATCATTTTGAAGTGGGTCATGTGATCGTTTCATATCATGGTCACGTGATCGTTTCATATAAGAGGTGTAATTATTATTTTAATTTTTATTTAAAAAACTACTTAATATATTTCGCTGAATTTTTTTTATTTATTTTATGGAACAATTTGAATATAATCTAAAATTTTCGATGCAATTTGTGAATTTTAAATCCGCTTAAAAAATGCTTGAAAAATTAGGTCCCATAGGGCTCAATGTATTTCATTTTTTCAACCCGGGTTCAATCCAAAACTAATTGGGTGATATTATGCATTTATATTCCCATAGGTCCCACAGACCGTCTGAACAACATACTAAAATTTCATTTTGATAAAGTCATTTTTATGGCAGATATCGTGCTAACAGACAGACAGACAGACAGAATGAACGAAGTCATAAACACTTTTCAATTATACTGTAAAGTGTTAAAAATAGCTGCTTCCTCTTTTGATCTATAAATCTATTAGCATAAAGCCGGGCTGCTTTGGGTGGACTCGCACATATGAAGTATACGAGCTGTGAAAGATTTCAAATTAAAACTTCATTTAACAAATAATCATGAAATTAGAAGTATAAACAAGAAAGATCAATCATGCTTAAAGCATTGATTATGAAACATTTTTCAACTTCAATGCAATTTTATTTAAACATGTCTAAAATGCCATACATTCCTCGGTAATAAAGCTTATCACAATACTACATTAATTTATTATATTTGAAAACTTAAACCTTCAACAAAAAAATGAACTTCATTCAAATGACGGCATTGAAATATAAATTGCCTGGTTTAAATATCTCTAAAATGCGATACATTCCACGGTAATATTTTTAAAACTATCATAATACTACGATAATTTATTATATTTGAAAACTTCATTGAAAACAACTGAAATTAATTCGAATGACGTCATAGAAAAAATAACACGACTGGATCTCTCTATAAAAACAGGATTTCATTCATAACTTTCTCCCATTCATTTCATTCATCACAATATTATAATAATTTATTTTATTTAAAAATTAAGACCATGGAGCTACAAGTAATTAAACTCTATGCTTAAAACTTCATCGAAAAAAATCGTCCTTTTCTTTATAAAATCAATTAATATTTCATTCATATCAGCCATGCAGACTCCATGGACTAAATTATTTTGTGTTAAGGAAATACAGCAATTCTAATACAACTCATTCTACATATTTTGCTGTTTACATTTTACATAAGTGAAAAATAGGCTTTGTTGTAGAAATAATCAAATTTGGATAATCATTTAAACTCAAAAATATTGTATTTGCGTTGTTTCAGTATGTAGATGCACAGAATTTACGCAAAAATAAAGTAGTTTTAGGACGGATACAACACTCAATATGAATTAAAAAGAACTTAAAAAATCACGATTTTGAAACAAGATGGATGCCATATATCATTTTGAAGTGGGTCATGTGATCGTTTCATATCATGGTCACGTGATCGTTTCATATAAGAGGTGTAATTATTATTTTAATTTTTATTTAAAAAACTACTTAATATATTTCGCTGAATTTTTTTTATTTATTTTATGGAACAATTTGAATATAATCTAAAATTTTCGAAGCAATTTGTGAATTTTAAATCCGCTTAAAAAATGCTTGAAAAATTAGGTCCCATAGGGCTCAATATATTTCATTTTTTCAACCCGGGTTCAATCCAAAACTAATTGGGTGATATTATTCATTTATATTCCCATAGGTCCTACAGACCGTCTGAACAACATACTAAAATTTCATCTTGATTAAGTCATTTTTACAGCAGTTATCGTGCTAACGGACAGACAGACAGACAGAATGAATGAACAAAGTCATAAACACTTTTCAACTTTGTTGTAAAGTGTTAAAAATTATATAAGTGCTTACAATATAAGAACTTATATTATAAGTTCCTACAATTTGAATATTAAATTAAACAAATTAGAATACAAGAAAACAATGAAATCAAAGTAGGGCATTTCAATCGCAAAAAAATATTTAATATACATGAACACTTTAAATCATAACGCATGCTAGTTCACACGTTTTGATTAGCTGTTTGAAAGTTGTTATTTACTTTATTCCTATTTTATTTTTAGAAAGCGTAGTGAGCATGCCCAGTTTAAATTTAGGCATTTTACCCTGTTACAGTTCGTTTCAATAATTAAAATAGTGATTTTACAAATCTGTGAGCAATTTTACATGTTGTTGTTGTTGAGACCTAGACCGTCCGACCTACCAGAAAGGCAATTTTACATGTATAAATTTTCAAGTATGCAAAATTTCATCTCCTTATCTATTGCAGTTTTCGAGTAAAATTATCATAAAATTCAGGCAAATGCTGATTTCGCTTCTTTGGGAATAGAAAATGTAGGAACCGCTACAATCACTTTCATTTGATCGGACGTGATCATTTTACTACAGACAGACCTAAGATGTACACATGGACTTTTCTTCAAAAAGTTATTGGGGGGAGGGGCTTTCTCAGGAACTTTCTTATTCAGTATGTCTAATGAAAAAAAAAGTTAGATTAACGTCAGCAGATTTGTTAGAAATTCTGGACGCTTGCTCATTTACCTATCATTTTTCGAAAAATTTAAATTAACTATTTTCATTTCGTATAAATTTTTCTTTCTCATATTATGCAATATAGTACAGAGAAAGTATTGCTTTCACGAAAATTTTTTAATTCAATATTTTAATGCCAATATATGTTTCAAGACCTCCTGAACGCGTTTTGACTATTTTTGGAGTGATGACCATCTGATGTCTGTGGTCGATTTCTTGTGTACCACAAAAATTAATGGATTTTCATGAAACTTTATATCCGGTATTGTTATAGAAAATCTAGAACTAGAGCTAGATAGAATATTTTTTAATTTGAGCTAAAACTTCAAAATTGATTCAAAATTTCATATTTTTTTAACATGGCAGCATAGGACAGAATTTAATATAATCATGCATAAAAGGGTTTATGGCTCAATGATCACGTGACTTAATAGTTTAAAGCACTGTTGTGAAAAATAACAGCGAAATTTTATTCGCCTGTCAGTACATAACAGCTCTTTCCTGTTGTAGGTTCCCACAATCCAGATAGCGGATTTTGGAACTTATATATTTTCCTGAAATCCATTTACCCATCTCTTGACTAGGTACCTATCAAAATTTTTGGCAATCCGAGATATTCAGGCAGAGCTACAGAAAACTCTAAGTAGGTAAAATTTAATTGTGGAATGGAGATGGACAAAATGAGGCTGTAAAAATTAACACAAATAAAATTAAATATTGACAGGTAGCTTTAGAAAGGCAATCCGATTTGGAACACGTCTCACCTTTCGTAAAAAGTCATCCGTCAGATAAATTTCTCTGTCATGACTTGGAACTTCTGGATCGTCTGTTATAAGCTGCAAAAGAATTAAGAAAGTAATGTGAGCCGGCAAAATACTCTGCTTCAATAAATCCTGAAGTATTTGCCCTCGAAACAAGTTCTATCGTACTATATTACCACGTAGCATTTATTTGTTGCACTTGCTTTGATTTCCAAAGTTGTAGCAAAAATATAAAAGACATTTCTTTATTTTACTAAATCTCTAAAAATAAAATTGAACATCTGTCTGTCTGTATGTGTGTTTGTCTCGTTATCACAGAGTAACGACTGTACCGAATTGCATGAAAATTAGTAAGTAGCTGTGGAATAACCCCCACTTAAAATATAGTCCATGTTTGGAGTTCCTAAGGCCAGGGGTTGTTGAGATATTAACAAAAAACGCACAATTAAATCTTCCATAGAGATAACATTATGCAGACGATATTTTTCCGCCAATTTATTTCAAGAAAAGTATATCATGTTGTATAAGAACGGAATTAAATCCAATGTGTTTATACGGCAGACGATTTTTACTAATTTTTTTCCGATTTAAATAATAAAGAAATGTATATAAAATAAAGTTCATGGAAATTTACATTTTCAACTGGATTGTATCAATTATAGCCTTCAGGCTTAAAAATTACGGGTATTATTGATATTCTCTATTTCTAACGTCATCTGTTTTATTTTGGCTAAGGTTTTTTCACACTCATATATTACTGCACAGGTATATCTTCTAATACACGGGTGCATCTTCTAACCTACGAGAAGATAAGTAGTACGGGTATTCGTATCTTCCAATACAATTTTAGCACTTTCATTTTGGCACTTATTGATTCGATTTCATATTTTGTGTAAATTTGTTTAGAAATGGGACCAGGATGTTTAATTCTTCAGATCTGTCTGCGAAGATAATTTTGTATGGCGAGCACAGACATTTTTAAACTTCTTTTTTAGAAGCATTAAATTAAATAATTTGATAGAATGTTTTGAATAACAATGTCATTCAGAATACCATAGGGATTTGTAAATGATTGTGAATTTAAAAGTTTCTTTATATTGTATATTTCTTACGAATAACGGGTATACTACTAATAATACATAAATGTTTGTAACAAAAATTATAAGTAGAAAATATAACATTCATATGAAAAAGGTAAATGATAAATATTTTAATTAAGTAATACAGGTATACAATTTAAGTATAAAATTATATATTATAAACATAAATGTAGTATTTGCAGCATATTATATAGACGCAATTAGTTCAGTCTATTTAATCAGATATTGACAAAATGAGGGAAAGCTCTAAACATTACAGTAAAATTAAAGGATTGGGGAAATAGCGGACTTCCCACAAGGAGCAAATAGGCATTCGACCTCTGAGCCAAACCATATATAAACAAGAAAGATCAATCATGCATAAAGTATTGATTATGAAACACTTTCCAACTGAAATGCATTTTCATTTAAACATCTCTAAAATGCGATACATTCAGCGATGATATTTTTAAAATTATCACAATACTACAATAATTTATTATATTTGAAAACTTCATCGAAAACAAAATAACTTTATTCAAATAACGTCATCGAAATATAAATTGCCTGGCTCTCTATATAAATCCAGTGAATATTTCATTCATAAAAAATTTTCCATTCTTTTCATTCAGCGGCAATATTTTTAAAATTATCACAATATTACAATAATTTATTTTACTTAAAAACGTAAAACCATAGAGGTAAAATTACTTTCTAACTCCATGCTTAAAACTTCATCAAAATAGCAATAATATAGAATCGTCTGCTTCTCTATGTAAAATCAATGAATGTATCAGCTATATTGCAGCCTCTAGAGTTAAATAATTCTGCCTTAAACAAATTCAGCAATTCTTATACAACTCATCTTACAGCTTGATGTGTAAGATGAGTTGTATAATAATTCTCTATACGTGAAAGTTAGGCTTCGTTGTAGAAATGATCAAAGTTTGATGATCATTTAAACTCCAAAATATTGTAATTGCGTTGGCGCAATGTATAGATGCACAGAAAACAATGAAAAATAAAACGCTTTTAGGACGATTCTAAATATAAATATAAATTAAAAATATGTTTAAAAATCACGATTTTGACACAAGATGGATGCCATATTTTATTTTGAAGTGGGTCACGTGATCTTTTCATATAATATGGGTGCAATTATTATTTAAACTTTTATTTTAAAAGCTGCCGAATATATTTGCTGAATTTTTTTTCCTATATTTTATGGGATAATTTGAATATCTCCTAAAATTTCCGAAGCAATTTGTGAATTTTAAATTCGCTTAAACAATGTTTGAAAAATTAGGTCCCATGGGGTTCAATGAATTTCATTTTTTCAACCAGGGTTCAATCCAAAATTAATTGCTTGATATTATTATTCATTTATATTCCCATACGTCCCACAGACCGTCTCAACAACATACTAAAATTTCACTTTGATAAAGTCATTTTTACGGCAGTTATCGTGCGAACGGACAGACAGACAGACAGAATGAACAAAGTCATAAACACTTTTCAACTATGTTGTAAAATGTTAAAAACAAATTCTGCGTTCACATCTAGACAATATGCCCAGTATACAACTCAATCGTTTTTGCGCTTTTCAATATTAAGGAGGGCCAACGATTTTGAAAAAATCCCGTTATATAGTTAAACGAAATAGAATTTTCAGACTTTTAACACTTTACAACATAGTTGAAAAGTGTTTATGACTTTGTTCATTCTGTCTGTCTGTCTGTCTGTCTGTCCATCCGTTCGCACGATAACTGACGTAAAAATGACTGAATCAAAATTTTCGTCTATCTCGCTTTATAGCCGAGAATGTTATCCTAACTTTTTAAATTATCCGCTAGGACCTCTGCAGTTGACATTTCTTGTTTTTACTTTCCTTATATACATAATGTATAAGGAAAGTATTGTGACGAGGTCGAAAATTCAAATTCGAGTTTTCGACGGGAGAGCACGTTCCAAGCATCCCTGATCACGAATCAAACATTTTTGAGGTGATGTCTGTGTGTGTGTGTGTGTTAAGACGATATCCCACGAACGAATGGAGCGATTCGAATAAAATTTGGTACAAAAATCACAATCCGTGAATACTGGAAGCCTATTGTTTTTAAACGCAATCGAATGTTCAGAACCCTCTAAATTTTCGAGTGAAATTTTGAAAAAATCATCAAAAAATCAAAACCTTTAATAAAGTTACGCAAATATACATTTCTTATGTAATTTTTCATTAGAAAACGATTGACATACATTTTAGAACGCTAGCATGAGCCATTCTCGAGATATTGCACATTTTTCAAATAAATTTATCAAAAAATCCCATAAATTAAAATAAAATATTAACTATTGTGAAATATGTTCACTTTTCACATGTAATACCATGCGATAAATGTGGTGACATCCTTCTCGTGGATAGCTAGCTCGTTCCATTCACGAGAAAAGATACTTTGAGTAATACTTTTGTATTTGAAAGCCAATTGTCATTTATCTCCTATAAGAATACCTTATTTCTCCGTCCATAACGCTTGGCGAGATTTTGGCGACGAGTTTGGCAGAATGTCGCCAACTTGACGACTTTTTGAAATGTTGCCAAATTAACGAAAATCTCGCCAAATGGATAAAAATGATGCTAAATCAATGAAAATGACGACTCATTGTCGAAAATTCAATATCTTGGAAGGAATATAAGTATCTACTACAAGAAAAACCTATTTTTTTACTATAAAAGTAGTAAATTCATTGCATTATATAAGGAAAGTCATGTGTTGCCCATATCAGATTTTTTTTTCTGCATTCACATCTAAATAATATATAAAACTTGCCACTGAAGTTCCGGCATGGTCACTTTACTTTAGATAGACTTAACCTATACATTTATGGACCTTTTCTTATAATATCATTGTGCAGTTAAAGGACTTTTCTATGAGATAACAATTTCATTTTTTTTGTTATAATATCATTTGAGAAAAATAATAATAAAATATAAATTACTAATATTAGTACACTATACTTGTTTAAGGTAATAGAAGATTTTCTCGGAGCTCCAATTCTGTGTTACAGCTAAAAGCCCACTGTTCATCTGTAAAAGAATGCAAGATATTTAAATAAAAGAGTTTTCTTAAAACATTCACATACAGTAAATATTTGGAGTATGGGGCTCCACACCGCTTTCGAATCTATTCATGTTCCATATTTTGTTAAGATCTCCTTGCAGTCAGGCCCCGATTAAAACAGTGTGGGGGCCCTGTGCAGTGTGCACCACATTCTTTTGGGCTGCTCCCCTACACGCCCACATGCCCAGTTTTCACCAGGAAAAATAGTTTCACAACGAAATATTGTATTTTATCCATATTAGCAGTTTTTTTTACAAAGACTAAAAATGAAGAATTATTTCGAGTATTAGGTATAAAAATACAATGCAGTCTTAAGAGGAGCAACAACTCCTTAATTCGAACTCTAAATTAACTGAAGTGTGACTAAACTCGACCTTCTCAGACCAGAATCCATTTTTAAATAGCTTGTGCGTTTTTTATTTCTTTGTTTGTTTATTCTTTCAAATTTAACAAGTACAATTTGTAAAAATAGATATCATTGGTCCAAATTATTATAATTATGACGTGTTACCCTTCACTTTAAAGGGCTTGAAAATATATTTCTATTATTACCATACTTGACAATGTGTCCCCCAGGTCGCTGGTAACCTCCCCCACACACACACACACCGAGGGGGGGCTAATTACGTCACTAACAAAAAAATATTGTATCGCGGCTATTTTTCACAACAATGATTGAAGCTATAGAGTATCGTGATCGTTGAGCCATAAATAAACCCTTTTATGCATAAATACATTGACGTCAAATACATTGAAATTTTTGCTCGAATTTTAAAAAAAATTTTACGAAGTTCGAATTTTAGCACGAAGTTAAAGTTTCGTGAAAATCCAGTAATATTTGGGGCAGCTATTGTGTGCACAAAAAATCAACCACAGACATACGGACAGGCGGACACATCACTCCAAAGATAGTCAAAACGTATTCACGAGGCTCAAAAATACATACTGGCATCAAAATATCGAATTCGAAAATTTTCGTGTAAACAATATACTATATTGTATAATATTAGAAAATAAAAATATATATCTTAAATGACATTGAAATTTACTAATTTTTCAGAAATTAAAAACTAGAATAGACTACATTTTCCTTCCTTCTTGGAAGAGTAGCACGTACAATTGAATTTAAGCGTAATAAAAATACATAAAAGCTGCATAAAATTGCATTTAAATATTAAGCAAGAAATGCAATGAAAAATGATTTAATTCAGCAAAGTAATTCAAAACTCTTTCAAATTCATAAAAAGCAGGCCAAAAAATTATAATTTATGGGATTTTAGGATACAATTATTGGAGGATTTGAGTGGGGCCAAAATTTGGAGACCCCAGGCCCGAACCTTGAACACCTAGGCCGAAATCAGAACCTACGTTTAGCCTAATCAGTATCAAAATGAAAAAACTGTGCATGTGTTTCTGAGCTTCGTTAACAAGTGGATTGTTTCAAATTTTCTTGAAATTTCTATTTCATTAAACTTTCATTAGTTAAATTAGAAACCTTGCTGTATTTTGATCCGAAATTTGAAAAATGAAAATATAATGACTCCTTCCCTAGTAGCATGCTAATATTGTACAGACATTAATATTGTCTGTCTTTGCGTTTATTAGGCAAGAAATATTCCCAATGTAATGCCATATTGGGGATACATTAGTCGCCAATAATTACTAGATATTGGCATTACAATATTACGCCATTATTGGCATTACATTGGAAGTATTTCCAATATTTGGAGTATAATAGCAAGCCATACTAACTAAATATTGGCTTACCATTATTGGCTATAAATGGTCAAACAATATTGGGCCAATATTGAAGCCAGTATTAGAAGCCGATATTAGCCCAATATTGTCAAAATTACCACTTTTCCATATTGACCCAATATTTTGTCTTAAATTGGCTGAAATATTGGGTCAATATTTTCATGCTACTGGGGTTCAAATAAAGAAGGAAAATATTCGTCTCAGTAACTCAATGAATGTATAGTATCGCCTGACCACCCGGAGATTCGGAGATTTTTATCCCGATTGGGTCATAAGCTCTTTTAAACGGCGTAAAGAGAAGATTTAATTCGTGCGGTTTAAACGCATTGAATCACTAAGGTCCCAAAAATACTGAGTTTCGAATTTTCAAAGGACAGACACTACAGGTCAAAACAAAGTGTTTCTCGAACAAGTGCTCGATGCTGTGGACATCAACAGACAAAACAAAAGTTTCATGAAATTGAAAATAAATTTTAATTGCTAAGGTGCGCAGATTAATTTGTTCTTCAAAATACTTGTTTGCATCATGCATGGATATTTGTGTTAAATAGATGTTTTATGATGAGCAAATTTCCTGTTTAGGAACAATGTTTTGCTCTGGGAAAACCATTCAATTTAAAATACATATAAAATTCTTCATCATCAGGGGTTTTTTTTTTCGAACAAAATGTTTTGTTTGATCGTGGTTTTGTTTCAACCTGTGGACACTCAACTTTATGGCAACGATTTTTAATTCACGAATATTACGTCGAACATAATGCTGTTTAGTGTAAAGAAAGGGAGAGGAATAAAGCAGATTAGAAGTTTCACTTCAATCTGAAGAATGAGAATGTTCCACTTCAAATGAGTCCACTTCAAATAAGGAGGAAAATATAATCGTCTGAACTAATATAGATAGAGAGCATCGACTATCCAGCCGAAGGTAGGTGGTTTTTATCCCTGTTGGGACATCATTTCTTTGCAATGACGCCTGAACAAGGAAACTAATTGAGTGATATTATAGATTTTCAATCCCAAACATTCCACAGACCGTTTCAACAACATATTAAAATGCCATTTCGATAAAGTCATGTTTACGGAAGTCATCGCCCAAAAGGACAAAATGACCAAAGTCATAAACACTTTTCAACTATGTTGGAAAGTGTTAATGTATGTAATTTTAATGTTGTAATGCATCCTTACTTCGTTCAAAAGAAAACCATTTTAGCATATGAGTGAAGTTTATGAAACGTTAAACTTATCAACCATTGCAAAAATTGACAATTTATTTATATTTGCAACAAAATGAAACTGTAAAATTATTTTTCTCAACCTCATTTCACAACTCATACAAAAACCCAAAATATCCTATTTCGAGTTGTGAGGCTTGCGATGATTTTTTATTCGTATACAAAAGATAACCCTTTTTGAGTTGCAAAACTTTAGATATTTTCTATATATACAAATGACATCTCTAATTTGAGTTGTGAAGAGTTATATTATATTGTACGCAAATGGAATCTTTATTTGGAGTTGTGACACTATATTGTCTTCGTACACAAATGATATGTCCATTTTGAGTTGTGACTCTCATATTTTCTGTGTACACAAATGACATCTTTATTTTGACTTGTGACACTTTACATTGTCTTCGCATACATATGGCATCTCTATTTTAAGAGGCTTTATATTTTCTTTAAACACAAATAACATCACTATTGAGAAGCCTTATATTTTTTAGCATATTTATTTTGAGTTGTGACATTTTATGTTGTCTTCGTACACAAATGGTATCCCTACTTTAAATTGTGACGCTTGATATTTTCTTCGTACACAAACAATACCTCTATTTTGAGTTGTGACCCTTTTGATGCTTTTCTTATACATAAAATCAAAGTAATTCCTGAGTTATGACAGTTTTTATGCATCCCCGCCTGACAACTAATGGAATACGTCTAAACAAGGTAAGTTTTATATATCGTACTTAATTACTCTGGAAATCACAACGACACGGTGCAATCGGATGAACCAATTATGAAGACAAGTTAATACACTTTTTCTGATTGATACAAGGATGTTTACTTCACTTAACCGTAGTGAAAGCTCAAACATTATACTCTCAGTTGTGCAACTTTTAAGTGAAGGTGCGATGCATATAATATCAACGCGTAATCCGGAAAAGAGTATGCTTGTGAAAAGTGAATCCAATTTTTTATATAAATTTTCTTATTTCACAGCATAAAAACTTACCAGACATTCACCATTCTCGACTTCACTTAGCTCCATTTCTACACTGCTTTGCTTTGGTTCCTGAAAGCATAAAATAAATGTACAAAAGTACAAATACATGATAATAATATTTTGTGTTTATTGTTACGACGTATTCTCTTGAATCGTGGGTGTACTCTCGGGATGCACTAATGAGTCTAAATTTCTGGATAACTAACACTTTTATACAAAAGCATTAATAAACGTAAACAAGAATAATATACAGCGAATAGCACGATAACTATCTTACAAAATCACTAAACTGTCAGATACAATAAAACAGCAATTAAATGCTCGGCTAATTCACAAAATATCAGATATTATTCACAAAACATTGACGTATCTCATAATTCAATTTATCTCGTATCACATCAAGTATTTCCACCTTACGGTGACTCCCTTATATACTCTCCACAGAAATAATTTCTAGAGTGCTCGTATCTCCAAGAATATTCGATAATTCGAGAATGATCTAATATATTCGAAAATTCGCTAAATGTCTCCAAGTTGGCGATGAATCGTCAAATCTAATAGTATCCATGCCCCTAAAAGTATCGCAACCGTAATTTCACGTAATAGGAATAATTACTGTGAGACCAGAAATAGATCTCACACTTTGATGAGACAAGTTTGTTTTTGTAATTTATTGTGTACAAAACGGCAAACAATACTGCCAGTCTGGATGGCGCCGAGTTTTACAACACGTGAACCCAAAAGGTCACAAAATCATAAATTTAGGGGCGCCAAGACAAGGGGGGCTAGCGGGCCCTTACGAGGATGTGAACCATGCCATTGGATAAAGATTATCCAATTGAAAAGGGTGCTTGTTGCGTCACTTTCAATGCTACAAATGAAAGCAAGGGGGAAAGTGACACCCCCGAGAAAAGGAGAACCACAACCTGTTACCTAACAAGAACACTGCTCGAGACTTGTGAAAATACTTGGGCGATAGTATGATATTAGATGGTGAATTAGATGGAGACATTATTATGACTTGTGCAGATACTAGAGATAACTTATTAATTACAATAAGAACGACGACTTGGTGAAAATGGAGTTAACAAATTAAGAAAATGCAATCAGTGTGGGTGTGCGCGCCATGAGTACAAAGTTATCTTCGATATTACGAGACGGTGAAAGAATACTTCGAGTTATTTCGGTGATATGATTGGCGAAAGACTTGGGGGTGACAAAGCCCAAGACAGACTTGAAGGTATGTGCCCATTGAAAAATCAGGTCTAATACATATTTTTAGGCGAATTTACCGGTCTCACGTGATCCCTCCTCCCAAATAATTAATAATATGATAAATTATTGTAATTGAGTATTTAAGTATGTTAGGTGTTAATAAATGTTTTTTGTTAAAGTCAAAATGGTGTAATCCTTTTGGTAACTTAATAATTAATAATTCTTTTACAGAACTCGCACGAAAAGTAAATAATTGGAGGGTTATTGCGAACACAACGTAGTAGTATAATAATGTTAATTAGAACTTCAAGTTTTATTTTAAAATGTGTACCACAATTACCTGTAAAGGTTGTTTTCCCTTGGAAATAGCCAAAATACAGTGAAGTATTTTATATATTCGCAACACTGCCCTCTCCTTAAAACTACACGTCTAGGGCAGTATCAGCCTACTGTGGTCCACAATATGGGGCTGTCGGTATGAAAAACTTTTGGCTTAGTTGAATACGATTTCTGAATTCCATAAATAACACTGTTTATTGGTTTCATTATGAAGTGGGGTCCTTCCCAGTTGTGCTGTAGTTTCGTCGAAAACCCTGGTCGTCACCCGGGGTTGAACAGCCACACTTTATCGCCTTCCTAAATCACCCTTATTAGCCTTGGCATCGTACCGGGTGTTCATTCCATTAGTAGCAATGTTGATTCGTTCACGAACAAAACGATGTGCTTCCTCCAATCGTTCCTGGAGATCTTGCACAAATTCATCAGGCGACGAGGGATGGTCGCATGGTCGTCCAAATATCAGATCATATAGCAGTCGTAGATCCCGGTCAAACAACATTTTCGATGGAGAATGACCGATCGATTCGTGAACAACACTTTTCTAAGCCAGCAGGAACAATGGCAGGTGACAGTCCCAATCTTGCTGGTTTTTGGATACATATAGCGAGGTGATTAGGTATCGTCCAGTTGAATCTCTCTACAATGCTGTCCGATTCAGGATAAAGATGAGTAGTTTGAGTTTTGTTCATTCCGAGTAGTTTGCACAGTTCAGTGAATAGCAAAAGTAGTATAAATGTAGTTGTTAAAGTTTGTTTCCTAATCAGAATGGATGAATGAGGCAATCCCATAACGACATATCCAGTTTCGAATTAAATTCACATATGGTTGCAAATTCTTGGTCAGGGATTGCGTAAGATTCTGATCACTTTGCAAAATAGTCAATTGCTTCTTGAATGTATTTGTTCGTATCAAAATTTTGTAGTAGTAGCCTTAAAATGTCGAGTGCAATCTTCTCAAAAAATGCTCCGACATTATCGGTTCCTTCCGAGCACCGCATTCCGTGCATTCCTTGCACTAGCGCTCAACGATCTCACATTGCAGAAGAAGTCTTCACGAACTTTGTTCGACGTCTTTCTGATGCCAAAATGTCCTCCAGTAGGACTGTGTATCTCTTTAGTACGCTGGGTCCTCTGGAATGAAGGAAGTAACAACTGTCATATACTGCTCTTCCCATCGTCATACTACCATTTAAGGTATACTACTCCGTTTCTCAAGTGCAGACAATCTCACAGTGTCCGGTACCGTTTCGTTTCTGGAGAGAAATAGGAAATTTTTTGCCAAGTTGCAGTATTAGCTTGTTCTTTAGAGGTCAGGATTGACTAGATATCTCTGTATTTTCTTTGTGCCTGAGAAAGTTATTCATCAGTTCAAGGATCAGGTGGTGAATTTGAATTCTGGTCGAGGATAACTTGCCTGATAGTCACTGGAATTTGGCTTCCAAACTTTTCAGCACGAGAGCAAGTTGCACAATTCACAGGACAAGGTCTGCTAGAGAACGCTCTTTGGATGCCGGATTTCCATTCCGGCAAAAAGAACATTTTCTGAAGCGGTCGCTAATACATTGTTTTTAAAGTAAAAAATAAATCCATATTCCTTTAAAAAGTGCAATCCGATAATGCATGAGTTAACAATATCCGCTATGTAAGCGACATGCTTTTAAGTGCTCGACCCGATAGAAATTTTGGCATTCATTTTCCCTCATCATATTTACGTTCTCTTCAGTGACAGTGCGCAGAGAAAAGGTGGGCGTCATATACAGAAGTTGGCTTTTAATCCGCCCATCCACATCACTTTTAATGATTGTGACATTCGAATCTGAATCCAAGATCATCTTACACTGGGTGTTATTCATACGATACGACAAATGATGTTAAGTCTACTTTCGGCTCTTTTGCTTCTGAAGCTTGATTTTAATTACCTTCATAATGCGCAACATCTCAGATTCAAAAGTGGTATCAGTCACAGCCGTGCCACGTACGCTGGATTGATGAAATCCGTATGATGTCTGTAGAAACGCTTAAGGGACAATGCTGACTAGGGACAATGCAGCTCTCTGATCTTTGCATTCGAACATAAGAACGGCGTGGTGAATTTCTGGATCACAAATGGCATCTATAAAATATTGGGCTACAAGGCCTTAACGAATATCCATAGGGCCTTTTGCAAGGGATAATTGCGAAAATTTTTCAATATCCGATGCCAGCTCCCGTGAACTCTCTCAAGACTTTTGACGGCGAGATAACAATTCGACTTGGCTTCGAACTCCAGACGTTTTTCCTGTAGGGAGGGTATATAAAATATCCGCAGTAGAACCTCGAAGAGGAGCAGCGAGTTGGCATGCTTGTGTTTTTTTTTTGTTTTTTGTCCCAATCGTTCGCTTCTGTGATAATATCGGATTGTGCTTGAAAATTCGTCTACATGCTTTGTCCTCCTTATGCAGGAGATTTACTTTGCATAGTGCCGGCATACAGAAATCCGTATTAGCGACTGACGAATTTCGCTCCACAGTCATTGATCTCTTTTCAAGCTTCTTCACAATTTCCTTCACGTCGATGAATTTCTGTTGAACATCCGCTTATATTACTTTCATCTCCTCTTTCACCTCTTCTTTGATCACTTCTTGTTCAGTTTTCATATCGACTTGGATTTGATTTCTTCTTTTATCTCTTTCTATCCTGCTTTCATCTCAGTTTGTATAATTATGATTTCATCTTTCATCTAGGATTTAATTTCTTCCTTCATCACCGCTTGTCACACTATTCCTTTAATCTTTTCTTCAATATAGTATTTTACGGTTTTAATCTCTTCTTCAATATAGTCTTTTACGGCTTTAATCTGTTCTTCAATATAGACTTTTACTGCTTTAATCTCTTCTTTCATTACTTCATTGGCTTTAATTTCTTCTTTCATTGCCTTTTGTCGGACTTCCATTTCTTTCATCGCCTTTTGTCCCACTTTCATTTCCTTCATCGCTCCTTATCCGACTTTTACATTTTTCATCTCTTGTTTTATCTCATTTTTCAGTGCTTCTTATCCGGCTCTAATCTCTTTTATTTCTTATACATCTTTCATCTTTACTTTCATCTATCCTGTTATCACTTTTTGTCCGGCTTGTATTGCTTTCACGCCGTCTTTTATAGCTTCTTATCGGACTTTCATAGCTCCTTGTGCGGCTATCATTAATTCTATCATCTATCTCCCTTAACTCTTCCTCCATCGACTTTCTAGTTGGAGGAGCCATAATCGATTGTCAAGTTTCCAGAAACCTCACTCCAGACACCAATCTGTTACGATGTATGAACTGAAATCGTGGGTCTACATTCAGGATACAAGAATGGATCCAAATTTCTAGATAACTAACACTTTTATTTAAACGCACTAATAAGCGTAAACAGGAAAAATATACGACGAATAGTTTGATAACTATCTTACAAAATCACTAGACAACTGTCGCATACAATAAAATAGCAATTCTGTACAATAAAAGCCTTATGTAACAGTTTTGTTGTCGAGTTCTACTTATTAAAGATATCTTTGTAATTGGATTTTGTGGTCTATCTCACTTTGCCGAGTTCGTTATCCTAAGTTTCTAAATTTTCCACTGGGGGGCAGGGGTACTACAATCACTTTTATTCGATGGGATAGCAATATATAGATCTAAAGGGTACACTCCTGAACCTTTCTTTGCAAAGTTATTGGGGTGCTTAAGAACATTCCTAGGAGACTGTATGATTATATTAGATTATTTCCGTAGTTTTGCTTATTCATAATTAAGTTTAGTGATTTAAACGAATTTTTTACAAGAATCCGCTGTTCCTTTCCATCTTTTTTTTTTCGAGTCATATGATCCTTACCCTGTTGACAAAACGTTCCCTACCTTTGCTGCCTGCGATTTTAATTCATCGCTGTCGAAATACCCCTAGTGCTAATCCCCTCTTCCACGAAAATTCCTCTGTAGAGGAACTGAAACTCTTAACATAGACAATGAACCAACTAAACCGCGTAGCCTCAATGGTAATCATGAGCAGATGATAAAAAAAAACTCAGCAAACTAAGCAGGGAAGGGATACTAGATAGACATCTTTAATATATCTTGGAATGGTGGCAGACTCTCAAATTGAGAAAAGATCTGGTGATACCCAATTGGAGGCAAAATAAAGATTCCAGTTATTCAAATAGCTATAGGCCCATTTCTTTAATCAATATAACTTATAACCTTTTTAAGAAACTAATTATGCTTAGGATTTCTCATCATCTTATAACTAAAGAGCTTCTTTGCGATAATGTGGTTTTAGGAGAGTACACAGCACAGTTGATCAAATTCCGTTCTTCTGTCAACATGTTAGAGATGCCCAATAATAGAAAACCAACTAATAACACGGTTTCAGTTTTCCTTAGCCTTTTGATAGCGTTTGGAATAACAAACTAATCACCAAACTAACAATTTTAGAATAAATAGAAAGCCCTCCCATTGTTGCATGAATTCTTCGAAAATAGATGTATTAGGGTCAAGTTCAATAAAGCACTCTCTAAGAGCTTTAAATTCAACCAGAGGATTGCTTGTGCATCTGTTCTAATTCCAGCCCTATTCTCATTATTTTTAACGGATATTGAATCGGAATTTTTTTTCACTTTGCAACATTGATCTGTTTGCAGATCTCTGGCGCTGTAATTCTATAGACAACTATAAACAATGATCTTATCAACAACCAGACTTTTGCTCAGGAACACAGATTAAATTTTAACCCTTCTAAATCCACGACTAGGTTTTTCACCACAAATAAGCACTTGTTTAACGCCCAACGAAAGATTTTCCTCTCACAACAGCTTCGACAATGTGATACACACCCGAATTATTTAGGTTTTTCACTGGATCCTGAAGTCACTAGTCACAAACATATCGAGACTTGAGTGAATAAAAGAAAAAAATCTGATGTGGGCAGCACATGACTTTCCCTGCAGACTTATATAAACGTTCTCTTTATTTTAATTAAATTTATTTTACTTTTAATTCAATTTACGTTCTCATTCGGTAACCGGGCTTATTTTCAAAGGTGGCGTAGGGAAAGTACGAAAAACTAAAATATCTCGAGAACGGCTGGTCCTAGGCGTAATGGGGTTGGTCTTATTTTTTTCGTCGTTAAAAATTACGTATCAAACGAGCATTTAATGGATATATTTGAGTATACCTAGTTCTTTAGTTTAGATTTTGACGATTTTTGCGGGCCATTCTGCAAAAAAAGGCAGGTTATTTTTTTCTGAATCGTACCAAAATCTAATCAGCACCAGGGTGACCTGTACGTGACTCATCTACCAAATTTTGTGAAATTCGGTGCATTAGTTTTGCAGTTAGAGTGGATACAAGAATTTGCGGGCCATTTCGCAGAAAAAGGCGGGTTCTTTTATCCCGAATCGTACCCAAAACTAATCAGCACCAGATTCACCCACAAGTGACTTATCTACCAAATTTTGTGAAATTCGGTCCATTAGTTTTTTAATTAGAGTGGATACAATATCTGCACAGACAGACACACAGACAGACACACAGACACACACACAGACGTCACGCTAAAAATGGTTTTTTCGTATTCTAGAGGTCTCGAAACGTGTAGATCCGTCGAAAACTCGAGTTGCGATTTTCGGCATGATTCCAATACTTTCCCTATACATTACCATGTATTGCAGGGAAAGTAAAAGGCTTAATATCCGTAAATTTATTTCAGACAAAGATTAGGGTGCTGTTGCCAAAATCCTGAGAACCATATATATTTCTTTGATACGGCATGTCTTAAAATATGAATATCAAATTCAACAAGCAGCATCGTCTAGAAACTGAAAAGAGTACTACTGAGTACAGTCAGAATTATTACCGGACTTTGTAATAGTTGTCTAAGTGTGATTGTTTTCTATGAAGCCGATCTTCAACCCTCGGGTCACAGGAAATATATAACTTAAATAAAATACATAAGTAAAATTATAAATTATAGTAATCAGCTACATAGAGAAAAATTTATCTGGAAGTAGGCTAGCAACCAAAGACTAAAGAAAGATATTGTCTCCCCAAAGAAAGATTCTTGCATATGTGGAAAAAATAAGACTGGTTAATCGTAGAGTAAAGCTCTCTACTCTAAGTTGATGTCTGGTCCTTACAGACGATCTCTCCAGTATCATTAACCACATAGACCTCCTCTCCTCAACAAATAAAAAGATGTGGCATCCTGATTACCTAGGACAGATGACTTTAGAGGTGATAAATAACATCCCTAGTAACACATACCCCACAGATATTCACCGACTAGGGCAAGAATGAAGAAAATACAGACAGTGGTATATTCATTAAATCTGCTGATAACATCATCAAATTCAAGAGAAGGAATTGGGATCATTGCTCTGTGATTCAGTCTGAACTCCTGCTCATTGACGAAGTGCTGAATTATGCGATATCGTCAAATATAAATAATAACATTCGGATTCAGAAGAAGCTCGATTCAGCGTCTAAGTAATGAGTAATTAATAGAGAGCTATCGATAAAACTAATGTACGTATCATCAAAACGCTGAAGCAGTTGTCGTCTCAAAACTGTGACATACATATTCAGAAGATAACCACCTACGTTTATATCAAAGAAAATTAAATTGCCGACAAGCTGGCAAAAGAAGGTTGCCTAGAACCACTAACTTGTAGGTTAATTTTCTTGGGGATATACAGGGTGTATATAAACTGTTTTGACAAAATAAGAGGAGTAGTGATAGTACCCATCAAGACAAACAATATTTTCAATGGAACCTAGGGTCGCATTCCACTCAAAGTGTCAGAAAAGCGTAAAGTTGAACTTTCAACAGTGAAAATAAGGAGAATTAACGTAATCATAAGTTGCACAATCCTATTTATTTACACCAGAGAAAGACTCAAAGTAGATGCTCAAAGTGACGGCCAAGAATGCCGTTGCACAATTCACAATGGCGAATGAACGACTGGCGCACCCTTTCGGAGACACCTGGTGTCGTGTTTATCCTGTCCGCTGCAACAACAATTCTCGCGACAAAATTTTCTACGGAGTCCACAGACGTCTCGTACACCAATGATTTTATGTGCCCCCCACAAGAAGTCCAGTGGGTTGAGGTCCGGTAAGCGTGGAGACCAAGCCACAAGTCCACTACGTTCAATCCATCGTTCGGTATATGTGGCATTCAAGAAGTGTCGGATGACTAGAAGTGACGGTGATGTTCTGGAGATGTGATAATTCTCCGGCACGATAACTTTGTCATCCGAAGTGGCGACTTGTGCTTGTTGGACGTGTTTCGAAGTTACTCTTTTCTGACACTCAGAGTGGAATGCGACCCTAGGTTCCATAGTAAATATTGTTCGTCTTAATTGGTACTATCACCCCTATTATTTTGTCAAAACAGTTTATATACACCCTGTATACAAATGCAAAGGTCTCGAACAACGTGATTTGGAGAAAATCTCCTGCGAACGACTGGTTTCTTGGACATCGACCATATGAATACCTCGGATTCTCTGGACACAAGAAGAAACAAACTGCCCTTTCAAGATTTAGAAGCAGCCATGTTGGATCTATGAAGATTGCAAGAGCGAAAAGATATGCACACTTTGTACCAAACGCCTTCGCATGGACCCTTTCTTTCCTGTATTGGCTCTACCAGAGAGACGTTTTTAAAAATACGGAAGATGTTTGCTGTAGTCAGTGAGTGCTAGTTCATTTATTCAGACGATTAAGGCTTTTATATTCCTTTTGAAACTGGTTGATACAATTAATCAGCTGTTTGTGCTGCTACTTACAATGTAGTTTTGTTTTCAGATAATTTAAAGTAGCAGTTGGGTAAAATTTTCACATATACAATTAATATTTAATTTTTAACAATTATACCAAATACCTTATGTTTTTTTATTACAGTAACATATACTCTAATTCCTGAGTAGAAATCTATTTCTTTCATTTTAGACAGTTAATTCATAGTTTGAAAGAACATTTGGCGACGCGAAAAGGAAATAAGAATGGAATATATGTAATAAATATGAGCTATTCTTCTTAATTTTCTATACTAGCCATTTATTAAACTCACCAAGGTATCAGAAACTTCGGTCTCTCTTCTTTCTCGTTCAGCAAAGTTTCGTTTTAATTCCTGGAGATTCTGAAAATTTGGCAATACAAGGTTAAAGAGAATGAATAACAAACGCATTCTTTACTAACAGCATACCTCAGCGAGCTGCTATATTTTTCTTAATTCTGTAAACAATTTTTCAAAATCGGTTCATCGAATATAACCGAAATATATACACCCGGAAAATGAGAAACATATATCATCCGAATAATCAAATGTGACTCTCACTATATTCCAAAAATAGACCCTATTTCCTTCCCAATTCTTAGTCTGCATATGTATCACTGAATACGCAAGAGAAATTCGTCATACGTTTCCAACCAAAAGTATAGTCTGCAATAGTGAGATAGATCCTTTAACGTAGAGACAGACTTCTTCTTTTTGGGGTACTACAGCCTACAGAAGGCCAGAACCATTTCAGCCAGATTTCGCCAGAGGGATCTATCAGACACCACACTTCTCCAATTGGTAATTCCCAACACCTTGTGGACATTCTCGACATTGTCAAGTTATGGGGGGGAGGGATAAACCTATTTTTCTAATACCTGCGAGCTTACTAAAAGACTGTTTTGCATAAATATAGTTAGATTAAAAAGTTTAGGATATTTTCCTTTAAAATGCTCCAATCAGCAGATCTAAAGCTGATCCAGTTTAATACAAAAATTGATTTCCTAGACAGAGTCCACGATGGGGATACCGGGAACATGCATACATATATAGAAATACGCTGACAGGTTTTAATAGTATATATATATATAAATACTTGAATTGCATATCACTAGAATGAGGAAGAAGGTACAACTGATTTGTTATTAGAACTCTGAAGCAACGCTCACCACAGCTCGAGCAAGTTTTTTTGCTTTGTAGTATTATAAAATAGAAAAGGCACTGTTTTCCCTAAAGTTTTAAGCTTTAGATTTTAGCCGTAATCTGTTAAATGCAAAAATTTAATTTTGCGAATTTAACAGATTGAGATTTGATTCTTAAAATATAAGATTTTAACATAATTATAAGCATTTCCTGGGGGGGAAATCACGTTTCTACGATACAAGCTTAAAAGTTAGCAATTAAGATTAAAATTCTACTTTAATAAAAATCAATTCATATTGAAACGGCTGGGGACAGAGGACGACTTTTAAAATCATAGTTTTTATAAAATTATTTGTTAGGCGACTTGATTTTATTTTGAATCAATTCTTATGTTGTCTTTTCGACTCTGCAATGGACCCACTCGACCTGCTTGAGCTAAATTTGGACCCAATTTTGCTGCTTTGGAGCTTCTGCGCTCACTCAGCGTTAAAGAACTTGCTAAAAAATTTATTATTGCTGATTGTTATATATTTGGTAACCGTTTAAGAAAAATCTCTCATATTTTATAAATTAAGATGCATAATGATAGTCCAGAGAAAGGGTCATCGGATAGAGCATTTAGGAAATAAATAGTGTCACTTCAAACCTTAATTACATTGCTTTAAATTTGTTCTAAAAACACGTAAACAGCCTCTGTAATATCAGGCATTGCCAATAAGACTGGCAAATAGTCTAAATGCATAACTTGAGAAATCTGCTCAAAAGGCAGAAAGGATACATATAAGCACAAAAGAGCTAAAAATTCATATCTAGATATGTTGTCTTCGTTCTTCTGTGCTTCTATGTGTCACTTTCATGTCTTTATAGCTGGTTTCTTAAATTTTTGCATTTGACATATTCGCTGGTCTTCCTCGCAATGCCTCAACTATATCTATATAAATAAAATTGAAAATCTGTCTGTCTGTCTGTTTGTCCCGTCATCACGGGAGAACGGCTGAACCGAATTTGATGAAATTTTGGGGGTAGCCTGGAAATAGTCTTATTTAAAATTCATTCTATGTTTGGAGTTTCTACGATCAGTGGTTCTCGAGATATTAGTAAAAAACGAAAATTTCGTTTGTCTCATCATCACGGGAGAACGGCTGAACCGAATTTGATGAAATTTTGTGGATAGCCTTGAAATAGCCCCCCCCCCCCCCATAAATTTAGCCCAAGTTTCGAGTATCTAAGACCAGGGGTTGTCGAGATATTAATGAAAAACGAAACTTTTTCTCAGGAGTTCTACTTTCTAATTTTGTGGTTTATCCAAACGAAAAGCTTGAAAATCGTTTGAAAGTAAATTAAAACTTTATCTCTGAGTTTGATGGGAGATTTTTTGCGCTAATTAGTCACTTTCTGAAAACATGAATTGTTTGAAATATGATTTAAATGGGAAATCTGTCTTCATGGTGTATTTTTCACAAACTTTTACTGAACAATGAAAAGTATAAAGAAATCAAAATGGTTATTTAATTTCGCAGTTTATGAGGAAGATTCTATCTTATATCATGTTCCTCAGAAACGCAATTAAATTAAATCTGTTGTTCATTTTAATTATTAGCTTTTCGATTTGAATAATAAATAAATGGATATAGAAATATATTTTAGAAAAGAACGATTTGATTTTTCTTATAGCATTTTTGATGGGATAATATCAATTACGGTCTTCAGGTTTAAACGTTATTATTATTGATATTTTCGGGGATTATTGATATTTTCAAGTTATTATGCAATTGTTTTATTATGACAAAAATTGTTTAAACTCATATATTGTACGTTGCACGAGTAATCTTCTACAAATACACGGATATATCTTCTAATCTACGAGAATATAAGTAGTACAGGTATATTGGCATATATTTTGATATATATTGGCATATATTGGAATCAATTAAGACCTTCTGGTATAAAGAGTACGGGGATTATTGATATTTTCAATTTATTACGTCATCTCTTTTATTTTGGCAAAGACTTTTGAGACTCATATCGTAATACGGGTAATCTTCTACTAACACACTGGCATATTTTTTAATCTGCGACAATATAAGTAGTACGGGATTGCATATATTAATTCAATTCCTTCTTTTTTTTTTGTAAATTTGCTTATAAAAGGGGCCAGCATGTTTTATTCTTCAGATCTGCCCGTGAAGATAATTTTGCATAGTGAAAACAGATATTCTTAAACTTCTCTTTAGGAGCAATAAATTTAATATTCTAACAGAATTGCACATGATTGCGAATTATAAGTTTCTTTATATTATATACTCCGTACGAAGAACGGGTATGCTGCTAGTAAATTATATAGAACAACACTTATTCTTACCATGTACAGAAGCACTGGCGTTATTGGATGAGCTATAGCCCAAATAGCCAGAATCACCAATCCCGCAACAAGATATCGGGGAGGAATAGGATACAAATCCTTTTGTGATAAACTTATATCTTCACCTTCACCGCCTTCAGCAATGTTGACATTCATACTTAGATTAAAAGAATTCGCTGCTTCGTGAGAAGATTCACAGCGATTACTATCCGTTGACATAGACATAATGGTCGATGAGTAAAATGGTACATAGCGTGTAACTGTTGACGTCACTGGTGTGGGATCTATCAATTGGAAGTAAAATTCGTCGTCCGTAGCAACATCACTTTTGTTAATTTTCGAGGAAGAATATAGGGTTTCTCTTGAAGTTCTATTGTCAATATCCCATTGTGATTGGTGATCTGAGGATGGTTGAACATGTGTTACTCTCGGAAATAATCCGTCATCACCATTATCCTAGGAACGGGGAAGAAAAAGCATTTTACATTAAATGGCATGCATCAAACCTTAAAAATATGAAGTAGGCAGAACATGACTTTTACTAGAGATTCAAAATCACCATTTTATTTTTGTTTGCTTCTATTCTGAATAGATACATTTGTTTTATCACACAAAATAATAAATTAATAGATATTTACGTTCTCATACGTACTATTGAAAAAGTATTGTTTCCACGAAAATTTTCGATTTTGAGATTCTGAGCGCCAATACATGTTTTAAGACTTCCTAAACACGTTTTGGCTATTTTTGGAATTATGTCCGTCCATCCGTCTGTCTGTCAAAAAGGACAAAATTTAAAATAATCGTGGATAAAAAAAGTTTATTTATAACTCAATGTCTCGAGACTTCAAAGCTTCAATCAGTGTTGTGACAAATAGCCGCGATACAATTATTTTTGTTCGTGAAGGCATTAGCCCCCCCCCCCCCTTTAGGGGGTAAGTTACCCTCTCCGAGGTGGTGCATTGTCAAGTATGGTATTGATCGAAGGATTTTTTCAAGCCCTTTAAAATGAAGGGTAACACAAATGAAGGTTATTGGATCCACAGTTATTTGGATGAAATGAAGGTAAATGAAGGTTATCTGGATCCACGATACCGATTTTTCACATTTTTTTCTTGTAAAATTTGAGAAAAAAAATGAATTCTGGTATGAGACAATCAAGTTGAGCTACACTCCAATTAATTTTTATTGACACGAATAACGTTTAAGTTCAGAGTATCAGGCTGGAATCAGAGCGTTATGAAAAATACAAACAAGTTGGACGCGTTATCTCCGAACCTAATAGATAAACAAAGAATCAATCAATTTTTACTTCTTTTCTCGGAAATAGGGTACCATTTATGAATATATATAAATTTTTCTATATTCTGAACTACTTATTTTTCCTTTTTTAGAAATTAAATTTTTGTCCAAGAAGCGAGTTTTTACTTGATTGCTGAATTTCACTCAAAATATCTTCTAAACTATAGAAAAAATCTGATGTGCACAACACATGACTTTCCTTATATAATGCAATAAATTTACTACTTTTACAGTTTAAAAAAATGTTATTCTTATAGTAGATACTTATATTTCACTCAAAATATCTTCTAAACTATAAAAAAAATCTGATGTGGGCAACACATGACTTTCCTTATATAATGCAATAAATTTAATACTTTTACAGTTAAAGAAATGTTATTCTTATGGTAGATACTTATATTCTTTCCAAGATATTGAATTTTCTTCAATTCGTCGTCATTTTCATTAATTTAGCGTCATTTTTATCTATTTGGCGAGATTTTCGTTAATTTGGCAACATTTACAAAGTACATCTCGCCAAGCGTTATGGACAAAGAAGTAAGATATTCTTATACCAGATAAATGACTATTGGCGTTCAAATACAAAAGTATTACTCAAAGTATATTTTCTCAAGAATGGAACGAGCTAGATCCATGAGAATGATGTCACCAAATTTATCGCAGGATATCACATATGAAAAGTGAACATGTTTCTCAACAGTTAATATATTTTTTTAATTTATGGGATTTTTTGATAAATTTATTTGAAAAATGTGCAATATCTCGAAAACGGATCATGCTAGCGTTCTAAAGTTTATGTCAATCGTTTTCTGAGGAAAAATTACATAAAAAATATCTATTTGCGTAACTTTATTAAAAGTTTTGATGTTTTGATGCTTTCTCAAAATTTCACTCAAAAATTTAGGGGATTTTGAACATTCGATTGCGTTTAAAAACAATAGGCTCCCAGTATTCATGGATTGTGATTTTTGTACCAAATTTCATTCGAATCGCTCCATTCGTTCGTGAGATATCGTCTCCACAGACTCAGTAACACACACACACGCACACACATACTTTCACACACACACAGACATCAACTCAAAAATGTTTGATTCGTGATCAGGGATGCTTGAAACGTGCTCTCCCGTCGAAAATTCGAATTCGAATTTTCGACCCCGTCACAACACTTTCCTTATACATTATGTATATAAGGAAAGTAAAAATAAATATTTATAGTAAACCACAAAAATGTACAGTAGAATATACAGTTTCTAGATTTATCATTTGTTTTCTAAAAATTGTTACTAAAAATAACCAAAACATGTTGACATCAAAATCTCGAAATCGAAAATTTTCGTGAAAACAATACTTTCTCTATACAGGGTGTCCCAAAAAGATTGAAATGCGCTTTAATTCTCTACCTGTTGGAGATAAGTGGGCAATGTAAATTGCAGAAATGTTGAAAGTAAGGTAGGAAATATTTTAGTGAAAGTACTTTAGTGAAATAGTCCACCCATTCATTTTCAAAAAGTTACACTTTTTAAATTTTTAACGCCCCACTTAGACAAATTGGGTCAATCAGAATTTTTTTATTTATAATGCAGCAAGATCATTAAAAACAAGAAAGATCAATCATGCTTAAAGCATTGATTATGAAACACTTTCCAACTTCAATGCAATTTTATTTAAACAAGTCTAAAATGTGCAATACATTCCTTGGTAATATTTTGAAACTTATCACCATACTGCTTTAATTTATTATATTTGAAAACTTAAACCTTCATCGAAAAAAATGAACTTCATTCAAATGACGGCATTGAAATATAAATTGCCTGGTTTAAACATCTCTAAAATGTTATACATTCCTCGGTAATAGTTTTAGAATTATCATAATACTACGATAATTTATTATATTTGAAAACTTCATCGAAAACAACTGAAATTAATTCAAATGACGTCATAGAAAAAATAACACGCCTGGATCTCTCTATAAAAACAGGATTTCATTCATAACTTTCTCCCATTCATTTGATTCATCACAATACTATAATAATTTATTTTATTTAAACATTTTGTTTAAGACCATGGAGCTACAAAAAATTAAACTCTATGCTTGAAACTTCATCGAAAAAAATCGTCCTTCTCTTTATGAAATCAATTAATATTTCATTCATATCAGCCATGCAGACTCCATGGACTAAATTATTTTGTGTTAAAAAAATACAGGAATTCTAATACAACTCATTCTATATATTTTGCTGTTTACATTTTACATAGGTGAAAAATAGGCTTAGTTGTAGAAATAATCAAATTTAGATGAGCATTTAAACTCAAATATATTGTCATTGCGTTGTTTCAGTATGTAGATGCACAGAATTTAAGCAAAAATAAAGTAGTTTTAGGACGGATACAACACTCAATATGAATTAAAAAGAACTTAAAAAAATCACGATTTTGAAACAAGATGGATGCCATATATCATTTTGAAGTGGGTCATGTGATCGTTTCATATCATGGTCACGTGATCGTTTCATATAAGAGGTGTAATTATTATTTTAATTTTTATTTAAAAAACAACTGAATATATTTCGCTGAATTTTTTTTTATATTTTTATGGAACAATTTGAATATTACCTAAAATTCTCGAAGCAATTTGTGAATTTTAAATCCGCTTAAAAAATGTTTGAAAAATTAGGTCCCATAGGGCTCAATGTATTTCATTTTTTCGACCCGGGTTCAATCCAAAACTAATTGGGTAATATTATTCATTTATATTCCCATAGGTTCTACAGACCGTCTGAACAACATACTAAAATTTCATTTTGATTAAATCATTTTTACGGCAGTTATCGTGCTAACGAACGGACAGACAGACAGACTGAATGAATGAACAAAGTCATAAACACTTTTCAATTTTGTTGTAAAGTGTTAAAAACGGCGTATCTGTATCTTTAAAATTGAGCGAGTAATATTTAATTGAAAATTAAAATTGAATATTGTGAATGGGGACCCTATATCAAATTAGAAATGTAAATTTGTGACATATCACAAAAAAGATAAACCTGGATGATAATAATACATAGGATACCCAACCTCGTAATGAGTACCACTACTTTATATGATCTCTTTCTGTGTAATGTGATCTCTTTCTCTTTATTTAGATGCATTTGTTATAAAAAATTTTGACACATTTTAACTTATTCTTGATCTAAACAATATTCATTGTTTATTTGTTTATGATCCTATTTTCACTGAAGAAACAGCCTTTCACATGGTACGGAAAGGTGGCATAAGTCAGATTTTTTCCCTTATCATAATTCAGTTGATTTTAAAGATTCAGATATGCGAGTTTTTTTAATGATCTTGCTGCATTAAAAATAAAAATTTTCCGATTGACCTAATTTGTCTACGGGGGTCGTATAGAAATTCAAAAAGTGTAACTTTTTGAAAATGAATGGGAGGACTATTTCATTAGCGTAGTCTTATTTCCTACCTTACTTTCAACATTTTTGCAATTTACATCGTCCACTTATCTCCAACAGATAAAGAATTAAAGCGCGTTTCAATCTTTTTGGGACACCCTGTATTATATTTAGTGTAAGAAAGATAAAATATTAACGACGAAACATCGAGGAATAGTCAATTTAATAAGACAAATCCATAAATCCTTTGAAGACAGAGGTATTTTTAAAATTACTTACATTATCTGTGCTTTTCTCTGAATCTTTTTCATCATCACTATCTTTGCCAAGAGGAGGAAGGAAGTATTCAGTTGAGTCGTTGATCTCTTTATCTATTATCTTCATAACTTAAAAGAAAAAATATATAATTATAAAAATAATATTTATTTTTAAATTATAAATACTTCCTTAAAGAAAGCGGGGATATGAAAATTGGGTGACTACAATTGTTTCGAGGGAGTTTTATTGTCTTCTTCTTCATGCCATGAAACAGTGTCTTCACTTAACAACCGCTAAAGAAGAACTGCCCACTAGGAACACATTATTAGGAACAAGCATCGTGGTCTAAAAGAACTTAAATGCAATACTGATATGGTAATTGCCAAAGCCTTCAAGGAGGGACACATTGTTGAAAATATGTTAGGCAGTTCTTAAGAGAAGTCGCTGTTTTCTCAATATAAAGAATAAGACCAACTCTAGAACTAGCCGTTCTCGAGTTTTTTTTTTTTTTTTTTTTTTTTTTTTTTTTTTTTTTTGTTTGTTTGTTTTTTTTGTTTCTGCCCCTAGCATTTTTGCACTTTTGCTACGTGGTCTTTTAAAATCCTTCCAGTTACCAAATGAAAACGGAAATTGAACTAAAAGCATAAATTCGGCGCCATTTTAAATAATTATACGTGTTATTTTGTGCAATTGAATTCAATTTAATGAATTATTAAAGAAATAACGAGAAAAATGAATTTGATTCTGTAGGGAAAGTCATGTACTGCCCACATCAAATTTTTTTAAATTAGATTCAACTTTTTTTGCATTCTGACGCCCACTTACATTAAAATGAAGCTCCATATTGCAAGCAATCCCAATTTATTCGCAGTCAGCAAATCTTATTTTAATTTAAGTCCTCATTTTGAAATGCCATCTTTAACAAATACGAAACCAAAAACATGTTACCCTATGATAACATTCACTTGTTTTCTTTCAGGAAATAAAACTCCGACCCAAGAAACCTCTTTACAATTTATTTCCTAAAGTCACAAACATAGACATTCTACGTCACATAGGGGGCTTCCCGTGAGTTGCAGGGTTCACATGGGGTCGAACGCTTTTCTCTCTGACTTTCAAATTCATCTTAAATCCAGTCGTTCATAATCCACCTTAAAAAAGTAATTCTCTATCAAAGCAGTCCTGTAGAGAAATTTAAAGTGAAAGTCATGTGCTGAACACAACTGCTCTCTCCAGGGCCGTAGCCAGGCAGGAGCCAGAGGGGCTAAGCCCCCCCCCCCAAGAGATATACTTAGCCCTCCCATGTTATATAATTAAAAATTTTAAAATTTTAGTAGTGATAAGAAATTTTAACCAACGTGTCATCCAAATATTGCATAAAAAATTACAAGATTTTATTTTTTATAAATTACTTTGTTTTAAAGATCTTTTAATTTAGCTGAATTTATTGTTATACTAATGATCAATGTATTTACAAATTTAATTTAAAAATAGTTTAAAATTTTCAAAAATTAAAACAATAGTTTTTGGATGCTTTTGTAATATTGCGGGGTTTACTGTTTTACATTATAGTCTCAAAATCAACTCATAGGTACTTAAGAGTTAATATTAAGCGTTAACTTGTATTAACTTTCAGATTTTTTTTTTTCGATTAACAGTTTTGCTACTAGTTAATGCTTATATTAAAACCCATTGTAATTATTATATATTGCAATATTTATGTATAATAACTATATGGATTTCCGTAATCAACTCTTAGCTTACAAATATAAATATGCAATTATTTGCTAATAACTTATAAGGATTAAAATACTTAATAGTAACTATTATGGTTAATAAATGCTAATGATTAACTGTGTTTTGGGTGAGCCCCTCTCATTCAAGACTGTTGAGCAACTCTTGAATTTCGTCTCTGGCTACGGTCCTGGATCTCTCTCTCTCTATCTATCTATATATCTATCTGTCTATCTATCTATCTAACTATATGTCTGTCCGTCCCTCTGATATATACATAATACTACAAACAAAACACTTGCAAATGGTGATTTATTATATATTTTAATATTGTTACGAACGCGTAAAATGCTCTCACTGGAGTCACTTTCGAAATCCAGACGGAGAAAACACCCGCAAAGGCAACCTTTCCTATGACGCGAATTTAGGGTCGCCATATGCTGAAGTTAAGTTCGGAAGAGGATTGCCAGATTTGGCAATTTATCACCAATTTGGTAACTTCTTGAAGGTTTGAGAAACACCTCAAAATAACCGATATTCTACGAGATATGAGAGATTTCCAGAAGTTTATGTAGAGAGTCTATAAAAGGAGTCATCACAGTTTGAGAGCAGTTGATGTGATACGAGCTATATTGAACTGTTATATTCGTCAATGTTTTGAGACTAGAAGCCGCTGTTTTGTGAAATGTAATACGTCAATGTTTTGAGAATATTATCGGTTGTTTGTGAAATTATAGTGGAGCATTTAAATGCTGTTTGATTACATATTGTGCCTGTTTACTTTGTGTTTGTGAATAAACGTGTTAGTTATCCAGAAATTTGGACTCATTCTTGTATCCTTAGTGCGCACACACGATTCCTGAGGATACGTCCTAACAATATTAATTTGAACACTAAGAAACATGCACCCACCTATCCTATAAAAGAGGGAAAAACAGCTGCCCTGTAAGAAATAGAAAGTTTTCTGGTAAAATAAATGCATTTATAAGAAAACTTTCTTCTGTTGATGCTTACAGCTTTCGGATTAGACTGAATTGGCTTATTTTGGCACTCTAATATAAGACCGAACATAGGCCGATTGGACCCATTCAATCCCGCGCAGGAGTCGAAACGATTTAAATATTTACAATTTTAATAAAACAATACAATATTAATACAATTGGTTTTATATGATGATTTGAATGAAAGAGTTGAACAGATTTTGAGAATAAACACTATATACTTTACTAAATTAGTTACAAGAAATCGAACATTAACAAGGGTCGTAGTTATTTCCGTTTCCTTGATAACACAAACGGTTTTGCATTCGGCAGCGGGTTTATTTTCGTTTCCTTGATAATAACACAAACGGTTCTGTATTCGGCAGCGGGTTTATTTTCGTTTCCTTGATAATGACACAAACGGTTCTGTATTCGGCAGCGGGTTTATTTTCGTTTCCTTGATAATAACACAAACGGTTCTGTATTCGGCAGCGGGTTTATTTTCGTTTCCTTGATAATAACACAAACGGTTCTGTATTCGGCAGCGGGTTTATTTTCGTTTCCTTGATAATAACACAAACGGTTCTGTATTCGGCAGCGGGTTTATTTTCGTTTCCTTGATAATAACACAAACGGCGGCGGGTGCAATGCTGTTTGTTTTATTACGTAAATCTGCCGGTTAAAATATTCTGAAAATTTCAAATCCGTTTAAATTTCCGTTCAACATTTAATAGTTTTAAAAATAGAAAGTACGACTGGAAATGAAAAACATTTTTAACTACTACAAAATCCATTATGCTGTCATAGAAATATTAAATTTTTGCTAACTTTGTTGAAAAAAAAGAAAATAAAACTTTTAATCAATATATATATTTCAAAATATTTTTATAAATATAGTCGTAATTATTTAATCTCGTATATTTTCGATGTAAATTATTTACATAAATTAAAATTAATATACTGTAATTTGTATATTCCTTAGTCTATCTAGCATGATGAGATAATAACACAACCACACAGTTTTCCATAAATATTAATGTCAAATTAGAACCTTACATTGGACAAACAGCCCGTATAAAACTTCAATAAACGTAAAAATTAACAGTATAGATACCAGGGCCCCGCAAATAATACTTCAAATAGGGCCCCGCAAATGACATTTCACTTGCCCCGTGTTTCCCAAGACCGCCCCTGCCTACAGTAGTTACTATATATAAAAATAAGTTCAATATTTTAATATTTTGATATCGTTATCTTTTTTTCTTTAGCTATAAAGTTTTTGTTCGGATGAATTTCTGCCTAATTTTGCTTAGTTTCGCTCGAAATATATTCTAAACTGAAAAGGATAGATATAAACAGGAAGCGACAAAAATGTTCAGTAGGAAATCCCGTTTCTAGATTAATAATTTGATTATACAAAGCTATTACAGATTTTAAGGAATCGTCTTGTAAAGTTCAGGAATACAGAAAATTTTCTAGATTTTTAATACTCATATCACTAAGAGTAAAAGTGCTAGCCATGAACAAACTATATACGAAGTAATTTTTAGCCCTTTGCAAGCCCTACAAGAAGAAATAATTGGATTTTGGATCAGGTTCTTAGTTTTCGAATGTAGTAGTTATAATTTTGATGTTTTAACATTTTGAACTATTTTTGAAATGCGATTCTAATTTCGATATTTTAATATTTTGAACTGTTTTGAAAATGTCTAAAGAAGACAAACCACACACAAAGAAAGATGTTATTCACCGAAAAACTTTTAAGATCCATCGGACGGGAGCTGCTACCTACTTATTTTGCTTACAGAATCCATCAAGCAAAAAAATCAATCAATACTCAATAGGTTCTGATAAGAGAGTGATCATACACAGTCGATTGAACATGCAAGTGGCGAAATACAGATCTCAGATAAATTAAGTCGGAAACCAACAGAGATAGGCAAAAACATCCAATTACAAAATGAAAGAGTGATGTTTAATTAGTTCAAAACGATACTTGATTCAATAGAAACACTTACAGAAAAGACCAGACATATGAAAGTAATAAACATAGCCCCCCCCCCCTCCCCCCTAAAAAAAAGGCGTATGTAAAAAAAGAAAACGCATCGAACTATTCATGCAATTTGAACAAAAGTTATTATGCGAGAATTTCAGAATTTATGAAGAGTGCAAATTTATATATAGTTAACGAAATTTTTTTTAATTATAATTTTTGCTAATAAAAATATACGATTAATATAAATGGGAAAATCCTGAAAATTCCTCGATGGTAGAATTTTATTTCAGTTGGGTAGGAATATTTTACGCGTCCAAGTTCTCTATTATGAGTGGGGGCTCCGAATGTTTGTTTGCTTAGGCCCGGAGAAAACTTAGTCGGGCCCTGCACGGACGTAACGCAAAGTTCGTGCAAGATTAAACTAATCTACCGAGTAGTCTACGTACACAGTGTTCAAAATGTGCACCATTAGGGACGATACACATCTGTATTCGGGACAGAACCACATTTCGAGCAGCATGCAGAATCGCAGGGGTTAAAGAATTGCAGGCCCTGGTGATACGTTGCTTTACCAAGCTTGCTTGAACATCGTTTTGCTCTGATCAAGCACGAGCACCGCTCTTTTATTTTGTAATTGGACTTTTTGCCTATATCTACTCGTTTCTGAGTTAGTTTCCTTTCGCCACTATACAGTAAAACTTTCTGCAACCTTTGTTAATTTTTTGCAGCTACTTTGTTGATAATTTTGACAAACTATCCGAAAGGCCGCAATTACAGGCGTCCATGAAAATTCCAGCTTTATTTCTGAATTATTCAGCTAATTATCTCCTGCCGAAGATTTATTTTTGTGTGTGTGTATATATATATATATATAAAATTAGAAAGAAGTAATAATAAAAATAATTAATTCAAGTAATCGTGACATATTAACATCACCATAGAAGCAAAACCACTGCCATAATGCTGATAATAGAAAAGATCAGCACCGGCCCAAATTCGAAGATTAAAAAGAATTAAATTCATCTTCAGGTCTGAGTATTTAATTCCAATTAACCGAAACAAATGCCTGGTTCAGATCGGATAATAGTACATTACTATAAATGTCCAAACTCAGACTACAGACACCAAAAGATGAAAAAATGAAGATAAGAAACATTAGGAAAATTTGTATTACCGTGTGGCAGGAAACCTTCTTCTTTCACTGCGTGTATATGCGACCAACCTCAACAGTATAATAAATATCTAGAAGCACCGGAATGAACATGACGAAATACAACCTAGGAGGCAGTATGAACGTTCACAGCGACACTCCCAGACCCGTCCAGTGAGTCAGAGCAGGAGACAGGACTGTTACCCGTATAAGCAAAATAGAATATGAACATGAAGCAGAGATGAAAATTGTTACTAAACAAGAGATTCATAGAAGAAATGGATAAACGAGAATGCTACTATACACCATTCAAGGGGCGCTCAAATCGTAGTTTCAAACTGGCTAAGGTTACAATTTTTTAGCGAAAATAAAATTGAAAACATTAATATTAATGTATCTTATTTTCAAATGTTTTTAATTTTTCTAATTTTTTTAGCTTATTTTATTATTTTTCATTTTTATTTATTTATATATTTAATAAATAATTATTTTTTTTTCTTTCTTTCTTTTTTTTCTCTTTGTTATATATATATATATATATACGACGAGTGACAGCCGTTTCCCCTGAAACTTTCAGTAACATGCTTGCAAATGTCTTACAGTGCAGAATCGCTGCAAATACGTCCATTCAACTGCGCATGATCGCTTTCGTATAAGGTACAAGTTACTTAAGTTGCTCTACGAGGCGGGCTTAAAAAATTATAGAGGGTATACGGAGTTCCCTAAGAACCTGATAAATGACAAATCGCGTAACTTCAATTATTCGAGATGCAAGAAAACTCGTATACCTTCTGCGATATAATGCCTTATGCATTTTCTATGTGAAAGCACCACATCAAATGAAATGAACAGGATGAACACCAGACAAAGGGATAGTTTAAATTTAAAGCCATGCATTTTATAAAATAAAAAAGAATAAATATACTCAAGAATAAGCCATTTTACTTTAATAATGATACATTACAATGAATCAACAATGCAGGGATAATAATGAAACCGGAACAGATTAAAATGAGCTGCCTGGCACCTTTCATTGTTGCATAAAGTTTCATTGTAAATCATAATTATTGGATTTATACATGTATAGGAATTGATGCTTTAGTGGCGGCTCGTAGCTAAAATTAGTGGGGGTGCTGCTCCAGAAAATTTTTAGCCTTTGTTTTAAAATTGTGTAAAAGGAAACAAACATGTATAAAAAGAAAATTGATTCAGAAATTTGATAAAATCCTAAAAGAACAAATCAAACATTTTTTACTTACTTTAACCTAAATTGTTACAGTTCAAGCTTTATTACAGTTTAACCTAAATTGTTACAGTCGCTCCCGCAGCGCCGACCCTGGCGTGCTATTCATTTAAAAATGAAATCCATTTACAACACACGCGGAGTAAAAAAAAAAATACCTTCCACCAGCACGCCAGGGTCGGCAAGGCGGGAAGCGACAGTGCTCTCTCTCTCCCTCGCAGCCTCGAGTGCAGCTTCCTATGTGCGCATGCGCACAACAGTCAAACACCACGCCGCTGGAACTGTGAAGCGCACAGTTCCATACAAAGATTTTTGTATCTTTTTCATAAACTGGGGGATGGCTACTGACATTAAGCTTAAGGATTATATATTGTACAAGTATAAAGAAAAAATTAAACAAGAAAGATCAATCATGCTTAAAGCATTGATTACGAAACACTTTCCAACTTCAATGCAATTTTATTTAAACAAGTCTAAAATGCAATACATTCCTCGGTAATATTTTGAAACTTATCACAATACTGCATTAATTTATTATATTTGAAAACTTAAACCTTCATCGAAAAAAATGAACTTCATTCAAATGACGACATTGAAATATAAATTGCCTGGTTTAAACATCTCTAAAATGTTATACATTCCTCGGTAATAGTTTTAGAATTATCATAATACTACAATAATTTATTATATTTAAAAACTTCATCGAAACAACTGAAATTAATTCAAATGACGTCATAGAAAAAATAACACGCCTGGATCTCTCTATAAAAACAGGATTTCATTCATAACTTTCTCCCATTCATTTCATTCATCACAATACTATAATAATTTATTTTATTTAAACATTTTGTTTAAGACCATGGAGCTACAAAAAATTAAACTCTATGCTTGAAACTTCATCGAAAAAAATCGTCCTTCTCTTTATGAAATCAATTAATATTTCATTCATATCAGCCATGCAGACTCCGTGGACTAAATTATTTTGTGTTAAAAAAATACAGGAATTCTAATACAACTCATTCTATATATTTTGCTGTTTACATTTTACATAGGTGAAAAATAGGCTTAGTTGTAGAAAGAATCACAAATTTAGATGAACATTTAAACTCAAATATATTGTCATTGCGTTGTTTCAGTATGTAGATGCACAGAATTTAAGCAAAAATAAAGTAGTTTTAGGACGGATACAAAACTCAATATGAATTAAAAAGAACTTAAAAAAATCACGATTTTGAAACAAGATGGATGCCATATATCATTTTGAAGTGGGTCATGTGATCGTTTCATATCATGGTCACGTGATCGTTTCATATAAGAGGTGTAATTATTATTTTAATTTTTATTTAAAAAACTACTGAATATATTTCGCTGAATTTTTTTTATATATTTTATGGAACAATTTGAATATTACCTAAAATTTTCGAAGCAATTTGTGAATTTTAAATCCGTTTGAAAAATTAGGTCCCATAGGGCTCAATGTATTTCATTTTTTCGACCCGGGTTCAATCCAAAACTAATTGGGTGATATTATTCATTTATATTCCCATAGGTTCTACAGACCGTCTGAACAACATACTAAAATTTCATTTTGATTAAGTCATTTTTACGGCAGTTATCGTGCTAACGGACAGACAGACAGACAGAATGAACAAAGTCATAAACACTTTTCAACTTTGTTGTAAAGTGTTAAAAAAGACTCATTATATTAAATGTTATCGATAATATCAAGTAGAAATAGGGGGTGCTGCAGTTCCACAGTGCCTATACGCGAACCACCACTGCGTGATTGTCACAAGACGTGAAGAACGTGTTACAAGAAAGTATTTAAGCTCCTCAATAACTTTGTAAGGAAATGACCACGAGTGTACATGTTAGGTTAGGTCTATCTATAGTAAAGTGACCATACCTGATCGAATAAACGTGATTACAGCGCCCCTAGAGGAGAATTAAAAACGGCAACAAAGCGAGACAAACAAAACATTCCAATTACAAAGTTATAAAGCATTCTCAAATGAGTAGAAATAGAGCATAAACTTGTTACAAAAGGCATTTATTTGACACTATACGGTTTCTGGCGAATATCCTTTCTATTTAGAAATCTTACTTAATAAATGGAAATGTCTGTCTGTATGTGTGTGTCTATCTGTGCAGTCTGTAGTGGGAAATCTAAGCGTCATATGGCCATAAAATATGGTACACGGGTCCTTTATGAAGTGGGAAGGCTTTATTAGCGAATTCGTTGTCCTGGCTTCTTAAATTATCCGCTGCAATCACTTTTACTCGATCGGGCATGGTCACTTTACCATACATAGACCTGACGTGTGCACTCAAGAACATTTCCTTACAAAGTAACTGGAGTGCACCCTGTATAATTAAAAAGTAGTGGGTACCCCTGAAAATTCAGGAAAAAATCTTGTGTGTGTTGTATCTATGAAGCTATTATATAATACCTCGTTATAATACCTCCTTGATTGTATCCCAAGGAGTAGCCAAAGAATTCTTACTATGGTTAAAGTGGGGGATATTGATATCATTTCTCCCAGAGAGGCGATCACTGGATTAGTGTCCCCACCGAACCCCTCCAGAGGGAAACTTATCCCACTGATCTCTGGAGATCTAACTCACACTTAAAATTATATTATTTGATAATATGCTTGTTTCAATTCGCCTAACGAACGATAATAACAAGTGTAAATTACTCACACTCGAAATGTTGTTTCATAATATACTTGTTTGATAAAATACTTGTTTGTTGTAATTAACAGTACGTTTTGCAAACGAAAATGCAATTAAAAAAAAATCCAACGTTACATCACAACCCTACCCCTTTACCTTTATATTTCCTGCACGAGCATCCGGTAGAAATTTTTCAATACCTGCGGGTTCGTCCGAAGGAAGAAAGACAAATCATGTTCAAAGTGTACAAGCACGGTCCCGTTCGCTACCCCCCCCCCCCCCCCTCCTCCTCGGGGGCGGGCCACTCTTTGAAGTGATGACGGATTTTAGCTCTATAGGTCTGATCCTCCAACCTGGGGGGGGGGCATAAAAATCGGGTTACCTGGATGTCGATGAACCGTCCGTCGAACCGGTGAGGCAATTAGGCCCCGATTCTTCCGGGTGGCCGTGACCACTGGACTGTGCCTATTCATGGCCTGAGCTAAGGTCCGGCCGGTTGCTGGGGTCTAGCTTGACGGGTGTTCTTCGGGTCTACCCGGTGAATGATTCCGTCGAGAACATGGGCCCTGGCTGCGGCTTTGCTGGATGAGAGATTTTGCCTCTGTGCCTTCTCCCGGCATAGCATAGTAGTCGGCATAAACCCATAGGTTGCCGCGGGAGTTGGACCTTCCTCGGTCCCGTACGCTGCTAGAAATCTTAGAAATTTATGAGCAGTTTTACATAAAAATTCATAACCAATGAACGGATGTCAGCAGAAACATCATTTTTTGTTTGGAGCAAGGCATTACATTAGCCATAGTTTGTTATTACATTAGTCATAGTTTATTATTACATTAGCCATAGTTTGTTGTTACATTACATTAGTCATAGTTTATTATTACATTAGCCATAGTTTGAGGTGTACGAATCAATGTGTTCTTGTTGAAACCCAGACCGTCCGACCTACCAGAAAGGTGTAAGGTAACTGTTTGGACGGCCGGGAAGTGCCACCCAATTTAGACCGGAACCCAGTGGGGGAGGCATCCACAGGGACCGTACCCTCCTTCCCCTACCACCAACCTCTCGGAAGGACTTTCGGACTCACATGTTTAACGTGATCGTACTCCGCATGAACACGGCGGCAGTTTTGGCAGTGGCTGGAATCGACGAATCAATGTGTTGTTGAAACCCAGACCGTCCGACCTACCAGAAAGGTGTAAGGTAACTGTTTGGACGGTCGGGAAGTGCCACCCAATTTAGACCGGAACCCAGTGGGGGAGGCATCCACAGGAACCGTACCCTCCTTCCCCTACCACCAACCTCTCGGAAGGACTTTCGGACCCACATGTTTAACGTGATCGTACTCCGCATGAACACGGCGGCAGTTTTGGCAGTGGCTGGAATCGAACCCGGGCCTACCGAGTGCAACTCCAGCGCGCTAACCAATGGGCTACCGCGCCCGACGAATCAATGTGTTGAGACCCAGACCGTCCGAGCTACCAGAAAGGTGTAAGGTAACTGTTTGGACGGCCGGGAAGTGCCACCCAATTTAGACCGGAACCCAGTGGGGGAGGCATCCACAGGGACCGTACCCTCCTTCCCCTACCACCAACCTCTCGGAAGGACTTTCGAACTCACATGTTTAACGTGATCGTACTCCGCATGAACACGGCGGCAGTTTTGGCAGTGGCTGGAATCGACGAATCAATGTGTTGTTGAAACCCAGACCGTCCGACCTACCAGAAAGGTGTAAGGTAACTGTTTGGACGGTCGGGAAGTGCCACCCAATTTAGACCGGAACCCAGTGGGGGAGGCATCCACAGGGACCGTACCCTCCTTCCCCTACCACCAACCTCTCGGAAGGACTTTCGAACTCACATGTTTAACGTGATCGTACTCCGCATGAACACGGCGGCAGTTTTGGCAGTGGCTGGAATCGACGAATCAATGTGTTGTTGAAACCCAGACCGTCCGACCTACCAGAAAGGTGTAAGGTAACTGTTTGGACGGTCGGGAAGTGCCACCCAATTTAGACCGGAACCCAGTGGGGGAGGCATCCACAGGAACTGTACCCTCCTTCCCCTACCACCAACCTCTCGGAAGGACTTTCGGACCCACATGTTTAACGTGATCGTACTCCGCATGAACACGGCGGCAGTTTTGGCAGTGGCTGGAATCGAACCCGGGCCTACCGAGTGCAACTCCAGCGCGCTAACCAATGGGCTACCACGCCCGACGAATCAATGTGTTGAGACCCAGACCGTCCGACCTACCAGAAAGGTGTAAGGTAACTGTTTGGACGGCCGGGAAGTGCCACCCAATTTAGACCGGAACCCAGTGGGGGAGGCATCCACAGGGACCGTACCCTCCTTCCCCTACCACCAACCTCTCGGAAGGACTTTCGAACTCACATGTTTAACGTGATCGTACTCCGCATGAACACGGCGGCAGTTTTGGCAGTGGCTGGAATCGACGAATCAATGTGTTGTTGAAACCCAGACCGTCCGACCTACCAGAAAGGTGTAAGGTAACTGTTTGGACGGTCGGGAAGTGCCACCCAATTTAGACCGGAACCCAGTGGGGGAGGCATCCACAGGGACCGTACCCTCCTTCCCCTACCACCAACCTCTCGGAAGGACTTTCGAACTCACATGTTTAACGTGATCGTACTCCGCATGAACACGGCGGCAGTTTTGGCAGTGGCTGGAATCGACGAATCAATGTGTTGTTGAAACCCAGACCGTCCGACCTACCAGAAAGGTGTAAGGTAACTGTTTGGACGGTCGGGAAGTGCCACCCAATTTAGACCGGAACCCAGTGGGGGAGGCATCCACAGGGACCGTACCCTCCTTCCCCTACCACCAACCTCTCGGAAGGACTTTCGAACTCACATGTTTAACGTGATCGTACTCCGCATGAACACGGCGGCAGTTTTGGCAGTGGCTGGAATCGAACCCGGGCCTACCGAGTGCAACTCCAGCGCGCTAACCAATGGGCTACCGCGTCCTGCTGTTAAATTGAAATTATTTCTCTTGCTTCCATTGATTAGTGTAGCTATATATTTCAGAAGATATAACCAAAGTATGAATCTAGACATTAAGTTATTAAAATATTAGAAGAATTAAAACTGGTAACATTGAAGTCAATTGATAATCTGCCATACTCAAAATAAAACTAAATGTACACTATATCCTTCTGAGCAGATTGCAAAGCATAATATTAAGAGAAAAGGAAGTACTATCTTCCTGCAATATATCTCGCAATCTAAAACTATATGGTTGCATGAAACAGTGACAAAACCCAATGCAAAGAATACGAAACACAAACTTATGAAAATACAGATTTAAATACAAGAAAATTAAAGATGTGGGTCGGAAAATTTTCCACTTTTTTTTTCTTACTAATTCATTTGAAAATGAAATGTAATATTCTTTCCACACTGTTTTTTGAAAAGTAGGTAACTTTACAAGTCTTTAATCATTTGTTTTTCTAATTTCGAGGAGGAAAGGGAATAATGCTTTATTTTGCAGAAAAAGAATAGACAAGAACTAGAAGGGTACAAGTGACATTTTACTTATTCTGATAAGACAGCAGGTAATATTTTTAAAAGCCTATTCATTCAGTAATTAATTCTGCAAAATTTATGAAAATGTAATAAATATGGAATATTTTCACAAATAATTTGGCCAAAGGAAAATACTTTAACAGCACGAAATATATACTTGTCCACCAAATTATTACTTTCCTTACATACATAATGTATAAGGAAAGTATTGTGACGGGGTCGAAAATTCGAAATCGAGTTTTCGACGGGAGAGCACGTTTCAAGCATCCCTGATATCGAATCAAACATTTTCGAAGTGATGTCTGTGTGTGTGTGTGTGTGTCAGTGAGTCTATGGAGACGATAACTGACGAACGAATGGACCGATTCGAACCAAATTTGGTACAAAAATCACAATCCGTAAACACTGGAAGCCTATTGTTTTTATACGTAATCGAATGTTCAGAACCCCCTAAATTTTCGAATAAAATTTTTGAAAAAATCGTCAAAAAATCAAAACCACTAATAAAGTTACGCAAATAGACATTTCTTATGTAATTTTTCATTAGAAAACGATTGACATAAATTTTAGAACGCTAACATGAACCGTTCTCGAGATATTGCACATTTTTCAAAAAAAATATTAAACAGTTATTTAAAATGAAAAAAAGATATTTCCGATTGAGAAACATGTTCACTTTTCATATGTAATACCATGCGATAAATTGGGTGACATCATTCTCGGGGATCTAGCTCGTTCCATTCATGAAAAAAGATACTTTGAGTAATACTTTTGTATTTGAACGCCAATAGTCATTTGTCTGCTGTAAGAACAACTTATTTCTTTGTCCATAACGCTTGGCGAAATTTTGGCGACGAATTTGGCGGAATGTCGCCAACTTGGCGACTTTTTGAAATGTTGCCAAATTAACGAAAATCTCGCCAAATGGATAAAAATGACGCTAAATTAATGAAAATGACGACTACCGAAAATTCAATATCTGGGAAAGAATATTAGTATCTACTACAAGAAAACCCTATTTTTTTACTGTGAAAGTATAAATTCATTTCATTATATAAGGAAAGTCATGTGTTGCTCACATCAGATTTTTTCTTTTATCTCATGGTACTCACCCATTCAGGTATTTTCTAAAACAACTTTTAATATTATTATATATAGAAATTATTTTAAAAAGTGAATTATTTTTATATATTGAATAATATATTTCTTATACCTTTAATAAACTAAACAATTTATTTTTCTTTTTATTATTATTATTAATTACCAAATAGTAGAGAGCTGTAGTCATTTAAGAAAGTGGTAGATAAAGGGTTCATGCTGGGCTAATTTATGTACTACAGGAGTCCTTCAAATTTCCCTTTCTATTATTAGTAGCAGGGTTGGCTGACTAAAATCCCATTGGTCTAAACCAGGGGTCGGCAACCTGCGGCTCTTTTGATGTAAAGTTACGGCTCTCCTGTAACATACGAAAAAATTAATTTATTATCAAAACCCTTAAAAAGTAAGAAAATATATTTTTAAGTACCTAATTTCTCAATAGCTTCTATTTTCATAATCGTTAATTACAAATCGCCACGCTTAACATGACCGTAATGAGATAAATTTGAACTATTGTTTTGTTCTTAGAGATGAGACTTTGTGACCATGTTTATCTTTCAGCCAATTGCATTCCATTTCCGTCTCACCCGAACAGCCACCATCTAGACTCTAGACGTGTTGTCAGTCAGTCATCCTCGGATAGCGCGGTCGACGTTACGTTGCATGTGTGTTAATTTAATCGCTTGCTGTTTTTGCGTGTCTATTCGCTTGTTGTTTCAAGAAGAATACGATTTAGAAGCGAATTATCTTCTCAAAGGTATGTACCATATAATATAATAAAATCAGTAACAGAATTGGATTACATATCTGAGGATCGTGTTAACGAAGTAATAATGGTAAATAAATTGTTTGCCGTTTCAGATAGCTAAGTAAAAATTTAAAAAATCATTTTTTCAGCTCCGTCGCCAGCATGGCATCTGGTAAAAAAAAAGAGAAAAACTGAAGAAGAAAACCGAGAATTCAATCAGGATTGGACGGAGTCGTTTGCATTCATATGCAACACAGATGGCCTTCCGACTTGTCTCATTTGCCACGAAAAACTCGCACACAATAAAAAGTCAAATTTGGAGAGACACTTCACTACAAAACATACCCAGTTTGCTGGTAAATATCCAACCGGTGACGCAAGAAAAAAATCTGTTAAAGAGCTCCAAAAAAACAACAGTCAAGTTCCATGCTAAGTAACTGGGCGCAATCTTCCAATAAAGTAAATCTGGCAAGCTTTGCAGTATCATTAGAAATTGCAAAAAGAGGAAAAACATTCACAGATGGTGAGTACGTCAAAGATTGTTTTATATGTGCATCTGAAGAACTGCTTCGTGATTTTAAAAACAAAGCAGAAATCATGAATAAAATCAAAGATTTGCCATTATCTGCTAAAACAGTACAAGATAGAACTGCTAAAATGTCTTCAAATGTAACACATATGCAAGTGGAAGACATTCAACTGACTTCTGCCTTATCACTTGCTATAGATGAGTCTTGCGACATAAAAGACACGGCAAAAGTTGCCATTTTCGTCAGGTATATGTCGTCCCAAGGTCCAAAAGAAGAACTGCTAGGACTGCTACCGCTCTCAGGGCAAACTCGTGGAGAAGATATAGCAAATGCTGAGCAAAAATGCCTGGAAGACAATGGAATCGATATAAATAAAATCGTTTCTATAGCAACTTATGGAGCCAGAAGTATGACAGGAATACATAGAGGGGTAACATCAGAAAAAAATAAACGACGAAATTCTAACGTTTCATTGCATAATTCATCAGGAAGCGCTTTGTGCCCAAACATTTCCGGCCGAAACAGTTGAGGTCATGAACTTGGTAATTAAGATTATTAACAGCATCTTGGCAAAAGCATTCTACCATCGCCAGTTTAAAGATTTTCTTGAAGAAATAGATAGCCAGTTTTCTGACCTACTTCTGCACAATAAAGTGCGATGGCTTTCCAGAGGTAACGTATTGCAACGTTTTGCTTTGTGCTTGAGTGAAATAAAAACATTCCTCAATGAAAAAAGAATTGACCATTCCCGAAGAAGACAAATGGCTGCAAAAATTCAACTTCATGGTAGATACCACAATGAAACTAAATGAACTAAATCTAAAACTGCAAGGAAAGGGCAACCCAGCCTACGCCTTGCTTGAAGAAGTAGTTTGTTTCGAAAAAAATTACTTCTCTTTGTTGAAAACATGGAGAGCGGTAAATTACTTCATTTTAAAAATCTGAAGCAATATCGTGATGAGACCAAAGCAACTATTGACACGAATTACTTCAGGATAGCTTTAAAAAACATGAAGGATGGATTCGCTGAGAGATTTGAGCAATTCAAAACAAACAAAAGTACTCTCGCGTTCATAATATATCCTCTCAACACAAATACAAATGAGATCAACATTGAGCCATTTGGAATTGATGCTGGATCGCTCCAAATGCAATTGCTAGATTTGAAAAGCAAAGACTTGTGGAGTGGCAAGTTCACAGAACTCAAGAGCAAGTTGGAAGCGTTGGAGGTCCAGAAATGCATGCACATCGCGCAGCACAAGTGGAAATAAATTCTAAAAGAAATTCCGCGAGTTGAGGCCCTCATATTCGGCGCATGGAATAGTCTTCCAGAATGCTACAGTGAGGTGAAGAAGTTGGCATATGGAGTGCTGATGATCTTCGGGGTCGACATATTCGTGCGAGCAAGCGTTCTCTTGCATGAATATAATAAAAAGTAAAGTTAGAAGTCAACTAACAAATAAAAATCTAGAGTCGTGCTTGAAACTTAAAACAAGTTATATGCCAGATTTAATCAAACTTTCAAAAGGCATGCAAAGCCAATGCTCCCATTGATGTAACTATCTATATTTGTGTTTTTATATGAATAAATTCCGTATTTAAAGCCGTTTATTTTAAATCAAAAATCAAATATATATAAGCAAATACTATAATATTGAAACGAAAATTTTTAGTGGCTCTTTAAAAACTGGGAAATTTTGTAAATTGTAACTTTTGGCTCTTCCGTTTCAATAGGTTGCCGACCCCTGCTCTAGGCCATCCGCTGCCTGCTGAAATCTGCCATTCTGGACCCATTCCGGCCAATATCGTCTAATTGCTGCATCGCTTCTACCCAAATGCCGAGCGATTCGTCAATGTGCCCATCCAGCCTCATGCAGTCCGACCGCATGCCCTCTTTCAAACTCCTTCATATGCTCGTGGTGGCTGCGAATTCACTAGCGAGGCATTGTTACAATCAAGGTAAGTAAACACAATCGAAATGCACTGCATGTTTTGTTCCTGAAAGCTAGATTCGTTACCTATATATTACCACCATGGTGCTCAGTTTCAATGTGCTATAGTTCCAACTATTCATTCAATGGCTGCGAATTTTTAATCATTTGCATATTCGGTCAAAAGGTGTTTGCATGTAAAATTTCATTACTATCGGATTATTTTGCGGAGTGTGTCGATTTTTTTTGTCTTAGAGTGTATATATGTAACTCTAATATAAGAACAAATACTTTTAAAAATCACTGGGCATATTATTTTAGATTAAATGTAATATTTAAGAATAAGTTCAAAATTTTCCAGAAAATTCACATCTCTGATTAAAGTAATAAGTATCTTCAAAAATATTTTGTATTTTTTATGAATATAAACTTTTAAGAACTTTTGTTTACTTTTTACATGGAGATGGAAAGCAGGAGATTGGGAAGACACGTTGTCCCAACCATTTTTTGTCAGAGATGACCCCCTTCACCCAAATTTTCAGAGTTTCTGATTTGTTTTTAATTACAAAATTAAAAGTAAAAATGCTAAATATGGAGTAAAATTCTGGATACCAAGTTCAGAAATATAAAAAATACTTTATTCTTTATTTCGATTACCTAATTTATAAACATATAGTTGATATTTAAGGAGAGCCAAAAAATTTTGGGGAGGAGGGTTTGAGTCTGGTAATCCAACTCCTAAATATGCCACTGGCAGTGTCCCCTCCCACAACTTTTTCTACAAATCTATTGGTATGATTTTTTATATTTAAATATTTCTATTAATTTTAAAAGATTTAAATTTAAAAAAAAGATTTAAAAAAATCTGATTTATGAACAGCCACTAGGCCCCAAAATTTGAAGGCCTCATATTTTAAAAGTAGCAAAACGTATCAGTGATATGTAGGAAAATCTCATTAAAATTAAAATTGTTCAAAACTGTTTATCGCTGTTTCAAATTACATTTATAATATTCAGAAGATGCTCCCATTGCAGATATCAGCATTCATGGATCATTCACCAGCATGGAGATACCAGCATTTCCATGTACCAGTTTTCTGAATGGTTTCGTTACAACGAAACAGGTTCAAGGATGCTGGTATCTGAAAAAGCATGTCGTCTGAATTTTTGGGAATGCCCCTTATAGGAGGGTTTTGTATTTACAGTACCAGATATTTTACCAGATAAAAACTCCTATTAATGAAATACAAAGATGATAAAATGCTGACATGGTAGTAAACTCTAAACCAAATGTTTATCATGCATTTAAAATTATTCCAAACAAAAGTAAAGAAAGAATTTGCAGAGTACAACAATCCTGCGTCTGTCCTTCATACCACAATTAGTGATATCATCTAACAAGTTCATTAAACTCACCAATGGAAGAAAATAAACCTAGCATCTCCCCACTGACGTCACTACATAAGCGTAAAAATCTATGTATCATACTGCATTGTTCTTCATCAGGTGATCTATTTTCTGGGTACTTATCTTGTACCTTCATCACACACAGCCTTTTTCCATACAAAATATATAAAAGAAGTGATGTTTCACATCAATCTATAATGAGTAACAGAGTTACTAGTTTTTTTTAATACTCCTAAAACGACTGGTAATCACAGGCATCAGGTCGCAGAGCTGACTTAAAATATCTTGAAAAGTATCATTCAAGCTGAATGGATTATAATCTGGACAATTTGAAATATACAGCAATAAAAGTTTTATATAGTGCCCAATTCTTCTACATACAATACTGATATACAATTTTTAAATATTTTAAAAGCTTTGGTGTATAATATATTACATTAAGTAAAAAAAATCTTTGTAGATTTTTAATGTAACGTCTCTGGAATAGGTACTATTTTAAATTTTTTTATTCACTATTATTTTTATTCTGAAAATTCAATACCTTCTTAGTTTAACAGCATAAAAGGTTAATTAAAAAATGCCAACTGGTTTAGCAGGCAACGGACAGTCTTATTCTTTAAAATTTATTGGTAGGGTCATTATCCTGAAGGAAAGGGTTCTTTGCCTTTGAAACTCGCTTATATTTTTATGCTATTATACAAAAGTATTCATTTTTCAGATAATTCCAGATATAACTGCAATTTGACCAAATTTTATACAATTTTTATTAGTAGTATTTATTTATTAACTTAAACAGAAAAATTTAATCCATTTTCTCCTAATTGAACAATTTGATCAAAATGCAGAAAAAAACTAATTCCTGTTGAAAATAAGAATTGATACTGAAAAAAAATTAATGAAATAAAAAGCTTATACACAGAAAAGCACATTTAAAAAGAGCATGCTTTACTTTTCACACTTACAAAAAATCATCCAAATAACCCATTACATCAATATTTACAGTTTTCCCAATTTTTTCAACCAAATCTAATTCAGCTATACATCTATACTTAGGACAATCTAACTGATCATCTACAGAAACACGTGTAATTAATTTCATGCTAACTAAGGAGGAAATTTGAGAAAATATCATTGCAGATGGCAACACTCTTTCACCAACTATGGAAAAAAATATGGAGAGCATACGGTCTAATGTAAATGGTTTAGGTCCTAACAGGTGACAATTTTTTTCTTTTTTCTTAGTGATTTTTTTCTTTTTCTGCTTTCCTTGATTTTTAACAAAATGTCTAAAGTCAGTTTTAGGTTGGTTATAAGAAGCAAAATATGCAGAAAGTAGCAAAAATTTAGAATAAAATGGAAGTTCTCTTGCTAAACTATATTTAGCAGTTGATAATATAGAAATTTTCTTGTCAACTGTACTATTAGGTTCATTTTTTGGTTTACAGAACATTCTCCATTTTGAGCCAGATATTTCTCTGAGATAAACGGAACTCATAGCTTCCTTAAGAGTAGGTTCTATATTTCTCCATAGCTTTATGTTGCTTATTTCACAATCTGGTTCTTCGGCAAGAGGTTCACAATACTTTTCAAAATTAATTTCAGCAAGATGTCTCAGTTCTCTAAGATTTCTGGTAACAGTGAAGAATGTTTTAAGAATTATGCTTACATAAAATTCATAGAAGCTTTTTGTATAACCCTCAGGGCACTCATCACTCAGAATCTCACAAATCTGATCTTTAGTATAATTTGGAAAATTCAGTGATATAGGATGGAATGAAGTTGTTGAACTACGAAATTTTGCCCAAGGAAGCTCAGATATGAAAATAGTACAAATATTTGTTTTTGTCAGATCTTGTAATCTTGCTAGAATTGCTAAAACAGAATCTTCCTTACGTAGCACTTCCGCTGCATCAAATATTATGTAAGTTGTTTCATTTTGATCTTTCAAAGCTTTCTTAATGCAATTAATAAAATCACAATTATTGTAATTCTTATTTTGATGATCAGTATCATCACTAAGTTGCTGAATTATAGATTTAAATATAAGTTTTGATGAATTAGTTTCATGACAATTGACCCAAATGTGCAACAATTCAAGATCTCTAACAATTTTGGACATTAAATATGTTTTACCAGTAGCTGTATGACCATAAATGAATAAACATGGATATGGAATGCTGTTTCTTGGACCAAAGAAGTTCAATATGAATTCCTTCTCTTTTTCACGGAATAGTACGTTCTGTGTACCAGAATCTTCATATTCAGGTGTAATATTAAAATAATTCAATAAATCTTTAAAAGTCGCCATGGATGTAATATTCGTCTCAATAATATCTTTAAAAATAAGTCCAAATGACTTAATACAGCACTCGGTAGCATAAACTTTCTAATTTCTGTCGCAATGAGACACAAAAACTTTACATAAGCATATAATAGATATACTTGTTAAGTCAATAGTGCTTGATTTCATATTATTCATGCGTTAATGCAGAATTCAAATAATTATCTTTATACTAGCAAAGAGTTCCTTTCGGTGTTAAGTGCGTATAATAGATAGAAATACATATTTTAATAACCAACTATCATGTTTACCGCCATTTATATTTATGAGTTTGCTATTGCCACTAACTTATATTATTGATAAATATATATCCATCATAAGAAAGCTTTAAATATCTTGGAAGAGTTTTGGTTATATAAATAACTTTATGTTAAACAGTCTAACACACAATAATATATTTTTAAATATATTATTGTGTGTTTTTAAATATATTATTGTGTGTTTTAAATATATTATTGTGAAGTTTTTTCATTTAATTTTCAATAAGGCATTCAGTATATATTCCGATTTAACTGTAAATGTAACTTATAAACAAATATGGCGACTAAAATGGGTAAATATGTTTTTAAATATAGTAAAAATTATATTTTCTCTTATTTTGAAGATCAGTATAGTTTGTTACTGTTTGTAATATTATTCAGAACGATGTCTGGTCCCCGCAGTAAGAAATAAAGGAGGGCATTTCCAACTCTTAATTTTTCAGTTTATCATCCATTTCCGTACAAATGATAAGTCCAATTTTTGTACAAAAGAGTTGTAAATTAGAAGATATATTCCTCTCCTTTTAAAAATTTAACGAGCGCCCAGCTTGAACAAAATTTTTAACATTGCTAAAATATTTTTACTAGTTTATCCATAAATTAAATTTGTGCATAACATTCAAACAGGGTTCCCACGGTCCTTAAAAACTCCTTAAGAATGCCTTATTTTTGCCTTTCCTTTTTAAGGGCCCTTAAAACTACTTAGTTTTCATCAACACTCCTTATTCTCCGTCGAAATTGAAACATGATCAGGGTTCTCCCTAGAGCTCGATTCCCGCAATTTGCTGCTAAATCCCACTCAGAAAAAAAAAATTACTTGTGTTAATTTTTAAAATCCCACTTAATTTTGAAGTTAGGGTAATATAATCCCACCTATTTTTTTTTTCCTAGGGAGAACCCTGATGATCGAATTTTCCCAGTGATGCGATTACTTTTCCATTTTCTATCTATTTTCGGGTTGCACTGCCGGATATCCCTGTGTTACCAGGTCTTTTCCAAAAATCACGTCCAAAAATTGATGAAAACTAGCCCAATGTTTAGTGTTGTGAGATTTCGCGCAATGTTGCCCAAAACTACTAAAATTCATAAATTTACCGAAATTCCAAAATAAAATTTACTGGCTTCTAAAAATTTGTCAAAATTTGCCTCCAAAATAAATCAAACTTTTCTGAAAGTAGCCCAAAAATCTGCAACTAGAAAATTTTCCATCATGCTTTACCACAACTCTTTGAAAAACCTAGCCCAATCGAACAGGAAAACCACGGAACTAGCGGAATTTTTAAAAAGGGTTTAGTTTCTCTCAAATACAGGACTAGAAGTTGTCCTATATTTCCTATATATTTTTTAAAATAGGAAAAACCCCGGAAGCAGAATGTTTTCTATATTTTGTGACAAGACGTCTTTGTTCTGCATGCAACACATGGAAAAAAATTCTGCTTCCGGGATTTTTCCTATTTTAAAAAATATATAGGAAATATAGGCCAACTTCTAGCTCTGCAAATATGTATATACGTCACACCCCAGTGCATTTCTGTAGTGCAATGAAGGCCGGATTATGGTTTACGGCCTATCTCAATTAGTCCTTATAAAATATTAATTGGGTCCTTAGAAACTCCTTTTTTTTTATTTTGAAAAAAGAGTGGGAACCCAGTGTTAGAAAATTTATTATTTTAATATTTATGTATTCTTATAAATACTGTACTACTATTTGTTAGTTATAATAACGTATTGAAGTGCAGCAACTGGATAGTTGGAAAAATTTGTAATAAAATAATATCAATAGTGTTCCCAAAGGCTAGAAGTTTTTACTAAAAAGTGGTATATCTAATTAATTTAATAAATTATTTTGAGTTAACAAGTTTTGGTACAGATGTAGTATAATCCCTTTTTCTTTCTTGACGATTTTAGGTGAGCTTCTGGCAATCTCTGCTATGATTTGGAGAACATTCTATTCTAACAACCCTTTCCGTGTCTTTTTTCATCCTTTTGTCATCTTTTGTCACCCTTTTTCGGCCTTTTGTCGCCAAGGTAAAAATCGCAACATTCCATTCTGACAGTCTTCTGCATTTTTTGTTGTCTTTTGTCGTCAACATAAAAATTAGGAAATCTGATTTCATGTTGTGCTCTATGATCCACAGAACACCTGTTACACAAACAGCTATTGTTACATGTGATCTCCGTCAGGCAACTGGGCTGGATTCTGTGATGTTTTTTTAATGAGCGAGCATGGCAAGGTAAGCCTGTGAAGCAGGCAAAGGCCCATGTTTGAATTGCTGCAGATCAACTGTTGCACAAACAGCGGCAAAAAGGCAATTTTTACGTTGACGACAAAAGGACAATGAAAGATCGACAAAAAATGCGGAAAATGTTGCAATTTTTACCTAGTGAAGCACAGTCGAGTATAAAGTGAAGCTAAAGGAACCAAAACATTTATTTTTATCAAAAAAAAGAACATTCCTTTTACAAAAATATTATACATATTTTTAATGATTTATAAATGTTTTTCAAAGTTTCCTAAAAGTGCAAACCTTCCTCTTTTCAGCATTTATGTTTGAAAAAAAAAGTTAAAATCCCAAAAACTAAAAGAGCTAGAGATTAAGTACTTTCTTCTACAGGTTGGCATAGGAGGCTGGAGGAAATGTATCTTCTTAAGAATTCAATTGGTATAAGATGGTGTTAGGGCCCCCACCACAAAGGGGAGGGGGTGTCAGTTGGGACCACGGTGCTGGGGCCTGGCGACTGTTAGGGTCCCATGAATTATAGAATATCTGTGTATGAATTTATAATTTTTTTCCTAAATTACTTGAAGATTGTCTAATTTCCGAAATTGTAAAAAAAAGGCTGAAAGAAGGTCTCCATAGTTCAATACAAGTCATCTGGATAGAGATAGCTTCACAATGTCTTTGTGTTTAATGGCAGAATCTGTCATTATTTGTTGTTAAGAAAGGCGATGTCAACAAGGCAATAAAAAAAACCCGATCCCTACAGGGAAACAGGGAGAAATTTTCTAGAATTGCACTGCTAAAATAGATACATTTATAACACTGGCTGGTAAGTTTCATTCATTCAAGTTTACAGCTCATATCAATCACATCCAGTTGATTACTAAAACGACACACTTTTGTGAAATTATAAGGATGGGAAGGGGCGATCTTATCTTTCCTCCTCGTAAACCAATTAACACGATTAGGTATCCATGGTGCCCAAGATACTTTAAACAAGGTGTCCAACTCTCTTTGGTTCGACTGATTGCAGGGCTGTAGAAAGGAAAAATTCTAGTTTCTTTCTACAGGTTTGGCATGACATGAACCAAAGCAGATTAAATTGCTCCTCCCTTGAAGGCATGAACTTGCTTCCCACATTGATTTCAGTGATGTAATAGTCTATATTACTTTAAAGAAAGTGTAAAAAGCAAGTTTTGTTATCGGTGCTAATGCATCATTATTTTTAGATATCTTAATCTTGAAACAAAGTTAATTTTAGAATAAATTAAATTTATTTTATCTCATTTCTATACTGCTTTGTGAATGTATTCCTTTTAAAATAACTATACTTAAATATGTACAAAACTTCAGTCAAAATATTGCATTATTAAAGGAATATGAATGCTTTAGTGTTTATAATAATTGCATTTTTAAAATTTCACTTCATATTGCATGATTTCATGTTGGACTTGGTAAGTAGTAGAGAAAAACCATTGAAAGAGAAAATTCACACATTCTTTATTATATATTACATTTTGCCAAGACATATCCTGGGGAGGAGGGGTAAGATTTGGGGGTCTACCCCTTCTCCCGAAATCCTAATTAGAAAAGTATTCTTTTTTTTATAATATGGGATCTTTTGTACATACTCATTTGACATTTTATCTAATATCAGAATTGATACATTTTGGAAGAAATATTTTATGAACATATAATGAATGAGTTTAGAACACATGGCAATATAATTTTGAAATAACTTCATGTTTCCATTCTCTTAATGTAATTATAAAAATTAATTAGAATAAAATAATTAGTTATGAAACAAAAATGTTTTCGATGAACTTAATTTTATCAATGTTACATTGGCGGATTGTCCAAATGTGGGAGTATCTAGGCAGTTAATGTATTCCATGTAATTCATAAGATATTCACTAAATTTCCTTGAAATTTGGTAGCTATGTTGGTTAGGTATTACTTTGGTGCTGATTTGATTTTCGGTGAAAATCAAACAATAATAGTTCTACCTTAAAATCTGAAAAATGAGAAGGTTCTATTAAACTATGTACTCTGTGAAGTAGTTGTAGTGCTACAAAATAAAATAAAATGTTACTGCTCCTACTATGCTGGTCTAAATTGTTCTCAACACTATTATCTTTTCAATTGTGGCATGATACTTGGTGAATTGGGATTCAAATAGAGCTAGTTTACCATATAAAAGATAAAATTCAATGAAAAACTGCAAAATGAATATAATTTAGAAAAATCTATTGGCTTGCTTTAAAAGAGGACTAAAGAAAAATTAGAAAATAAGATACATTAATATTAATGTTCTGAATTTTATTTTCTCTAAAAAATTATAACTTTAGCCAGTTTGAAACTATGATTTGAGAGCCCTTATAATGGTGTATAGTGGCATTCTAGTTTATCCATTTCTTCTATGAATCACTTGTCTAGTAAGAATTTTATCTTTGCTTCATGTTCATATTCTTAATTGCTTGTACGGGTAATTGTCCTGTCTCCTGCTCTGACTCACTGGACGAGTCTGGGAGTGTTGCTGTGAACGTTCGTCCTGCCTCCCTGGTTTTATTTCGACATGCTCATTCTGGTGCTTCTAGATAATTCATTCTGCTGAGGTTAATCGAGTATATACATGTGGTGAAAGAAAAATGGTTCATGCCACATGGTAATACAAATTTCCTTAATGTTTCTTATCTTCATTTTTTCATCTTTTGATGTCTGTAGTTTGAGCATTTATAGTAACGTATTATTGCTCAATCTGAAACAGGCATTTGTTTGGGTTAATTAGAATTAAATACTCAGACCTAAAGATGAATTTAATTCTGATTAATCATCGAATTTGGGCCGGTGCTGTTCTTTTCTCTTATTGGCAATATGGCCGTTGTTTTGCTTCTATGGTGATGTTAATATTACTTGAATTTTTATTATTACATTTTTCTAATACATATATATATATATATAATTTTTTTTTTCTTAATATTGCTCTATAAATTGACTTTTCATTTATTTCTTATAAGAATTCTACGGTTCCATTTTTTATAAAACTGTTTCGTTGTAAGACGCATTATTGCCTCTTTTCTCTCTTTTCTCCTTCCGTCCAACAAATTAAACAATAAATAATTTAATTACTATTTATTGTTCCATTAGTTCACTTAATTGTTTAATTAGGCAAATCTATTTCATGTTGACAAAACCTAGAATATTAGTTTTGGCAATATGTGATCCGTCATCATGTTGTACCTAATTATTTACCTGAAAGGAGGGTTTTGCCTATTTCATTATATGACTAATTTCATTAAAAAACTCCACTAAATGGGATACGAAAGTGGGAATCAAGAGACTATTGTACTTAATCAGATATTATGAGACTTTACAAGACTTCTCAGTGTGTTTAATTCTATAAAAATATTACTCAAATACTTTTATATTTATATTTTAGTGCACTATAAAAAAAGGTACTTAACTTTTATATGTTTATATTGGCTATTAATAAGAGTTTTCTTTTTCACTTCATAGGTAAACTAAAATTTTCTCCCTTAGTATTAAGGAATTGGTATTTAACCAAATGTTTAAAGTTTTCAACTCAATCACAAGCACTTGAAGATCCGCTACCTCGGTTCAGAACTTCTGAAGACAATCCGGTAATTTAATTTTGTTATTATACAAGATTCTGTACTTATTTATTCTCAACTAGAAAATGTACCTGGGATTTAAGATGCTAACCTCTGATTAAAATTACATCACGCTGAACATGCAGTAAATTCCTGAAAAACCAAACAATGCTTTTATGATATGCTCACTTAGAGCAAAAAATATTAACTTGCTATAGCTACACAGCCTTTGGTAGTTAAAGCTAAAAAGTATAGTTTTTAAAACTAAGCTCTAACATAATTAGAAGCTGAGATATAATCAAATTAGTAAAATGCCTAAAATTAGGAGGGGGGTGATTAAAAGAATAAAATTATGACATTATGTTGCTTTCAAACCACCTCATTTCCAGGAAACAAAACGCAATAGTGCATCAATTTCACAAACGCCAATAAAACAATGTTTATATAAGTTGAACGTGTTTACCAGAATCAAAATAATTGCATACAAATAACCCCCCCCCCCCCCCCCAAAAAAAAATGGCTTTATAAACATATCGTTGTTCCTTATAGTAACAATGTATGCCCAGGTTGTGATGTTATGAAGTATGGCAACAAAGGAGGAAACAGTTCCAATTTGTCAGGAAATCAAAAACATCAATTTTCATGCTTTTGTTTAATTAAATTTTTATTAGAATGTTGTTGATGAGACCCAGACCTTCTGACCTACCAGAAAGGTGTAAGGTAACCGTTTGGATGGCCGAGAAGTGCCACCCAATTTAGACCGGAACCCAGTGGGGGGGCATCCACAGGGACCGTACCCTCCTTCCCCTACCACCAACCTCTCGAAAGGACTTACGGACCCACATGTTTAACGTGATCGTACTCCGCATGAACACGGCGGCAGTTGTGGCAGCGTGCAAATATTTATTATTATAATTTTAATTATTATTATAATTATTATTATAATTTAATTATTATTATAATTTATTATATTATTATTATTTAATTATTATTATAATTTTATTAGAATGTGAAGATGTACATACATATTTATGTCAAAGGATGGAATTGTGCTATTCTATTTTGAGATGTGACAAACTAAAGATCAGATAACCTAAAACATGTATATTCAATGTATTTTCAATGTATTTAAACATAAATAAATATAACGAAATTGTTCTAAGAATTTGATTTAAAGATCATTGGAAAGACTGTTCTTTAATTTTCCTGTTGGTGTCAAGATGGAAACTCCATGTTAATATTTTTTTATTACTAATGTGTGGGAAAATTGCTCAAATTTGCACTTCAACATAAAATAACTAAAATACTGATTTAAATTTTAAAGTCCTGATGTACCTCTGTACCAAATTTCACTGTTGCCTAAAGCCTGAATTTTAAAACTACAGATAACACACATCAGACATAACAGACATCTTCTTTTATATAAGATACTGCATTTTGTATACTACTACTAACTCTTTTCGTGCCCAGTGGTGCATTAAGCCTTACTAACTTGTTTTACATGCCACCTTCTGTGGTCTAGTAATAATGCCGTTCTTGCTTCAGCTCAGCTCACCCATCAAGCGTATCTTCTTCCTTCTCTGTGTCATTCTTGGCCTACCCTTGGAACATCCTCCGTCTGATGCGCACGACAGGGTCACAACAGAAATACTGCCATGTAGGCATTCTATATACATTTTAATAATTCCTCTTTAGTATATACTAGAATGAATACCTGGGATTTAATATGTAAATTTATTAAAATTACATTGGAAGTCACAACTAATTCATGAAAGCCAAACAATGTTTTAACGATGAATCTGCTGAGAAGAAAAATGAAAACACTCCATATGGACACATACACTGGATCTGTGTCATGACCACTGCATCCCTAAATAATGCCAAAACATGCCTTCATCTGCTGTGAAGAAGGTCAATTAGAAAGGTACAAAATAAAGCTAAATCTAGAGATCAGATATCATGAGTGGTTAACGTATGAGTTATGTCAGCTAAAAAGGTGAATAAAAAGGACCTGAGTATGCCATAAAAATTGCTTTTATAGACCCACTTTAAATTTTATATAGAAAAAAAAATCAGGAATAGCATAATTAAAAAATATATTAAAATGTGAAAATATTACTTCATGTTCATGCCAAAAATTAACATCATGCGATTCTTCAATTCTCTGATGCAACAAAGTAAAAATTAAATTGCTTATAATATACATATTTTGATTATTTTTGAAAAAAATTAAATATCAAGGAATTAACCTACAGATTAATTCAATGCTCTTTGGGAAGGGTGTTCTTCGATTTTTCCAATGGTGTCAAGATGAAAACTCTGTGATAATATTTTTGATTGCTAAAGAACTGATTTGTGTAAAAATCACTCAAAATTGTACATTAACATAAAATAGCTACAAAACTAGTTTTAATTGTTTAAAAAGTGTCACCAAGGTATATCGTCCCATAAGTTCAGCTACCAATATACTGAATTTCATGGCTATTGGTAGATTGTGTTTTCTGTTATGCAGGACATATAGAGATCTTCAATCTCTTAGTGAGTGCTTTAGCAGCTAAAAATTTTAAAATTCCCAATTCTCTGAATGTCATTCCACTGAACTCCAATTTTCTTATGAACTTAAAAAATATATTCAAACCTTTAAATTTTATATTTAAAACAAAATTGCTTATTATTTTTAAATTTCTAAATTAGTAGTAAAAAATTTGAAAATTAAATTTTATATTATTTTACATGTTACCAAAAGTTAATTACATGTAGTTGAAGTTGATTGAAAATGTTGATTTCATTTTGGTTCGGTTAAGAGGACAGATCGTGTAAGGATTTCAAGACATTTCTAGTAAAAGGCTGCAAATATTAAACCCCACAAAACTTTTGCACATTTGACTTTGACAACTTGTAATAATGCTATTAGGAGCAAATTAAAGGAGGGGGTGGGAATAAAAAAGGCTCATGGAATTCATAGTGGTAGTTTTCAGATCAGAAGTCTATTACTAAAAACCCATTGTAAGACTTCGAGCCCCAGAAAAGCATTTCACACAAATACGATTTATTTATTTAGCTACCAGTATGACATTTACAAATTTATACAAAAAAAAAATCTGATGTGGGCAGCACATAACTTTCCCTGTTGATTCAAATTCATTTTCTGTTTATTTCTTTAATAATTCATTAAATTGAGTTTAATGGCACAAAGTAGCATGCATAATCATTTGAAATGACACAGAATTTGTACTGTTAATTCAATTTTCATTTTCATTTGGTAAGTGAACATATTTACAAAGACGACATAACAAAAATGTAAAAAAAGCTAAAATATCCTGAGAACGGCTTAATACTGGGGATGGTCTTATTCTTTTCAGCGTTGAAAATTACGTGTAAAACAAGCATATAATTGATACATTTGAGCATACGTATTCCTTTATTTTAAATTTTGATGATTTTTGCAGCCATTTTACAAAAAGAGTAGTTTTTGTTTTTCCAAATCATATCAAAATCTAATCAACACCAAGGTAACTTATAAGTCACTTATCTACCAAATTTTATGAAATTTGGTCAATTAATTTTTTAGCTAGAGTGGATACATGCAATTTGTGTGGGCCATCTCGCCAAAAAAAGCAGGTTCTTTTGTTCTCAAACATACCAAAATCTAATCAACACCAGGGTCGCCCATAAGAGACTTACCTACCAAATTTTATAAAATTTGGTCAATTAGTTTCTGAGTTAGAATGGATACATACATTGCACAGACAGACATACACTCAGACGTCACACACAGAGTTCATACAATCCTTAAAAACTCCTTAAGCTCCTTAAATTCACATTTCGTTTTTAAGGGCCCTTAAAACTCCTTATTTTTGCCAAAATCTCTTTAAAAACTCTTAAAATTTTTGCAGTTCTAATTCCGAAATGCAAAAGGAAACCAAACAAACGACTGACTGTCCGAAATCTTCACTGTAAGGTATATTATCAAACTATCAGAGATTACTATTGTTTTTGTTTGCTTTTTAATTTTTTTTTTTGCCCCCAAATCCAAACTTCATTAGCCTGATCAAAAGTAGAAAAAAAAAGGAGCAAAACACCCCTTTTCACCTCTCCTGAAAAAAAACAAATAATAAAGTAGAAAAAAACTGGAAGACTGTTGATGAATATAGTGCACTTCCCTTTTGATAAATTACTGTTTCTTTTTCTTTACAATGTAAACTTTTGCTCAATTATACGTTATTTGGTATCAATTTGGGGTAAAACGTTCTGAAAATTTGAACTCTAATAATTTTTGCTCTAAAACCAATATTTCAAAATATAATTTTTTGGACTGGGCTTTTTACGTTCCTCATTAGCTAAAAAGATATATTTGATATTTTCACTAAATGTTTACTGTTTATGAGTCAGTCAAGTCAAATCAGGGAAGGGGAGGAAACCAGTGGGAGTTATGTCTGTGGTTGATCTGGGCTCCGGATTAAAGGGATCAAGCATCATTTAAATTTTAATATAAACTTTCAATCCCTATCTCTTTTCATCTAGTTCAATTTTTCTCAAAGCATGTCAGCCGCAATAAAAAATTGATTCAAAAATGGGTTTAACTTTACAGATAACTTTACAAATTCTTTCACAAAAAATCTGATGTGGGCAGTTCATGATTTTCTCTCCAAACTTTTTTTTTCTTTCTTTTCTTTTTGTCTTCAGAGCTTCTGCTTATGTGCACTATATGCATAGATCACCCCAATATTTTAAAAATGACTCATTTCAATTATAACTACCACAGTATAAATGAATAAATAGTTAATAACTAAATGAAGTAATTTCTTGCATAAATGGTGGGATTGCACAATTCATTTTGTATGATGGTGCATTACAAAGAGTCCACAAGCATCCTTTTCCATCCATCTCCATCCTGTAATTATTACACAGTAGGCAGACTAGGGTCACTGTACCCCAGTGGTTAGACCCAGGAATTGCACTCAGTAGGCCCGGGTTCGATTCCTGCCACTACCAAAACTGCCGCTGTGTTCATATGGAGTACGATCACGTTAAACATGTGGGTTCGTAAGTCCAAGAGGTTGGTGGTAGGGGAAGGAGGGTACGGTCCCTGTTTATGGCTCCCCCACTGAGTTCCGGTCTAAATTGAGTGGCTCTTCCCGGCCGTCCAAACAGTTACCTTACACATTTCTGGTAGATCGGACGGTCTGGGTCTCAACAACAACAACAGTAGACAGACTAAACTTACTCATTTTCATATTGTGGTTAATTTTAAAGATTTATTGTGCATAATTGACCAAATATTATGAGAGTTAGTAATGATGGAAGTAAGATGATTCTTATAGTTAACATTCTGGTGTAGTGCTTTAAATCTCAAAGCTGTTTTTTTCCCCAGGTTTTCAAATGATTTGTTGTGCTGAGTTTATTTTAAAACTAGCCATTTCACCTGGGCTTCACCCATTCTTAATGGATAGTGACCACTAAATGGGTCATATGCAATAAAAGTTCTGAATATCGGAATCTGTTTCAAATTTAAACAAAAAAATTATTGATTGGTGCACATTTTGAGAGCTAAAATTATGCAAGTTTTCTTTTTCAAGTCCCTATGTATCGTCCTACCTAATTCGAATTTTCGATTTTTTTCATTGCTCTGGAAACTGAGTTGAATCGAATGTGCCCAAAGCCAAGATTTTGGCTCGAGTAAAAGTACTCAATCAGTTTGAACAGTTGTTTTGAATTTAATTATTCCTTTGAGTCACTACCCCCTACTTCAAATTTTTCAAAATATTAGATTTTTCCATTGACTTAGAAGATGAGACCAAAGACAAGATTCTAACTAGTGTGGAAGTGCTTGATAATTAGGCAAAAAGGTTTTAAGTTTTTTTTTTTTTTTTTTTTTCTGTATTATTCCTTTGCATCATCACCCCTAATGAAAAAAATTTGGGATTTTAGATTTTTCTCTTAGTTTTAAAGCTGAGACGGTTTGGATCACATCAAAACAAAAATACAAAGATTCTGACTATAGTGATAGGGCTTGATAACTTTGATACATCATCTACTCACTCACTTAGTCAGTTCAATGCATATAGATATATTGTTTTAATTGATAACATGTTAAATAATAAATTAAAAGTAAAAATTAATTAATAAAAATTTTGGAAGCATTTGTTTATTCTTGTGCAGGATTTTTATATATGTAAATTTGTGATAAAAATGACTTTGAATGGATTTCCACTGTTACAAATCATTCATCATTGGTCTGTTGTAAAACTGGTACTGAACTTAGAATTATCTGCTACAAAACTGAAATGAATTTCAGTTTTATATGATATTTATTTATGATATTAATATTGATTGTATATTGGTATTATTTAAAAAAAAATTGTAATTTAAGCAGCTGCACAGGCATTAATTAATTTTTGTGGAACATATTGTTTGTTTGGAAAATAATGCTTATTAAAGTAAAGGATTTAAACATGTTTTCTATAAACTCCTTAAAATTTTTTGATATGCCATTTAAAACTCCTTAATTTTTGTTTTCAAAATCGAGTACAAACCCTGTGGAACTCTAATCATGTTTTTAATTTTTTTTTTAAAGCTAAGATCATTTCTATTCCTAATTCCACTTTTGAAATGGACTTTCTTGAAAGTTTCTTGATTATTTCTCCGTTAAACTCCCTTATTAGTGATAATTGTCCTTTCTTCTTTTCTGTTTGGAAATTTTTGATTTAATATTTCGATTTTGTTTACTTTTTCGGTAATTTTCATCCTTTCTCTGCATTTTTGTTTTTTTCCTAAGTATTTGTTGCTGATGTTAGATCTGTCACTTTTACCACTGGTTGGTTTGACATATGTAGCTTCCAAAACCAGTTAATTAACTTTTTAATTAATTAGGGCTCTTCTGCTTGTAGTTTAACTCATTGAACAAATGCTTTGAATCCTTTGTTGGATGTTTACTTTCTTTTGTATTTTGTAGTTTATTCATTGTGTCCTACCTCTTGGTTCTTCCTCTTTGATTTTTTTTCCCTTCTTTTTTTCTTCTCTCGCCATTGGCAACCCCCTTTCCTTGCTTGAGTAATGTTTGCTGTTCTTACATAAGTCTAGCTCTCATGTGTGGAGGTTGCTCTTCTTGTATGCCCTGATGGAACAGGTTGTTTCTTGCTTACGAAACCAGTCGACACTACTAATGTTGTGTTGTATACCACTTTTAACAAAGTTATTTTAATTCTATGTTGTGTAATTATAATTATTTATTTCTCATCTAATACAATGCTTACAATTGTGAGGAATTAACAATTAAAACTTTTGGGTCAAGCACCTATATGAAATTTAGTTTTAATATCATTGATATATTAGTTTTTAATACATTTGTAGCCCACATTCAGGACCATTATAGGCCACCATTAAGGCTGGAAACTACACTTTAAGAAACACTGATGTGTTTCAAATATGATACTGAATTTTGAGGTTATTCATATTGAGATTTATAAAAAATTGAAGGGAAGGATTTATTTGCATTTGATTCATAAAGTTCTGTTTATGTATGCTCATACATTTGCAACTGTACAAATTATTGTATTTTGTTCTTTTAGACCCTACATTCATATAATCATGTTGGCAAGTTTTATAAAATCGATGACATAGTAAAACAAAGATTATTTTTCAGTGGAGGAATACCTAAGGAACTTAATACTCAGGTAATTAATTATTTTTAATTGAAAATCAAATTAACTTGTGATGATTGATAAACTACGTAAAATTATATATTCCCTAACTAGTTCATAGTTGATCTTATATGTTGTTGTATAGTGTTTCTTTATAAATCAGTATTAAATGCCTTAAGCTGGAGATATCTTTAGCTTAATAAAATAATTCTTATCTATCATATCATACACTGGCCCTGAGTTTAAATTTTATCTCAGCTATTTCCAAATTGCCTCAGCTTAAGGACATATATAGTGAGAAATTCCTTTGGACTACAATTGACATATTTACTTCCAACCAGATTATACTAGCACAAGAGTTATCTGATTCCTTGGTCCGAAAGTCCTTCCGAGAGGTTGGTGGTAGGGGAAGGAGGGTACGGTCCCTGTGGATGCCTCCCCCACTGGGTTCCGGTCTAAAATTGGGTGGCACTTCCCGACCGTCCAAACAGTTACCTTACACCTTTCTGGTAGGTCGGACGGTCTGGGTTTCAACAACAACAACAACACACCTGGCTCATATCATTGCATTTTGCACATCAATGATACTCAACTCAGCTAACTCACCTCAATGTATTTAGCATATTAGCAATGCTTTAAACAACTAAATCACCATGCCAATCATCATACATCATCAACTACTTGACCAGTCCATGCCTAGCTGTCTTCATTCACATCTTGGTTCAAACTCAGAGTTCTTTGACTGTTATGGAAACTAAAAAAGCTTGATAAATTATTATATAATTGCATTAGAGCTTTTGCCATCTAGTAGTACATAAAATAACAAGATTTTAATCTCAGACTTTATTTTAAAATTTAAACTGTCCCACTCTGATAAGGCAATTAAAAAAAATCTACCAAAATTTTAAAATAAAAAAAAATTTCTTTTGTTTTAAATATTTTGTTTTTAATTATTTTATAAAAGGAGGGGTTTTACAATGAATGAGCACTTTAATGAAATATATGATTGCATAATGGAAATGTAGAACTAGCAAAGGATAAGGAAAAGCTAGACAATATAATTACACAAATATTAATATAAAGCAAGGATTGGGCTTTTAATGTCTTTTCAATATCGAGCATCTTAGGATGCGGGGTACGAAGCAAATCAGGAAAGAAATGTAATAGGGATAAAACAGAGGTTTCATCATATTGTTTTGAATACATAACAGAAAACCATTGTTATTATTTGAAAATCTGGATCACTTGACCTTGGTGACGAATTTGACAAAATATTGCCAACTTGGTGACTTCTAGAAATTTCTCAAGTGCAGGTTGACTAAGAACTTCATGAGTTTTGTGCTTTCTCCAAAATTTTCCACAGAGGGTAAACTCATCATTTAGTTGAGTTGCTGACATGATACAAGTAAAAGTATCTTCTGAACTCTACAGAATCCAGTATGTAATTTTTCTACTGATTATACACTACCCAACACAGAAAATGCAACACCTTGAAACAGTGAATAGAGCGTGATGATAAAGGACACACAGACAGAAATGGCATATATAAATAAGTAATATTAATTCCAGAAGGATAATGCAATACAGTAATGGCATAGACAGGGTAATCAGTAGGCAGTAGGACCACCTCTTGCAGTGATACAAGCATCAACCCTTCGAGGAACAGATGCATCCAGCATGTGGATAGTTTCCTGAGTGGATGACCATATGACTTATGACTTAGAGGTGGGTGGCTCAAAGAGAGCCTAACACATCGCCCAGAGGTCTATTGTACTTCCCCCTCCCCCCCCCCCAAAAAAAATGAAACAGTCCCTAAGAGAAGAGACCAGCAGCCGAAGCAAGGATTAACAGGCACTTGACAGAAATATCCTGTAACTCCCAGGGATCGATCACATGTCGACCCAAATATTCGAACCTATGGGCAGAAAACACTTCACACTCACAGAATATGTGTGTTGAAGACCCAGACCACACAGCCTGGGCCTTCAACACACATACTCTGTGAGTGTGAAGCTCTGTAAGTGATACTCTGTGAGTGTGAATGTTCGAACCTATGGGCAGAAAACACTTCACACTCACAGAGTATGTGTGTGGTAATTTCTTCTCTGTACTTACAGCATCTACAGATCGGGTCCTTAGTGACACCCATAATGCTTAGGTGTCATTTAAGGGTGCAGTGCCCAGTAAGGAGCCCAACAGCCCTTCTAATGCCAGTTCTATTGAGCTTGAGTAGCTCCCTATGATGCACATTAGGGCACTTACAGTTCAGTTCTTTTGCCTGCCTTTGGCCCTTGATGTTACACCAGTTCTCGCACTGCTGCTTTGGATGACCATATGCTTTCAACCATCCTCCACAGATCTTTCCTCTGTTTGAGATGGGGGCATGGCAGTCAAACGACAAACGATGGCCAATCACGTTCCATACATGCTCAATAGATGAAAGATCTGGAGGCAGTGGAGACCAAGGAAGTGCCTAGATACCTTGCAAGACTTATCTGCTAATGGTTGTCATGTGCATTCGTGCATTATCTTGCTGGGAAAAAAAAGCATTTTGCTACCACTGAAGGTAGGGCAGTGCAACCGCCGCACTACCTCATCCACATAACTTTGTGCCATTATTGTACCTCTGATACGAGCCAGAGGTGACCAGCTATCAAAGCCAATGGCACCCCAAACCATGATGCCGAGCAGTATGGCATTCAACACTCGCAGCTGTATTGGATCTGTTTCCACTTTGCCTTCAGACTCTCCCACAACGACTGTCATTCAACAAACAGAACCTAGACTAGTCGCTGAACACTACCCTGTCCCATTCAGTTGTCCAAAAGGCTCGGGCCCGACATCATTACAGTCTTTCACATCAGTGTCTCGTTGTCAATGGCAGCCTTCATAAAGGACGGTTTAAGTGCAAGCTGCTTTCAGCCAATCATAGAGCAACTGTTCTCACTGATATTGGAACATCCAATGTACCCTGCATATTCTGCAAAATTTCGACAGTCATCATTTATGGGACCATCACTGCATGCCTTTGAATGTGTCGATCAACACTTGCTGACGTATATCTGGATGAACTTGTACCACTGTGATGATTCACATGCCCTTCTTTAATCCATCTTCTCCAAATGCTTTGCACATTGGACGCATCAATGCATGTTTCAACAGCAATATGTCGGTATGATCACCCAGCCATATGTAGGCCTAAAATGAATCCCTTTTCACGATCGTCCAAATGCTGAAAAGGACTTTGGCATCATCGACCAGGCATCTCTTCAACAACACGTCTTCTAAAATGAAAAACAGCTTTGAAAACGAGTTTCCATAGGCGACAGACAGTAACAACTGTTGGCTCATCTGCTTTTTCTATCCGTTTTATCTCATGCTCTAGTCACTTGACCTACTTGTATTTTAGATCATTTGCATACATCGGCCAGCTGCGTTTGTCTTGAAATTTGCATAATTATGTGGCCAAAGCTTCATGGTGTTGCATTTTCTATGTAGGGTAGTGTACATACCCCCCTAAGCTGTATTATAAAACAATTCTGATAGAAAAGAGTAAAAAAAATTTGTAGATCTGCAACATTTGAGCATCAACATTTGTGTTATATACCAGTATGTGCTTATCGTTTGCATTGACTGAACACTCACCATGTGAAGTGACTTCAAACGTTTCATCATGGATAATTTCTTTATTTGTGTTCTGATTCAGATGAAATAGGCTGCATTCCATAAATCTATCAGAATTGTAATTTTCTAAAAATATATATGAATAAATAAGAAAATAAATGAAATTAAAAAAATTAAAATCTTTACTATATCACACATTACACACATCAACCAAACCAGGGCCAACGGCCGTACCGTGCTGAAAATACCGGTTCTCGTTAGATCACCGAAGTCAAGCAGCATCGGCCGCGGTTAGTACTTGGTGGGTGACCACCTCGGAACACCGTGTGCTGTTGGCCATCTCGGGTGCGGTATCCCCGTGGTTTGCGCGCTAGATTTGCACGCTACCACAAATGCCTCCGTGTTCATGCAGAGTACGATCACGTTAAACATGTGGGTCCGTAAGTCCTTCCGAGAGGTTGGTGGTAGGGGAAGGAGGGTACGGTCCCTGTGGATGCCTCCCCCACTGGATTTCGGTCTAAATTGGGTGGCACTTCCCGGCCGTCCATACAGTTACCTTACACCTTTCTGGTAGGTCGGACGGTCTGGGTCTCAACAACAACACATCAACCAAACCCATAGGGAGGGGGAATGGACACCACTCAAGTCGGGGGCCCAGGCTTGTCCGGTTCTCCAATAATTTTTTTTTGAGGAAGAAGATATGAAACATTGACAAAATGAAGAAAATCAAATATGATTGGGGGACTCATGATAAATGTTTGTAGCTCACAATTTGTATGTGTGACCCTGGATCAACCTTTTCCCATTGAAGATATGTGAAAGGAGTGATATTTCAAATCAATCTGTGACAAGTAACAGAGTTACTCTCTATTTCTCTCCATTGAGATTTAAAATTTATTTTATATTCGGGAAACAATATTTTGATAAATTATAATTTTTATTGAATAACAATCAGACTCAATTAACTATCACTTTATTCATTAACAGGGCATTCAAAGAACTATATTTTAAAGAATTATAAAGTTTTATATATGAAAAACTTTTCTTGATCCAGAAGAAGGAAGAAAAATAATAGTTTATGTATTGACATGTAGTGTACAATCAAAATTTTTGTTTTCTCCTGTGGAATGTAAAATTTATTTTTGTGAACCGATCATGATTTCATGGTGATCAGAGGATTAAATTGGTACCCATCCAGATATTTTGTTAACCAAATTTTAAATAATTACAATTTTTTTTTCCTTTTATATATATATATAAAATGTTAATAAATGTAGATCCTCAAAATGAGCATAAGCGTTTCATATTTAAATTTTTTTTATAACTTATAATCTGAAATACCTTCTTCCTACTCTAATTTATTATGAATGAAAGCAAAATATTTTGTATTAACTATGGTATTGCTGAAGACTCATATGCTTTGTCTTAAGTTACTTAAACCATGTCTACAAAATTTTATTTCAAGATTAACTTGCATTTTTTTTCATGTTTCCATGTTTTTTTCCAATTATTAGATCTGTATCTAATTTTTTGTCTTTTTTTGCAGATGAAGACATTCAGAGAAAACTGTCTCATGGTCAGGGAATCAACACTTGAAATTATGCAGTTTTTAAAGAATATTAATTTTTCACAACCCGCTATAAGATTTGTACTTTGTATCCTTTCTTCACTGATTATTTTAGTATTGTTGTATTTCTTTCATATATATATATATATATATATATATATATATATATATATATTTCAAATATTTATCATTGTAATTTTGCAATTGCATTCTTTATCTTTAGTTGGAGGTAACATTTTTATAGATATCACCCCTTCTTTTCTCAATGTCTCTCCTCGTGTCCTGGGTCCTGTATCCTGAATCTTTTATCCTGAATCTTATATCTGAAAGATAACTGTTAAATCTTTTCTGTTCACTCTCTAGTACAATCCGGTTCACGTTCATTCCGGTAAGTGTGCGTATTGCTGGCTAGTTTAAACATCGATTCCTTCACCTCTTGAAAGCTCTTCATCTACCTTGTGGATATAGCACATGTATGTATCTATTTCTGAATTTTATTTCTTTATTTTATTTTACATTGCTCCATTAGCCAGTAGAGAGTACCAATGGGGTTTATAATGATATACTATTGCCATTATTCGAAACTGGCAATTATTTCGGTTTTAATTTAGAATGTACATATTGTCCTGAAGAAAAGTGCAGTTCTAGATTGGCTCTAATTTTTTAGACTGTATGCTTACATTGTCTTTTGGCATGGCCTTTACACCATCTATTGGTTTCAACTGTTTGATACTCTGTCTTGATGCATTTTATCGGGTACATATTGTTTGCTTTTTCAATTTTGTAGCTTCTATTTTTATTAATGATCAGCTTGAGTGATGTTGTACCTAGCTAGTTTCATTTTGCTAGTATTTTTTACAAGTTTTCAACTTTTCTTTTACCCCCTCTGTTGATCAATTTGCTAACTTGCTTTTTTTGCTCTTCATATTTATATTTTTATATTTTTTGATGATTTTTAAATATTTTTATACTGATGTCTTTTTGGATAGTATATTCTTTTTCTATTGTTAACTAATCCACTACACTTTTTCCCCATTATAGATAAGTTACCTGCTAATAATTTCCATATTGTATTTATCTATTGTTACCTAGGTTAAAACTTTATCTTAACATCTGTGCTAGAGTTGGGTTGTTAGTTACTACGGTTATTAATGCATAGTTTTTGTTTTTAAATATCCTTGTATTATATATATATATATATATATATATATATATATAAAATTCATTTTTTATTAGCATGAATTTTCAGCATAATAAACTTGTGATTATAACAAAATGTTTTGCAAATTATAAGTTGCTTTTCTTTCATTTGTACTATATACTCAAGGTTATTAGAACATTAACAGGTTTTACGATTCACTACCCCCCCCCCCCCCCCCATTGTAATATTTCTGGCCAAACTATGACATCACTGTCAGCCCTTGTGATTTGTGGACCAGCAGCACTTGGTAGAAAAATATTGCAAAATGGCACATTTCTGTTTAAAATTTTCTCACTTTAACTAAATATCAATGAGGTAAATAAAATGTTGCCTAAAATAAGGTGCAGACTCTTAAATATGACAAATGAACTCTTAAATTTCACTTTTACATTGCAGTAATTAACAGATAATGAAGTTAAAAGCAGCTTGCCAAATTGTACTAAGACAAGAGATCTATTACCAATTATCAAAACTAGAATTTTTAAATTGAACCCCAAATTTATTTTAACTAATCTAGAAAATTGTTGCAATTTGTGTGCCTCCTGTAGGAGGCAAATTTTCTCTGCTAAAATTTTGTTACCAAATATCAAAAATAGCATTCAATAGTCAAATAGTCAAATTGATCTCCAAAATTTAATCGGCCTATCATTCTCCAAAATGACAAGAAAAAAAAGATTAGTGGCTATAAAATGTAATTAAGCATGCTTTATGAATCAAATACTTAAATCTACCTAACTTCTGTAAGTACTTAAATTACCTAAACGCAAGCTTCTGTGTTTGTGGGATACGAATTCATTTTGCTCAAAATTTTGTCATTTGCACTATACTTGTTATATTTTTGTATGTTATGTAAAAAAAATTTTTTTTAATTGTAACAATATGCAAATGGTTACAAATCAAAATTGTTTCATTGAAGAAAAAAAATGCTCACTCAAGTTTTAAAAATCTCAATTTTTTGCTAGGGTGAGAAAATCTCACTCAGTTTTCAAAATTAGTGGAAACCCTGTTGAGTATAACCTGAAATAATGCTAAAATATTAAATGATAGCAAATTTATAATCTTTGCTAAACCTTAACCAAAGTGAAGATGGCAGAAATGGCACTGGAAAAACTACAACATTAATGCATCTAGTGCATTATGGTTTTGTATCTAAGTTTTTACTTTTACATGCTCCTTGGGGTAAGTATGTTCTCATTTATTGGTTTGCTTTGTTTATTATTTTTTATATTATTTATTGGTTTTTCTTTTTTATTATTTTTCATGTTGTTTATTTTGCTAAATTGAATAAAAATAAATTAGCACTAAAATATTAATGATCTGTACTTCAAATTATATCTCTATGGACCCTTGCCACTAGTCCTGCATATGGGCGTCCATAAGGGAGGGTAACCATTAGATCCTCTACCCATCCTAATCGGACATACGAGGCCCGCCCACAATCCGCCATCACGACAGCTCAGACACAAGACACTTGGCATCATTCTTGCCAATATCAAACACGAGTGTGAGCCAATCATCCAAATTGCTATAAACACTCGCACCATCAAGGTGTCGCTGCCATAGAGCAGCAAAAGCAAAAACAGCCAAAAGTGCTACCAATATAATTTACAACAATTTAGTCAGAGACCCATAATCAGACTGATCCCTACTGGAGACCTTTATTAACCCATATTGTACCAAGCATTGAAAAAATTAATATTTTTTTATAAAATCTTAAATGTGTGTTTCTCTAAGCCTATGTATACACATAAAATCAAAAAACTTACCAAACTTTTATTAGTTTGATCGGTACAGACTGTCCTAAAAATAGGACAATGGTCCATCCTCTAGATATATCCCATAGGACAATCCTCTGGATAATTTTTTTTGACAATCATATTTTACTGGTATAAAAATACGGAATATTACCTTAAAAATTTATATGTATGTTTTTTTCTTGGAGCTCAAAACTTTAAAAAACTTGTAACTTGAAAATGTAAAAAGAAATCTGCAAGAATGGCCATTTTAAAAAATTAATAGAAAATATCCAACATTAATTTAAACTGGTGACAAAAGCAAATATATAGTTAATGATTCTTAAATAATATATTGTCTTTAAATTGAATTAAAATATACAAAAGAATTTATATAAAGACCACTTATGTGTGTTGTCCTATTTTTAGGACGATTAGGAAATATGGGTTAAATGCAACAATAATACAAAGTGCAGACTAAACTCTGTCTGTAAATTAAAAGACTATTCCTTTGGTCAAACATAACAAAATAACTTAATCAACAAATCAACTTCAAAACTTAAATTACATTATTTACATCAAATATTATAACAATCCGATAAATCTTTAACTATAATACAAATAGCCTGCCTTCCGTACTTTATAAAACTTAATCAAATCCTTCAACTGTATATTTTTATAATTTACATGAAACATTTCATTTCTTAACGAGTTATACTTATTACAATCATATATATAAGGAATAACAGTACCAATTAGATTGTCAAATATACAAAGATCAGATTTCCCAAATCCTTTAGCTTGATGACTTGGAAAGACACCATGTCTAGTCATAAATTGGTTATAATAAAAATTGCTAATATGCCTTGAATTATCTACAATCGGGAAGCCTGTAATAAGTGGATCTCCCTTTTCCACTACTGTCCTATTTTTCTTACCAGATTTTCTTAATCTCCATCTTCATCTTGGTCGTGACTTGAACCAATGTTTTCTTGGTTTCCACATCAACCTGCTATTCCTTCTTAGCTATTCCTATCTTTAGCTATTCCTTCCTTTGTTAAGGTATCTATAAGGTGGGGGTAAAGGGATGTACTAGCCCCCTAGAGATCACAAAGATGAGCATCAAGTTAGTGAATAGTGGATGTTGTATATCTTATCCTTGAATTTGCCCCACTGATGTCAGTGGTTTGACACTCCCACCTCACCCCCAGGCACGGTAGCCCAGTGGTTAGCATGCAGGAATTGCACTCGGTAGACCCAGGTTCGATTCCCTCCACTGCCAGAACTGCCTCTGTGTTCATGCGAAGTACGATCACGTTAAACATGTGGTCCTTCCGAGATGTTGGTGGTAGGGGAAGGAGAGTACGAGCCTGGTAGATGCCTCCCCCACTGGGTTCCGGTTTAAATTGGGTGACAGTTCCCGGCCGTCCAAACAGATACCTTACACCTTTCTGGTAGGTCGAACGGTCTGTGTCTCAACAACAACCCCCCACCCCCTGGATAAAAATTCTATAGATGCTCATGGTCCTGCATATGTGATAGTTTACAAGATAAGGATCCTGTTGTAATTTTCAAAATCGAATTTAATGCCATGTTAAGTATGGCTTTTAAGGCTGAGTCTAGGAAACAAAACTGTATGTCTTTATGATAATTATAACTCATCTTACAAATTTTGCAGTATTAATAAATTAGAACATTAAAACACAATAAAACAGCTTGAAAATTTTGGGGTTGATGGCCAGGTGGACTAGTTTAAGCCCTCTTAGTTTAAACTTTTTTTTTTATTATTATTATCATTATTTGTTTAAACTTTTATTTTAAATATAAAGTAGCACTGATCCAACCTACATAATATGCATTTGGTTTCTGTATAGAATGAGCACTTTAAAATAAAAACTAGTCATAGTGTGTGTACAGTGTGGGCAACCAATTGTCTCTGCAGGTGCGAAACACACTTGCAAATAAAGCTAACTGGTTCCAAAAATGCACATAGGTCTAAAAGGAGGCAAAACAACAGAAAATGAAATTCTGAATACATTGCTTCACCTGATCACTCGTACTTTTACAAACACCTTTAGTGTTAGGTATCTCCCAACAAGTCAGCTACAGCCAAATATATATTTTAAGCAGAAGAGCTAGTTCTTCAAAGAAATAAAAGAAATAAAATTCTTAAACAAGAACAGTGGTGGACTTTCTAATAGGTCCACTAAACTTAAGCCCAGAGCTAAAGAATATATAGACAGATGTACAGTCGTGGGGAAAAAAACGCCCCACCCTCTGTTAATCGAGCATCGTTCATTCTAGAGAAAATTGAATAATACCATTCAATTAGGAATAACATCCTCTACAAATTAATGTGCGTAAAATTTGCATAAAGAGCCGTCTTCATATCTAAACGCGCACAAACTTTGAAATTTCCAATGGCAACACCCAATTTTGGCGTCACCCACAAGTTTTAGACCTCCAAATTCAAATTTTTACGACGTTTCTATCTTTATATCCCAAGATATTCAATGTTCCAGAATGTGCAATTTTCGGGGATCAGCTTCATATTGAAAACCGCAATTTGAAGGGCGATGTTTCGTTGATTGACCACAGAACTGTTGTAAATTATTGAACTATCCTCTTGACATTAAGCATTATGGCTTACCTCACAGCCAAAGGGTCGCAGGTTCAATTCCTGCATGAGAGGTTGAGCATTTTCATGGCTGGGTGTGGTGTTGTCTTGTTTGTGTATGTGTTATTAAGGCATTGGGCCTGTAATGGGTAGGACTATGTGACCCTCAAATAGGGCATGATTATTAGGGGTAAAAAGCCGTACTGGGTACGTTGCTAAAAACTAATGAGGCATTCGTGCCAGGGTCAATAAAAGAAAGAAGAAATAAAGAAGAATGAAATGTTTATTTTCAAATGTTATTTTATAATGCTATTTCAAAAACAATTTATGAGACTAACAAATATCTGCAGATCACGCGACAAAACAACTCCATTAGAACTTGCTGGCGAATTTAAAAGTATCAATACAGTGTGTAACCGCCATCATTATCAATCACCGCTTGAAGTCTTGTTGGTGTTTAGTATCACATAATTTTATAATTTGTTATTGTTTTATATAAATATTTTTTATTATAAATTATCACATTTTGTGGGTGATTTCAACTCACAGTAGCTCGAGAACTATTAATCGCCAGTAACATAAGTAGATCCCATTTATAACAATACAAGTTTTCACCCTTCAATACAGTAGCAAAATTACGTTGATTAGGTTGCATCTATACAATACTGTTTATACAAAGTTTTTATTAAAACTGGGTAAAAATAAATGCCCGTTTTCTTAAATAAAGATTAACTTACAATTAATATAACTTTTTCAAATTAGTCATTTTTTAAATTAATATACGACCCCTAAAATCATCGTGATGCTGAATATTTAAACATTTCGAAAGAACTAGTGGGAGGAAACACCTTGAATTTTATATAAACATATAAAAACTCTTTGTGAATCGATTTTTATCAAAATATGTCCAGGTCTGTATTCATATTTTTTCGATTATTGATTTCATAATTAATATTTCATACAAACAATTATTTCCACAAAAATAAAAATCACGTAAATTTGTTTGGGTTGTTTAGTAGTAACGTCATACAAATAATCAGCTTGAGCAGATAATTATTACAGAAGATATGAATGGAAGTCTTGGAAACTAATTTAACATTAGGAGCTCAAAACTTTACATACTCACAACTCAGAAATGATTTAGCCAAATAACTTGAAATTTGGTATCACAGGTTGAATTTTACTCTAGATTCGAACTATGTTGTCAAACTTGGGTGTTGCCATTTAAAATTTCAAAGTTTGTGCGCATTTAGATATGAAGACAACCCCTTATCAAATTTTACGCACATTAATTTGTAGAGGATGTTTTTCCTAATTAAATGGTATCATTCAATTTTCTCTACGATGAGCGATGCTCGATTAACAGAGGGTGGGGCGGTTTTTTTTTCCGCGGCTGTACATGCAAATACTTCTGAATTGAATCTAATTTTGTAGATACTTTTCAAATAATATACAAATATTATTCTTTGCTTTTGCAAATACAAAAGCATGCTTTTTTTGTTATATTTATGACATATATCATGTAAATAATTACTTAGGATCATGCTCATACTGCAGATAACAGCATTCTTGGACCGGTTTTGCAGTTTTAATGTTCTTATCAGCATATAATAACTAATACCTGCAATGCCAATATGAAAACTTTCTGTACCACAATTTTACAAAGAGATACTGACAAATTCAGTCCTACCATACTGTTATCTTTGAATTTCTTAAAGATTGAGCTCAGACTTGTCAGAAGTCTGCCACGGCCAAGTTCACATTTACAGAATTCACCTATTGAGGTTGTTCCCAAAATTAGGATCACACTACTATTGCACATAACAGCATCCATACCAGGGTTCGAAAAATCTATTGCCCGACATGCCCAGGGCATATAAAAATTTCAACCAGGCATGTATTAATTTTTATTACATGCCCAGTCGGGCATGTAATAAAACTTTATTTGACATTAACCTGATTAGGTCAATCGGTAGCCGAAATCGAGTAGCCAGCACTCCACTGCAAATATTTTATGTTCAACTTTTAAAACCGAGTAAGAGAAGAAGATGAAAAAGAAAAGTCTTAATTATTCAGTGATGGACTATGAATGGCTTTCGCAGCAAGATAGTTGATAGCTGTGGGGAGAAAACAAAGTTTCACAGTTTACGGGCGACAGTGACATCACTAAAAGAAACAAGCAGAGCCTCTGGCACAGTACCAAAGCAGCTCCTCTTTCTCTTTCTCTCATTCATTTGCGCTTGATTCCTCGGGTAGCTTTGGGAGATTTGTGGACTTGCACAAGTGTTGATAAGCAGAGATGCAGATTACTATAGAATCTCTGTAGTTTCTATCTGAAACATCCTCATACTACGTATAAAATTTGCATAGTTTCCTACAAAAAATTCCCTTCTGTCTAAGCCAATGTAAATTTTTGGCCACATACACGGTAATGTCAATCATGATGATGGGGATTTACAGCCACATGTAATGTAAATTAAGATCACGATAGCTTTTTTATGGAAGTAATAAATATGCTTCTTCAAAAGTTGTCTAGTCTAATTCGGCATAAATCGCTAAATGGTTATTTTAAAAATTATTTTAGCATAAATAGTATTCAATTCCCATTTTTATATATTTACTTCATTAAAAGTAACTAATTTTCTAATTTTGACATCTAATTATAGGCTACATATATGATATTTAATATATTTACTTTCATGGGCGCCAGAGCTATCAACAACGAAAAATGTCATTAGGAAAATGTTGGGAATGTAAAATTTTATCTTGGGCATCTATATATTTGGACAACATGCCCTTCAGGCATGTAGAAATTTTTTGATTTTTCTAACCCTGATCCATACACCATATTTATCTTTTTAATTGCTTGTCAGCATGAAAAAACAAATACCTGAATTAGAAATTAGGAGCAGAAAGTCAAACCTCGATGACACCTAACTATTTTTCTTCAGCTGCCAAAATATTTTACTTGGGTCCAATTTCAAAATTAATGTGTTTATGTTATGCAGTTTACAAAAATAATTCATTTTTTATTAGTCGCCTGCTCCTTTAGCCCACTGTGTGGGCACATGCAACTTATAATGTACGTATGTTAAATTGTTTGAAGGAAGAATAAACAGTTGATCAGTTGGAATTTGTGTTATAATACCAAAAAAAGGCAGAAAAGTTAGACGTCAAAAATGATGACTGGGTCTAAAATTTTGATAATCAAAACAAAATTTATAGGTGCAAAAAAATGTAATGGCCACCAATTTCTAACCTTGAAGAAATGGCAATATGAAAACTTGTCATATGCTGCAAATTTGAATCTTTATTTATATATTGCAGTCTGAGCTTAATCTTTGAAATTTAAAGCTGGCTGCATGGTAAGACTGAATTTGTCAGCCTGTTTAATGGAACTTTTCAGAATTTTAAGTCGAGATAAAAAGTAGGGAGGGGCACTTTCATGGGGAAAGCGAATTGACAGAATTCAGTAGTGTTTAGTTGAAGACCTTATGCATATGTGTGGAAGTTTATTAAATATATATTCTAATGTAAATAACCTATTTTTTATCACTTGTTTTCCTGCAGAACTCTGTATTATATTGCATCATAAGCTTAGCTATTCACTTCTAAATAATTTATATTTTTACATTTTACATTTCAGTATCCAGTTGGACTAAACGGCCAAAAGAAATTGTTCCTTCACAATTCAAGGAGGGCATGTTTGATTTTCCTGTTGAAGCTGCATTATGGCTTCAGCATTTTAAATTACAAAATGCTGATATTATGGAAGAACTGGATGTAAGTCACTATAGGATATAAAGATCGTTTATTTTCATTGGCTTGAACTAATTGTACTTTTCCATTTCATTGATTGTACTTTTTATTTTCCCTACATACAAATTGTAATGTATAGGGAAAGCATTGTGATGGAGTCAAAAATTCAAATTCAAGTTTTCAGCGGAAGAACATGTTTTAATCATCCCTGAACTCAAATCACACAATTTTCAAATGATTGTCTGTGTGTGTGTGTGTATGTTGGTGTGTGAGTCTATGGACATGATATCTCACGAACAAATGATACATTTCAAAAATAATTTAGTAGGATTATTACAATCAATAAATAATGCAATTATTTTGATTTTAAATACAATCAAATGTCCATTAAGACCTCTTATCTTTTAACCACGAAAGTTTTTAATGAATTTTTGAAAAAATAAAAAATAGATCTAGATCTTCAATAATGATAAATAAATAATCATTTCTGACATAATTTTTCATTAAAAACTGAATAACACAAACTTCAGAATGCAAGCATGAACCTTTCTCAAGATATTACATGATTTTTGAATGAATTTTTGAAAAAATCAGGAATTTCAACTGTTAAATAAGCAATCATTTCAAATGTAATGTTTTATTAGAAAATAAATCATACCAATTTTAGAATACTAGCATGAACCATTCTCGAGATATTGCACTTTTTTCAAATAAAATACACAAAATTAAAAAAATAGATATCTTCCTATATGCCAGTGATCCTATTCTTCTTATATGCCAAACAGTCTTAAACTGTTTGGTTTCATGATCCCCTTTCACACCTAAAAATTACAAAGGACTCACTGTTCCGGGTAGCTGTAACTAATGCTCCCCCCCCCCCCCCCTCCAAAAAAAAATATATTTAATTGATGAAAAACAGTACTAACAAATATAACATTACTAAGAAATATAATAACAATATATAACAGTACAAACAAATATAATATTTAAATTAAATACTCATAATACTGATTACTTACAGTTTCATTTTTAGTTTAAAATACATCTTTTATAATATGATGTACTATACAAAGATGTACTATATTAAGAACTTACTTTAGTACATCTTTGGACAAAATATAACACAAAAAAAAAGAAGCAATATCACAATAAACTAAAATTTAAAATTTACAAAAGAAGCAACTAGCAAACTATGTATTTATTCAAATTTTTTTTGCGATACCCTCCCCCCCCCCCCCCCAAAAAAAAAAAAATAAATAAATAAATAAAATAAAATTAATTTTTTGCGACTCCTTAGTTTAAGAATGACATATGTGCTCATTTTCCATTTGCAATATTATGCAGCTATTAGCATCATTCTTGTGGATCTAGTTCATTCCATTCATGAGAGAAGATACTGTACCATTTTTGTATTTTGATGTCCAAAAATTCACTAATAGTCATTTATTTCACAGAATATTCATTAACAGTTAATTACATTTTGATGAAGATTTTTCATGTAAGTATGAATAAGTCACTCTGTTTGGACTCATATTATCAAATGCACCCAATTTCAATTTACTTTGTGTTAATTCAATGTCAAAAACATTGTTCTGTGGATCTTATACATCATTATTTCACTGTGCAAGAAGTATAGTGATTGCATTATATATGGAAAGTCATGTGTTGCCCACATCAGATCTTTTTTATACTTTCTTAAAGCTACAACATCAACTACAGTCTATCCTGACATGTTTTTACAGGGGTCCCTTTTTTCTAAAGAAAAAATTAATTTTGAGATCAGTAGAACTGATACAGTAAATCAGTTCTAGTAACAGGAATATCAGACAAGCAAGTTAACTTTTACTGCTTTAACAAAACATCCCTCAGGAAAAGAAAGTTTGATGATTCTGATAAAAAGAAACCAAAACTGCTTTTAAATTTTAAAGATTTACTTTTAACCATCATAAAGATTAAACAATGCAATGCTTAACAAAAATGCAAACAGAATTGCCACTAGCCAAACTGTGTTAAAAACAATGATGCATTGTGATGCATCATTGTTCATAATATAAATGTAATATGTAGGCTAGCATTTAAGTTTTTAGAAAATAATACACAACATTTTTTGTATGGAAATAAATGATTTTATTGCTTTTCAAAACAGTCATGCCATTCAGAAGTTGGTATAGCAGAAACATGTGATTTATAAGCTTCAAATCCTTCTTCTGGACAGTTAAATCATTGACGGCACATTTTATTTTTTATTGTTGGGAACAAGAAAAGTCATTGGGTGCTAAATCATGTGAACAGGGACAATTACTCATTAAATAAATTTTTTCATGCTTCAAATGATTGATGGTTTGAAATGCAGTTAGCTTAAATCCAAGTTTTGTCACTACCTTATTAACTTCAAAATGGTGCCCTAAAAGTAATTTTATAGCATGTCTTGTTCTTTGATAGCCATTGTTCACGTGAAAGTTAAAGTTTTAAAAAATCGTCAGCAATGAAAGCTGTTATTTTTGGTATTGCCACATTCTAAAAACTGAGGTACCAGCCCTGGTAACATTGCATATTGTTCTTGCTATTTCTTCTCAAAAAAAATAATTGCAGTAAATTTTATCAACAATTATGTAATCCTTGTATAAAAAATTAACATAAATATACACATAACATATGAACAATTAAAATATTGCGCATGTATACTTCCCGTAGCTGGTTACCATATTGTCAGTTTATATTAGCAGCAACCATGTTAAGTGCACATTCAATGAAGCTTCATGATATAGTTAAACTGTTAACAATAGAATGTCTTGTATATTATGCTATTACATTATGCTGAGTCGAGTGATGAATCGCATCAAAAAGTTGTTACAAAACAGCAAGTGGGTGAGTCATTAAAGATTTTAATTTTTGCGAATGTTGTAGCATTTTTTAAGAACAGGAACAAAAGTCCATGTAATAAACAGATTTTTTTACTCATCATTGACGAGTGGAAATTTCTTATGTCTATTGTCATTTTCTTTAAAAATGCTGATACTTTCCCTGCAATCATTTTTTGAATAAAAAGAAATTTTCTAAAATTATGTTAAATAATTCCACTATATTATTATTTGTGCAATTAATAAAATATTAAAAAATAACCTTGTATGAGATGTAAAAGAGAAAAGAAAAGTCATTTTTTTTTAGCCACAGAGTTTTGCCACTTTAAAGAAAATGTAGCCACTCAGATTTTTTTTTATCTCAAATGATGAATTTGGTTATCAGCATCACAAGATTTATCTGGTCCATGGCATCATAATGAAACAATAACACCATTACATGAATTTATATAGTGAGTTAGTAACTGTTGAATATCAGTGATTACCATCAAGCTCTTAGTGTAGCAACCATAAATTGGATTGTTTTTGAGCTTATTAGCATACGCTTTGGCACTGACTAGCCGATTAGTACAGTTTCAAAAATTGTCTTTCCCCTTCTTCATGTTTCTGATTTTTATTTTTTCTGGAACTGCCATTGTACAGAGATACATTCTGAAGATTGAAAATAAATGTTATACATTGGACACCCTCAAATCCTAAATACAATCTGTATATAAAGACTGAAATGTGCTTTGGATTCTTAAGAATTTGTTAGTTTTTGTATATCTAATGAGTGGCAACCTAGCAAGAGAGAATTAACATATTTCACTCTCCAAAGGAAAATGTTTCAGTATGTTAATGTAGTTATCCACAATATTAAAGTAAAAGCTTTTTGTTTTACATTGTTTTTGTGTGTATGTATGCTAGTATAATGTTTTCACCACTATGTGTTATAATTTTGTTGATGTGATTTTCTTTTATAGCTGAGATCAACCAAGTCTTACACTTGGAGTATAAGGGAAGTGACTGAGCAAGGCGAACCCTTGATGGCTATTGTGGAACATGTTTGTATAATTTTACTGCACTCTGGGTATCTGTGAAAATTTTAATTATACTTCTCTGAAAATAACAATTTAATTGGCTCTAAATTTTTCTTTTCTTCTTCAACTGAAACTTATTTCAATATTTTCTTTGATCCGTCAAAGTCTATCAGCTTCATTTCTCATTCAATAACTTCATCAACAGTTTCATTGGCACTCCATGCCCTTCTATGTGCATTTTAACAAACACTTATTGGTTATAATACATATCACAATTTAGTTCCACTGTTTAGCTCATTTGTACAGACTCTAGCTTTTTAGTGCATGTGTCAATTGACACAAAATTTTGAAGTTTGAAGGAATTGGTCCTGATTCACAAATAAATTTTTCAACTTAATCAAAATATTGCTGCTTTTTTAACACTTTACAACAAAGTTGAAAAGTGTTTATGACTTTGTTCATTCTGTCTGTCTGTCTGTCTGTCCGTTAGCACGATAACTGCCGTAAAAATGACTTAATCAAAATGAAATTTTAGTATGTTGTTCAGACGGTCTGTAGGACCTATGGGAATATAAATGAATAATATCACACAATTAGTTTTGGATTGAACCCGGGTTGAAAAAATGAAATACATTGAGCCCTATGGGACCTAATTTTTCTAACATTTTTTAAGCGGATTTAAAATTCACAAATTGCTTCGAAAATTTTAGGTAATAGTCAAATTGTTCTATAAAATATATAAAAAAAAATTCAGCTAAATATATTCAGTAGTTTTTTAAATAAAAATTAAAATAATAATTACACATCTTATATGAAACGATCACGTGACCATGATATGAAACGATCACATGACCCACTTCAAAATGAGATATGGCATCCATCTTGTTTCAAATTCGTGATTTTTTAAAGTTCTTTTTAATTCATATTGAGTGTTGTATCCATCCTAAAACTACTTTAATTCTGCTTAAATTCTGTGCATCTACATACTAAAACAACACAATGACAATATATTTGAGTTTAAATTCTCATTCAAATTTGATTATTTCTACAATTAAGCCTATTTTTCACCTATGTAAAATGTAAACAGCAAAATATGTAGAATGAGTTGTATTAGAATTACTGTATTTCTTTAACACAAAATAATTCAGTCCATGGAGTCTGCATGGCTGATATGAATGAAATATTAATTGATTTTATAAACAGAAGGACGATTTTTTTCGATGAAGTTTTAAGCATAAAGTTTATTAATTGTAGCTCCATGGTCTTAATTTTTAAATAAAATAAATTATTATAGTGTTGTGATGAATGAAATGGAGAAAGTTATGAATGAAATCCTGCTTTTATAGAGAGATCCAGGCGTGTTATTTTTTCTATGACGTCATTTGAATTAATTTCAGTTGTTTTCGATGAAGTTTTCAAATATAATAAATTATCGTAGTATTATGATAGATTTAAAAATATTACCGTGGAATGTATTGCATTTTAGAGATATTTAAACCACGCAATTTATATTTCAATGCCGTCTTTTGAATGAAGTTCATTTTTTTCAATGAAGGTCTAAGTTTTCAAATATAATAAATCAATGTAGTATCGTGATAAGTTTTAAAATATTACCGAGGAATGTATTGCATTTTCGACTTTATTAAATAAAATTGCATTGAAGTTGGAAAGTGTTTCATAATCAATGCTTTAAGCATGATTGATCTTTCTTGTTTTTATTAATATATTTTTTTTTAATTATAATAAGCTAAGTAAAAATATCATGGGCACATGCATGTTCATCCAGTACATAATACATAGCTGCACATATACCTAGTTTTTTTTTTTTTTTCAGCATTCATATATAGTATTATATGTAATACACAAAAATAATATTTATAATTTATGTATATTTTAGGGCATACAGAGAGTTCGCCATTCTTCTGATTGTGTTGCTGTTTTATTAAAAGAAATTAAGCACCATTCGCAATTTAATACGTAAGTAGATTGAAATTCATTTTTGTCAGTGCAGAAGTATTTTTTCAATTCTTGGCAATCATACAAATGTTATCAGATTTTTAATAAAGTACAATATATGTATTTCAGTAAAGTAACTTCAAGCGAAAAAGTACTCAATAGAGAGCAGAAGAAATTGATTTTCCGTAATTTTGGGTGCTTAGAGTTTTGCCAATTGTGAATAGAGCTCAAATAATGCCCCACCCACTTTTGGCAAAACTTTATAAATGTTGATTGCTTAAAGTAAATGTTTTTAAAACTTTTATTGGAAAATTCTAAGGCTATTGCTTTAAATTTTTGCTCTCTAGTCATCTCATCTTCTGCCCCTTGTTGTTTAACTAACTTAATGGGTAGAAAATATTGTCTATTTAATGGTGTTCCAGTTATATGTAATTGTTTTGAAGAAAGGTCCAATTGTCTGTAATTTTAATTCTGACATAATGTGGTACATATGGATTATACCAACAATTGTATCCTTTATAGTTTCCAGTGGATTTAGATAGTTGCATACTTCTAAAATACAGAAAAAGTTTTCATTATTATTCCAATTCCGATTTTTTTTCTCCTATTAAATAGGATTGAAAAAAAAAGAGTGAAATAAAGAAACCATGGTTTAAACAAAAAAAAAGTAAAAAAAAAATTGTTTGAACCAATGGCGCTTAAACCTATCTACCTGGACATCAACCCCAAAACTTTCAAGCTGCTGCTTTTTTAAATTTGATTAATGCTGCAAAATTTGAAAATTTGTAAAATGAGTTGTAATTATAAAAACAAGTAGTTTAATAAAAAAAAAAGTCATGGTTTAAACAAAAAAAAGCCATGGTTTAAACCAACGGGGTTTAAGCAAGCCAACCCTGCTATCAACCCGAAAACTTTCAAGCTGTTTTTCTAATTTTTAATGTCTTAATTTTATGTAGAATGCGAAAATTGTAAGATGAATTGTATTTATTGTAAAGACATGCTGTTTTTTCGAATCAATCTGAATAACTATACTTAAGTCTCTAAACTCAATTTTGAAATATTTGACAGCTGGACCCATTTCTTGTAAACCATCACATATGTTAATTTCTATTTCTTCTTCAATAAATATTGACGTTTTAATTAAACTATCGAATTTTGACGTGATGTTACTAAAAGAAATTAAACAGCATAGCTCTCGATAATTAAACTTGCTCCACAGTTATGTTTATATACATTTTATTTGCAATCAATATATTCAGGCTGCATATTTTTATTTTCATGCTATTATATAAGGTATTATTTTCTCCCAAATTTTCAAATTCGATATTTTTATGAAAAAGTACATTTTATGACCCCCTGACCAGGCACGTAGCCAGGAGAGGGGCTCAAAGAGCTGAAGTCTTCCCCCCCCCCCCCCCCCCCCCCCCAAATCTAAAAAAAAAAAAAAAAAAGAAAGAAATCTCTAGTCACGAATGAAACTTGACGTTCAACTCTGTGTCAATTTCCAATTTTCATCAATGTAAAGCACCTTTTTAGTTCCAAAAATGAAATATTCCATTACTTGTTTTTTAACATGTTGCCTGTAGGCAGTTTATAGTTATTGCATTCTCATTTTAGCAGCAGTGGAATTGCCTTAATTATAATACTATCGCCTCCTAAAATTCGCCTAAGTTTACAATCGCCGCTAAGAGAGGTGTATACTTAAAACTTGATAAGCTTTTTCTTATCCCTCACTAGCGTTGACTTCATGGGGGGCTCCGCTCCGGGGATCGAGCCCCCAGGGCCCACGCAGAACCGAATTGCAGATGATTGATATTTTGTTTTGTTTTATCTTAGACGGGCCTTGAGAGTTGGTCCCGCGAGACCCCATGCAGATTTTGAAAACCCGGCGCTTATATTACCCCTAGTGTTTTGTGCTATTTTGAATAGGATCTCACTTCTATGTAATAAAAGGCAACATCTGTCTGTATGTGTGTGTCTTATACACAATAGGCTCAGTGGGCGCGGTAGCCCATTGGTTAGCGCGCTGGAGTTGCACTCAGTAGGCCCGGGTTCAATTCCAGCCACTGCCAAAACTGCCGCCGTGTTCATGCGGAGTACGATCACGTTAAACATGTGGGTCCGAAAGTCCTTCTGTGAGGTTGGTGGTAGGGGAAGGAGGGTACGGTCCCTGTGGATGCCTCCCCCACTGGGTTCCGGTCTAAATTGGGTGGCACTTCCCGACTGTCCAAACAGTTACCTTACACCTTTCTGGTAGGTCGGACGGTCTGGGTTTCAACAACAATAATAGGCTCAGTGACCGCGCGTCGCAGAGTTACGAAATTTGGCAATCGGAGACCGGGGGGGAGGGGGGGGGAGTGATAAGTGAAAACTGATTTTTAAAATTTGAATTATTTTTTTGTTATTTAATGTTTTATGCGATTTCGACCGTTTTTTGCCCTTTTTACTACACCATCTAGACATCGTAGAAAAAAAAAATCACACGATCGGAAAGAGCAGTCAATTGCGAGTAAAAATATATCAATTTCAATTTCTAATATTTTTTAAACATTTTAGAACAAAAGTCACTTTCGGCTCAAAAAAACGAACTTTCGTTTTTAAATCCTCGCATCCAAAAAAGTACCGACAATTTCGACTAATAATTTGCATTTTTAGAAAGCTCAAAGATCTGGATTTCTTACAAACCCAATCTGGTCAAGAAATAATTATAAATAGCAGCCCGGTCCTGATTTTAAAGAAGTAATGATTTTAAATTTCTCGGCGATTTCTTGGGAAGTTCCGACCGACTTCCCACTTAACCCTGCGCATGCAACCGGGCATGTCACGCTGTTTCCATGGAGATTGTGAATCAGATCGGGTTATTTTAAATGATAGAATTAAGAGCTTAGCATATGGTCATTATAAAATTTAAATCATTGAATTATGGTGGATTGAATTGTGGTGATGTATTGTATACATCGGGTGAAATTATTATATTTATATTTTAAATGATGGAACGATATAGATTTTTTAAATGGATATTTTAATTTTATGGATATTTTAAATGCTGGAACGATGGAATGAGGATGATGGAATCAGAAGTTTTTCCGAGAGGTTGGTGGTAGGGGAAGGAGGGTACGGTCCCTGTGGATGCCTCCCCCACTGGGTTCTGGTCTAAATTGGGTGAATAAAAAGAAAGTAAGTTATGGAGATTGTCACAGAGGGCGTGGTAGCCCAGTGGTTAGCAAGCGAGAGCGTTCAAACGAGAGCATTCAAAAAAAATTTTCAGGAAATATTTAATTCTGCTTCACAACTTGCAGAGGTAGTGTGAACTGAAATTGAAGACTGAATTGAAGATTCCAAGACTCATATTAAAGCAAATAACACGTGCAAATCCTCCAACTACTTCTGTTGAAGAATAATACTACAGGGTGACTATCTTCATTCCTTGTGTTGATAGTTTGATGCATGATAGATTTGTTGATAGATTGCATGATAGATTTGTTTCAAATGAGGATATTCTACAAAGTTTCCAGATACTTCTTCCTGGTTTTACTTCTGTTGATGACACAAGCAAGTTGGAAAATCTGTCTCCATATTTCGACGATAAAATGTGACTCTCAAAACTGAAAGCTGAATATGAACTGTGGTGTGAAAGAGTTTTAACTATTGACACTAACATTAAGGTCCTGAAAGTGTTAGAGCATTGTAATGGTACCTATTATTGTACACTCAGATACCTCCTTACTGTCTTGGCTACATTACCAGTAACAACTGCTAGTGTAGAAAGATCCTTTTCGACACTGAAAAGAGTGAAAACGTTGCCCCGCAGTGTAATGAGTGCTGACAGACTGAGTGCACTTGCCATGATTTCAATTCACTCCCACATTACTGTGGAACCGGATAAGGTCATAAATATTATGGCAGGGAAAAAGTTGAGGAGATTGCTTCTGTAGCAAATAAAAAATGTCGATCTGCGATTGAGCTTGTATGGCAGTTAATTCGCTGTTGGAATTTGAATAAGTAAAATATAAATAAAATAAGTAAATTATAACTTTCCACCTTCAAAGTTTTTATAATTACACGTATCTGTAATAATAAATTTTTAATTTTAAAATACTGTAATCATTAATTTTACTTCCTTAGATTAAATAATTGAGGTGTAACAAGTTTAAGTTGTAATATATAAAGATCAAAAGGAAAACTGAAATTAAAAAAAAAAAATCTGATGTGGGCAACACATGACTTTCCTTATATAATACAGTGAATGTACTACATTTTCAGTAAAAAAAATAGGTTTTTCTTATAGTAGATACTTATATTCTCTCCAAAATATTGAATTTTCGACAATTAGTCGTCATTTTAATTGATTTAGTGTTATTTTTATCAATTTAGCGAGATTTTCGTTAACTTGGCAACATTTCAAAAAGTCGCATATTCTGCCAAATTCGTCGCCAAAATCTTGCCAAGCGTTATAGATGGAGAAATAAGTTATTCTTATAGCATATAAATGACTATTGGCGTTCAAATGCAAAAGTATTTTTTCTCATGAATGGAACGAACTAGATCCACGAGAATGATGTCACCCAATTTATCGCATGATATTACATATGAAAAGTGAACATGTTTCTCTAAAGTTAATATTTTTTTTAATTTATTTGAAAAATGTGCAATATCTCAAAAACGGTTCATGCTAGCATTCTAAAGTTTATGTCAATCGTTTTCTAAAGAAAAATTACATAAGAAATGTCTATTAGCGCAATTTTATCAAAGGTTTTGATTTTTTAATGATTTTTTCAAAATTTCACTTGAAAATTTAGGGGGATTCTGAACTTTCGATTATGTTTAAAAACATTAGGCTTCCAGTATTCACGGATTGTGATTTTTGTACCAAATTTTATTCGAATCGCTTCATTCATTCGTGAGATATCGTCTCCACAGACTCACTGACACACACACACATACACATACTTTCACACACAGTCATCACCTCATAAATGTTTGATTCGTGATCAGGGATGCTTGAAACATGCTCTTCCGTCGAAAACTCGAATTCGAATTTTCGACCCCGTCATAATACTTTCCTTAGACATTATGTATATAAGGAAAGTAAAAAACAACGGGGAGGGGGGGGGGGGTCACAGCTCGGCACTAATTGAAAAAGTTAACGCTAGAAAGGTAAAAGTCCATTATGGTTTTAAGCATAAGGTTCAGCCCCCCCCCCCCCCCCCCCTTCGAAATGAAATCCTGGCTACGGCCTGCCCCTGACTATAGTATGCACCTATGGAATGCACCAAATATATTACGCTGGCATACCTGTTAAATTAATACTAACTTATGGAACAAAATGTGTAACATAATAGAACACATTCTTATACTGATTACAATATAGGTGTACCAAAATAATATGCAATATCAATGAATGAGAAGGTCAAATAGAGCATTACACAACAAATATTTTCTTTTTTGCATTCCAAAAATATAACATTTTACTGAACTACTGTAAATTACATTTTTGTGTGCCTGGTCTTTATTGTTTATCGTGTACATTTCTGTTATACTTTTTTAATTTATAATTACTAGAGACTGACAAATAAAACTTTTTTCATATTCAATTTACTAGATCTCGAGTATTTGAATACCCCCAAAAGTTATTTCAAACTGTTAGTTAACAATATTTATATTTTTTAAATATTATTAATTATTTGTCAGCAAATTGAAAAAAAAAGAAAAAGTGTAATAAAACCAAATTAATATTGAAATGAAACCTTTTATTTTAAATTTTAATTATTTTACAGAAGTTTTCTATTTAGATGCTCTTATCTACAATAATTGAACAGCTGTAAATGTTTTCTCACCTACTGTATTTTTATTTAAGGAAATAAGCATTCAAGCATGTTTTCAAAAACTAGTCTGCTCCTTTTTTTTTTCTTTTTCAAATTAAACCAGAAGTGCTGAAGAGTTACTCAGATAAAAGTGAGATAAAACATCAGATAAAACTCAGATAAAACATGCTTAAATACAATCCACTACCGGCAAGCTGAATTTGCATATCCCAAAATTGACAGTACCACAAAACATATTTTATGCTTCCATACACCAGATTTAAAAAATTACAAATCAAGAAAACATATTGTCATAAGCCAGTTTAAACATCAATATACTAAATTAAATTTTATAAATTAAAGGTAACTTTGTAAAGGTTTGATTTTCATGGAATCGAGAACGAGTTGCCAAGCATAACTTAAAACATGGATGGTATCAAAATTACAAATAGAAGTGTGATATAGATAAATCAAAAGGGATTCGTAGAGTAAAATAGGCCAAGGATTATTGCAGCTGATCAAAAGAAAAGATTTTTCAAAAAGGGGTTTAAAATTATCATTAATCACTAAGTGGGTAAGAGCAGTCGATTGACTACCATTTTTAACATCTCTAGCATGTTCTGCCAATCGAATACCAACCGTACGTTTAGTGCTACCTATATAAAACTTATAAACATTATCTGGGGAAAGAAGTGGTATAACTTATACCCCTGCATGACTTTTAAAGTTATCTTTATCCCTAAATTTATCAGTACGAATACAATTAAATAAAGTGATAACAGTCGAGTGCATGGATATAAAATTAAACTCGGTACAAAATTTGATAAGAGGATGAAATGTATTTGAATGGTACGAAAAACTGGCTTTAAAAGGCAAATGATCATTAATGGGAATAAGTTTATGACTTATGACTTAGAGGTGAGTGGCTCAAAGAGAGCTTAGCACAGCGACCAGAGGTCTATTGTACTTTCCCCAAAGGATGAAACAGTCCCTAAGAGAAGAGACCAGTAGCCAAAGCAAAGATCAGCAGGCACTTCACAGGAATATCCTGTAATTCCTAGGGCTCGATCACATGTCGACCCAAATGCCCGAACCTATGGGCAGAAAACACGTCACACTCACAGAGTATGTGTTGAAGGCCCAGACCACACGACCAACCCAAGGGTTTAAGGTAGCAAATTGTGTGGCCGGCACAGAGTATGTGTGTGACAGTTTCTTTGCTGTACTTACAGCCTCTACAGATCAGGTCCTTAGTAATTGGGAATAAGTTTAGAATTGGGTTGATCAGAAGTGGTAACAGTCGAGTGCACGGGTCTAAAATTAAACTCTGTACAAAATTTGATAAAGAGGACGAAAAACATTTGGATGGTATGGAAAACTGGCTTTAAAAGGCAAATGATCATTAATGGGAATAAGTTTAGAATTGGGTTGAATTAGTCACCAGTAGTATCTATTACATACATTTATGGAATTTTCCTTATAACATTAGAAATAAAAATTATTTTAATGATGCATAATATTTTAATTTAAGATATAGGGTTTAAATTTATCTCTAGTTTTGCATAATAAACTTTGAAAATGATATTTAATTTTACTATTGATTAGGCTTTCAAATTTAAGCATTCAAATTCTATGTTCAATTCGATTAAATTTGTGTCTTCTGTAGTGCAATCTGGGAATTTAGCTAGATTGCTATTTCAATTATATATAAATTAATTTTTACAGTATATTTTATGATTAAAAATATTTTTGATAGGCTGTTATCATTATCTTTTTTGTATTGCTTTTTTGTTGTTTTTTACATGCAATTAATTTTATTTTAGGTTTAAAACTATGGTAGTAGTTGATGGTGTAAATGCTTTCTTCAACAAAACTAATGCGTTAAGGCCTGATAAAACAATGGTAAAATATTTTAATAATCTTTTCAATTTTTATTCTTTAATATAAAAATGTATTGCATTTTTTTTATATATACTTTGTGAGAAATGCAATATTTTTAAAAATTTGATTCAAGCACTTTTGCAGACCTTCCAACTCTCCTGTTTTAGACAAGATACTCTTTCTGTGTATAAAAGCATGTGTAAGCAGCACTGCTTTTATCAAAGAGCACCTAAGTGGTCTCCTGAATTTCTGGAGAAGGTTCTAGAATAATATTTTAATCATAATTATGTTGATACTAACAGTGGCATCTTACTTTTAATGTGTGAAAGCCATGTTGGTATGTCCCCCCTTATTCCAGCATCAATAATTGGCCTAACACCTTGTGTGTGTTTTCTTAATGTAGCATTCAATCCATGGAATTGCAGGAAACTTTAAAAAAATTCAATAGATTTTTTTAAATATGTTCAAAAAAAACCTTAAAATATCGACCCTATACTAAAAAAAACCTATCTCTTTCCTCAATTTTCTATCTTCAATGTTGAATTTATTTTTTAAATGGGAGATAAAAGTATTTCAAAGAGAACTGAAGATCCAGAATTTTGAAAACATTGATAGTTTTTTTTTTTTTTCCAGATTTTTGAAAGGCAAACTTATTCCAAAAATCTCAAAACAGCGACAGGGATACCAATGTCAACAATCTAACTAACACCTCAATTTTAGGGTTACTATCTCCATTTTGTTTTATTTTTCATTGAGGCTAAAAGTTCCAGGTTTGTTGCTCAAGTGTCGAAAATTAAAATAATTGGTAGTTTCTTTGTTGCAGAACTTTAAATTCTGAAATGATGAAAAAAGCATTTTTAAACTAGATAAATAGATACCTATCTAGAAAATCTATCTCCTCATACTATTTGCATCATAAGATCTCCATTTTTTGTCAAACTACAACTAAATATATTTCAAAAGGCTTCTAGAGCTAATATTTTTAAAAATGCCTTAGTTTTTTATATGAATTCTGTGTTTTATATATGAATTTTTTTAATACAATTTTGAAGTTAAAATTTTACTTTTTTCACTATTTATCTTCAAAATCTGACATTTCATTGTTGCAAAAGGCATTGCCATTTCAAAAGAAATAAAGATATTTAAGTAATTTAAACAATAAAAAAATAATTTTATTACCTAGAGCACTAATATTGAATCCATGGAGTTAGAAAGCCCTTTATCTCCATGACTGAATCTGTTGTTGAGACTTTCTTTGGTGCTTGACGTCATGAGTAGAGCTGGATTGAGACTCATGAAAGAAATTTGCGATTTGTATTCAGCAATGAAATCAGAAGAGTAGTAGAAAAATAAAAGCTATGTGCATAGTTGTTCAAATTGTGCTATGATTGTTAAATTAACGATTACATTTATATCAGTCATAGAGGCATAATTCTGATCATAACTCCCTCCACATTTTTTTATCAGCATTTTGATCTGTCTTAGCCCCTGTATTTTCAATTAATATGTAATTTCACTATTATTTAAGGGGTATCATGCTCTCTATGCGAGTGTACATGGATTGCATGAAATTTTCATTCTTCTTCAGGGGTATCATGCATGCTATGTGGGTTTACATCTCAGATAACAGTTAGAATGTAAATGTTACAACTTGTTATGCATGGAGTTTCATCAAGTAATGGGTTTCGATTTAAATTGCATCCGATTTAAATTGATTGTATTACTTTGTCATATTCATACAGAAAGGGGGAGTCGGGACTTTTAAAAAATATTCATTTTCATCTATTTTAGAGACACTTACTCTGATTTTTATGCAATTTTCATGTTGTATTTTCTACTCTGCAATGGACCCACTCGAGCTGCTTGTGCTAAACTTTGACCCCCTTTTCTTGCTTTGTGACTTCTGTGCCTGCTGCACGAGTGCAGAACGTACTGAAGACTAATTACTATAAAAACTGGTTGCTATATATTTAGTGACTACTGGCAGACAAAGCCCGCGTGGATAGTAATGATCTAAATAGTGAAGGTGCCTACAAAATTATAGGACATAAGTCCTTAAAATTTTAAACACAGAAATGCATTTTGTGTTCTTAAAAAAGTCATTTTATTTTGTTACTTGTGGAAACCTTGAAGTACAGTACAATTTACTTCAAAAAGTATCTCTCCTTTAGAAGTATGGCTATATCTAGCCCTTACCTAATAAAAATAATTTTTTCTCTCTCTCTCTCAAAATGCCATATTTATTTTTAACCTCAGAAATCCCTTTACTATGTGGGCATTATTAAAAGCAGCATCAATCATATAAATGAATAATTGAAAAACTGCCCCATGGTTTTATTGGTAATTGCCCTAAAAATATTTTGCTTTTCAAATTGATGATGTTAAAAACTCTGAATGTGGTGAATTTAATCTGAGTAATTATTTTAAACTAGTATTTAATCCTATAAAATACAGGATGAGTAACACTCTTAAAATATTAAGCTGCAACTTAAGTTTTATGTTGTTTAATAATGTATGGTGCTTTGCTTCAAAAATATGTGTCTTAATTGAAATTTGACCCATTTGCCTTCTACCCTGTGGTTCAATTGCAGCATTTTATATCCCTGGTGGGGTCTTCAGGAGGGTTGTGATAGATTTTATACACCGCAGAAGAAAAACAAAAATATGGCTCCGTTATAGCTGCTTAAGAGTCTGGAAAGATTTAAAAACTATTTTCTCAGCCCCCTGAAGGGAATCATAAATATGACTATGTTAGTGCCATCTGATTGTTGATACTATATATGTGCAGAGATTCAGCCTTCAAGCCCACCAGGGGAGCTTCTAGGAATCTGAAAAAACTTTGCAAGAACCCCATATTCTCTACCCCATGGGGGGGGGGGGGGTAAATCGAAAATCTGGGTTCGTTAGGATTCAACCTTCTAGGTCATTAGGGGGCTTCCTTTCAAAAGCTAGAAGACAAGCTTCGGATATCAGTAAAATCTAGCCTGTCCTCGAGGACGGCCATTAAAATTTTCTACCCGTCCTCCTAAGAATTTTTTTTTCACATTATATTCATTAACATATGTGCTTAAATACATCACACAACAAAAATAAATTAGAACAAAATGTCTCACAATGAAGTGCAATAACTGCATATTCATACACCACCCCCATAACGCTTAACCGTGGCGATCATACTCGCCATCACAAAATCTCATAAAGGACTGGGCGAATTCCAATCTATGGGTGGGGGCAGAGGGGTATAAAATGTAAGAAATCTCTCCTTTTACCAATGTTTGGTAACTTGAAGGAGTGGTAAACAAATAATCATATAAATCCTCTTGTCTCTAAGCAGTTTAAACCTCATTTTCACTCTTAATTTCTAGAGAATGTCACTGAATCAAGATTAAAATCTTCTTGTACTGAATCGATGTTTCATACCTTAACTTCAGTTGTCAGACAACTGGAACAAATGCAGTGAATGAATTGTAAACGTATTAGTTTTAAAGTTGAAACCAAAGTGGGGAAAAAAAAAAAAATACTTCTGGCTAGAAGAATCCATTCCAAAAATTCAGACTTGTTACGTACTTCCGTCTATTACAACAAATGGAAATTTTATAGCTTGGGTTTTAAAGAGTTAAAAGGGGATGACGCTCTGCACGGGTTTGAGCTTAGGCCCGGGCTGGGCTGGAGTTTTCTATTGTTTTGAGCCGGGCTGAGTCGTTTTTTTAAAAACGTTCATTATGACTGGGCCGAACATATTTATTTTGAATTTTTTTTCAATGGATTTAAATTGGATACATGAACTTATTTATTTATTTCAGTTATGTAAAGATAAATTTCTAAGAAAACAAACTCAATTCTCCATACAAAATGTTCACAAATTTGTTTTTAACATATTTGAATACAAATCATTTCGGGCCTGTCGAGACACAGCTATCTTCAGGCTGAGTTCATTCAACATTTATAAATTTCTTCGGGCTTGATCCGGGTTTAAGCATTGGTATTGTCGGATAGGTGAAAACGGCGCATGTAGACCTTGAAAAGGAGAACAGAACATGTCACTTCGATCGTGCGCTCGCTATCGTATTTTTGTTCGGTCATCGAATTCACTGGGTGGAGAATGAGGGGAGAGAAAATAAGTAGCGCCTGTGGTTATAATGCAGACCTGACGGCTCTCCTAGAAAGAAGGCCTTGATAATGTACACTAGATAAGTTTATGGGGGAAGGGGGCCATTTGCAGGTGACGATATTTCAATTTTAGTTCATGGCACTGGAATGGGCGGCTTTCGCCATGATTTTATGATGACCACTTTTATTTTTATTTTTATTTTTTCGCGGAATCTCTAATCTCAAGGACGTCCGAGAGGACGTCAACTTCCAAAAATTGGCTGTCCTCACCGAATTTTAACCCGACGAGGACGGGCGATTTCCAAAAGTATGCTAGAAGGTTTATAGAGACAAAAGCATGTTAGACATTATATATAGTAGTGTATTTACAATTTTTATATAAATTGATCTACAAAACATTGACATATCAAAGGTTGGCATAAAGAACTTTTTAAGGGTATTTTAACTCCTTTCTTAAAATTTCAAGAGTATTTTTCCAAAGCAAGGGGTATTTTAATTAAGGGGTAAGGTTATAAATTATTTTCTGATCTTTTCAAACTACAAAACTTTTCAATATATTAATAATAAAAACATTTGTTTATAGATGTTCTCTTGTTTCATTGAAATAACTACTTTGTACTTATCCTGAAAAGGCTTATTTTGCCTCTTCTAATTGATACATTTACATTTATGTTTAATGCTATTTTTTTACTAATGAAGAATTCTATTCACAAAAATAAATATATTTTATGTATAAGTAGTAATTTTATTCTTACCATTTATTAATAAAGTACATGTATACTGTTTGAAAAACAGAATAAATATGACTTTCTAATACTTTCTTGTAAACTGCAGGTATGGGTAAATTAGGTGACTACAATCGTTTCAAGGAGGTCTCAAAACACCCTTGAAATAATTATACTCACCCAATTTTCCCATGCCTGCTCTTTTCAAGGAAGTATTAGAAAGTTATATTCTCACAAACAGCAGTTTTATTTATTTGGGAATAAATATATTTTATTGATATATAATACTGATAAAATTACATATACATTATTTACTAACTGAAATGTATCACCAGGGTTGGGAAATTAAAGAGCAGAAAATCAGGTGTCAATGGCATCTAACCATTTTTCCTCAGTTGCCAAAATGTTCTACTTAGGTGCAACTTCAAAATTATGTATTTTGTTTATGTTATACAGCTCACAAAAGAAATCATCCTTTTTTAATGGTCCCTTGTGCAGGCACATGCAATACAGGGTGTGCATTGGTTAGATTCTTAGAAGGAAGAATAAACGGTTGATCAGATGGAATTTGCTTTACACATACAAAAAAAAATATGCAGAAAAGTTAGGCATCAAAAATATCTATGGCCTAAAATATTAATTGTAAAAACGGAATTTATAGGTGCAAAATACAACTAATGACTGCTAATTTTGAATCTTGTATCGCATAAGTGTGTTAAAGGAGAGTAACTGGATAATAATATAAGATTAAAAAGAAGTTTATTAATGTACCAATTGAAGATTTTATCATTAAAAAAATAAATTATGAAATAGTATGTATCAGCTTGAAAATAAAAGTATATAAAATAAAATATATAAGGAATTAAAACATGAAAAAGACAAACTTCACTAAAAGTCATAATGCATACTTGTACACATTGCTGAAATTTTGAAAAGTGTTAGTCAAGTATTTTGCTGTATAGCAAATGCGCAATTGCATATTTTGACGAACTCTACAAAAATGAGTGTTATTTTAATTTCCTTTCTAAAAGTATTGAATGTACACTATGTGAAAAAAAAATCTCTGGATACATTCCCCCCTCAACGGAAATGTAACATTCCGGCAGTGCTTAGTGGTACAAACAATATATGACAAATCATGTTGAATTTAAAGTTTTCCCATGAAATGTTAATATAAGGTGTCATTAGAAACCTTTAGTATGTGCAATTCCATAGAAATTAAAATGTGGGTGTGCAGTAATTGGAGTTGTCTACTCAAAGACCTGACCTTAATAGAAACAATATGAGAAGAACTCAATCATCAGAAACTTTAGTGTCTGTATGTATTTAAGTGTCTGTAAACTTTAGTGTTATTACTACTATTTTAAAGGAGGAACCAGAGCTTGCATTTACTTGCAATTGCTGTATCAATCAACACATTTTTAACTAATTTGACTCTCTATTTCAAAATTGTGAATCAAATACAATTCTCAAAATTCACCCCACCACATCCTTATATAACTTCTCGCTAGTTTATTATGTATGGCTATTTTATACCTATGTTTAAAAAGTGTATTAATTATAGTAAATAACCTTAGATAATTGTTCATCGCTTTAAAAAGTTATTGCACTGTTTTCAGTATAAATGTGTGTGGTTATATAATATATGCTAGACATCAACTCTTTTCATCATTTTAAAAGTAAAATTACAAATGTTAAAAGTAACACAAAATGATTTGCAGATTTAAAAATTTGACTCATACTTTTAATTTGCAAGAATCAATCTGACTCTGAAGAGTGAGCTCTAAGGAATAGAACAATATGCATACAACTTGAAAGTGTGCCAAAGAGGATGCAAGGTATAATCGTATAATTTTGCCCAAAGATGAGCTCATACCCTGTTGATCATGCAATAAATGCATTGTTTAAAAACTGCTAGTATTCAAAGGTTTTTTATCACATAGAACATTCATAAATTTATTAAAATATGCAGAGTAAGTTACATACTACCTTACATCAGAATTATTTATTTATTTAACTGATCTTTTTTTCTACAGATTCTTAGCAAAGATATGACAATTGCCAATGCATTTCTTAAAATTATAAAAAATGATTGGGTAAGTATTAAATTTCTTGTAACTTATTTGCCCATTCTTATAGGTATTGTTAATAAGTATGGGTTACCCAGTCTTTACATCTTTACAAAGTTCTTATATTTAGATTTTCCCTTAAAAGTACTTTTTTTTTTTTCATAAAATATATTTTAAGAACTTTTCAATTATTCTTTTCTGTAATTAATGCTTAATAATAAGTTTAAATCAATCTTTATAATTTAACACTTTCTTAAATGTTTAATTTTCAGTCTTTAGGTGTTACACCATATTTCTATTATTTCTTTGAATTATCATTAAATTTTTATTATTAAAATAATTTTATTTATTAGGTGCAGTTGCACAATAAACAGGTGTATTTTTGATTCTGTTTTTTACTGATAACATTATGTTTTTCACTCATTTCCTACTGACTTAGTATTTTTATATTTTAATTGCTTTAGTTTATATGCATCTTTTAATTTTGTTTTTCAATCTATTCTTTTCTAAGCTGCACTTGTGCTGGATTTGAAATAGAAAATGATATTTTAAATAATTCTTGTCCATTGAAATTTGTTGAATTCTGTAACTCCCATTCCTTTTGCCATTTTATGAATAGTCAATTGCCTAAATTATTATTTAATTTTATTGATTTTTAATGTTTTAGTGGCCTATATATAGATTGTTGCTTCACCTCTATTTAATTTGATTCTAGACTTTTCTGATGCTGCCACCTATTGTTAATAATTCTTACTTCCAGTTATTATTTGTTTTTGTGAGGGATCCTGGGGCATCATTTTATTTTTGTCTGTTGGAGATTTGGTGTAGCTCACTTATTAAAATGTACTTTTCAGTACAAATCTGTATTTATTACTAATGTTCCATATTATTTATTGTTTTATGTTGATATGATTTAAGAATTACACTGAGTAAAATCTGATATTTACCTAGTGTTTATTTTGTTATATTTAAAGTCTTGAACTGTATTGTTCAATTTACTTTACTTTGTTTTGTAACCTCTTCCCTATTAAGTTTAGGATTTGATTTTACAGGGACTTATTTGCATATTTTTCTATATGCATATATTTTATTTTATTCTCTATGTATAATTGTTATCTTTAATAATCTCTTTATAGCCAGCTATACAAATATAATGTTTTAGTAACGGACAAACATATATATTCTTATTAATTTGATAAATATTGACTGGTAAATTCGATTGTTGGGAATTGTTTAGACCCAAAACCATTTACCAACTCTATGGATAGTTTTGCTAACTTTGATTACCCTATTAAAACATATAATTTCAACAAATGTAGGAACAAAAATCGTAAAACCTGCCCTTTTGCATCTAATGCCCAAGTTATGAGACAAAACTGTCTTTTTGTACAGTCTAATTGTATCTATAAATTAACTTAACATATGTAATTTATCTTATATTTGACAAACTAGTAATCCTATACATCTTTGCATGAATGTTCATTGAGAGTTCATATCAAAAACATATATTCTCAATAATAAAGTTCCAACCTACAGCTAATAAATTTGAATATCAGCACGTTGTTCAACATGGATTTGACAATGTTACTATTCACATTTTGGATTTTAAAACTAATTTAGCCGACGGATTCTTTTGGAAAACTTCTATATCAAATCTAATTGCACTCTTTTTCCATATAGTTTAAATCAATTATATCTGAATAGCAATATTGTAAAAAATAAGATACATTGTGCAAAGCACAATGTATCTTTTTCAGTCATATGCCTCTGATGATAGGTGTTTCATGCTCAAAAACACTCACTCAGGCTTTGTAAATATGTTTTAAAACATCTTTTAGTGTAAATAAACCTTTTAATTTTTAAAGTAGTTTTATATTTGATTTAGAAATTGATATTTTGTGCATAATTTAAAATGCTGTTTTTAATTTTACAGAATAATGCAGTTATTATTACCAGTGTTGATATTTTACCTTACAACCGAGATTATACAATGTTGGATCCGTACACTCCTAAACATCTTCTTGGAAAAGAGGTATTTATAGAATTCTCTTATAATAATAAATAAAACACTTCAAATTTACAAAGTGTTTTATTTATTGTGTTTTATTGCAACAGTTTTTTAACATTTATTTAAAAATTTTCTTAGTTAATTTACTTATAAAATATTATTGAATGGTTGCAATATATTGTTTTTATAAACGTGTGTTATAAAAAAATCAGTTAGATTTATTCTTGTTACTGATTAAAAATAAGTGCATCCAATTTCATTAAGATTGCTTTCAAGAAATATTGTTATCCTTTTGGAAAAGTAAAAATTCTTATATCTTGAAAACTAATAAACATTGGCATCCATTCATTTGATATTTATATTTGTTTTCCATTTCTTTTTAAATGTGCAACATTTTAAGAAGCTAGAATCTTAAATAAAATGTCTATTGGTATAACATTTTTATGCAATTATTTTTTACTGTTATTTTTCAAGAAAATTGTTCAAAAATTTGAGAACCCTTCGCCTGATCTCTCAGAAAATCAATAGACCTCTTATAACTGATACACTGAAATCATTTAAAAAATAGTTAATTCTTGTTTAGAATATGTACCCATAATAGAGATAGTAGTTTAGAATATGTACCCATAGAATACCCATAACATTTAAAATGATCATAATCCACAAGTCAGAATCTTGGCCCTGACCCTATCATAATACCTTCCTTTATATATAGGATGTTTCAAAAAGACTGTGAGCAAGCTTGTCCGTACTAGACACACACTTTCAATTGGAAAATTGTTTTTAATCATAAGACAGGTTGTCTAAAATGTAGGAGAAGGGAGTTATGTGCATAAAAATATGAAAAATTTTTTAAACGACTCCTTTAGGGCAAAATATCCAATGACTGGGAAAATGTTTATAAACTTTAATGCAATAATTGGCTAGCTTTTTTTACATCTGTACCAGACTTCGGGAAAGCGGCAAAATCTAACCTGTCCACGAGGATGACTATTGAAATTTTTTACCCGTCCTCCTAAGAATTTTTTTTTTCACTTTATATCCATTAATATATGTGCTTAAATACATCGCACAACAATAATAAATTAGAACCAACTGCCTCACGATGAAGACTTGAATTGCATGGAGTCGAGAATGAGTCGCCAAGCGTAACTCAAATTCATAACAGGGTCAAAATTACAAACGGACTAACGGTAAATATAAATAAAAAGGGATTCAAAAAGGAGAATATCACGAGGGTTATTACAACACATCAAAAGGAAAGTCTTTTCAAAAAGAGGCTGAAAATTATCTTTAACAACAAATTGAGCAAGAGCCGTAGAAAGTTTACTATCCCTGACATCCCAAGCATGTTCTGCTAAATGGATGCCAACGGTGCGTTTAGTACTTCCAATATAAAATTTAAAATTACCATCGGTGGACAACAGGGGAACAACATACACCCCAGCAAAGCTTTTAAAGTCATCCCTATCACCCAGTTTATCAGACCGAATACGGTTAAATACAGAAGAAATATTAGAATGTGCAGGCCTGAAACCAAACTCAGAACAAAATTGGATAAAGGGGTGGAAAATCGTAGGATTGTATGGAAAACTAGACCTATAAGTCAAATGGTCTTTTAAGGCAATACTCTAAAAAAGCTTCTTTTTATGCTTATTTTAATCGCGCTTTTACTGTTTGTTCATCTGTCTCTGCTTTAAGTGATGAAATTGAATTTATTTTTGGCCTTGGCCGTGAGGCTGCCTACTCCTTTGAGTTTATTTATAAGGTTTTCTTCCAAGTTCACCGTAAATATACCCTTTTTGATACTAAACTTATTGCCTTAAAAGACCGTTTGACTTATAGGTCTAGTTTTCCATACAATCCTACAATTTTCCGCCCCTTTATCCAATTTTGTTCTGAGTTTAGTTTCAGACCTGCACATTAAAATATTTCTTCTTTATTTAACCATATTCAGTCTGATAAACTGGGTGATAGGGATGACTTTAACAGCTTTGCTGGGGTGTATGTTGTTCCCCTGTTGTCCACCGATGGTAATTTTAAATTTTATATTGGAAGTACTAAACGCACCGTTGGCATCCGTTTAGCAGAACATGCTCGGGATGTCAGGGATAGTAAACTTTCTACGGCTCTTGCTCAATTTGTTGTTAAAGATAATTTTCAGCCTCGTTTTGAAAAGACTTTCCTTTTGATGCGTTGTAATAACCCTCGTGATATTCTCCTTTTTGTATCCCTTTTTATTTATATTTACCATGAGTCCGTTTGTAATTTTGACCCTGTTATGAATTTGAGTTACGCTTGGCGACTCATTCTCGACTCCATTCAATTCAAGTGTCTGCAAAGTTATCTTTGGGATTATGCTTGATTGCCACCCCACCTCCCTTTTTTCGATTTCTGTAATTAAATTGTAATTTGATATGCTGTTCTTTTGTTGTTAAAATTTTTGAAAAATTATTTACGGTTTATCCTTGTCTAGACGTAGATTCTTTTGTGGATTGTATTTATGCAAATTTTGTCGCTTTTGTTTGCATCTGGTCTATATATGAACGATTCATACTTTATTTCCATGTAGCCACTGATGAAGAGCATACTTATGCTCGAAAGTGCGATGGCCTGTTTTAAACTTTTGTACGTCTTAAGGAAGTGAAATAAAGACCTTCTGTTATGGATGTGTATTTAATTTTGCCATTTAGAGTCCATTCACAAAAAAAGTTATAGTGTACTTTATGTGCTTATTTTTGCTGAAAACTGGCATTTAATTGTTATTTAGACCCCAAAAATTTGTCTCATGCATATCACTACCAGTTTTTCGCATAGAACTGTCAATTTTTTTTTACTCCAGATTTCGAGTTTTTCACTTAAAACTGTCATAACTCCTGATTTTATGCAAACTTTTTAAATAGTCCAACTTTCTTTGTAAGTGTTTAAATATAATTCTTCTTACATACAGCTCAAACAGATAGCGTAATAAAATTAAAATAACTTCATTAAAAGCAGCATACGACACAAAAGTAATAGTATCGACTGGTTTTTAAGACAAGAAACAGCCGTCTTCATCAGGGCACACAAGTGCAACCTTCACTTGTGAGAGTTAAATCAGTGATTGGTGTAAAAACAGTAAATGTGGCCGAAGCAGGGAAAGGGATTTGCCAATGGCCAGAGAAGAGAAAAAAAATTAAAAAACCAAGGAAAATGGAACAAGAGATGGGATACAAAGAATGAACGGTAAAATACCAAAGAGGAAAGTGAATGTCTAACAAAGGATTTAAAGCACTTGTTCAGTGAGTAAAACTATGAACAGGTTCTATTAAATTAAAAATTAAATGAAGCAATTTTGGAAACAACATGAATTACCCAAACTAGCAGAAAAAATAACAAATTCAGAAACAAATACTAAAAATTAAGTAGAAGAGCAAAGGATTTTGGAAGCTAAAAGAGCATCATTAAGAAATACGGTACTTATGTATTATCCCTTTGACCATTTCAGTCGAAATCAAAACTGTCGCCAAAAGGTAGATTTCGTGCCAGTAATTGAAAACTATGACATCACAATACACTGTGCAAACCTTAGTCACTAAAGCAGAAGCCATCCATTTTTGCTTTGGTAAATGCACATATTAAAGTGTGCTGTTTTTTTTCTCTGCTGGCAAAATGATTAAAATTTGGGACTTGCCTACTACAGAAGAGCATGCAGTGGCCCATTTTCAACAATACAGAATTCTGGCATCTAAAAAAATGTGCGTTAATGGCCACAATATGGGTCTTTATGTGAAAACAGACAAACAGTGGCAATGCAATGTGAAAGACTGTCAGAAACATGTAGCCATTAGAAAAGACACATGGTTTGAGGGATCCAGACTTTCATTTGTAACTGAACTATGCTTTATTTACAGCTGTGGCTAGAGAATTGACATCAATTAATTAGGTAAAGGAGCAGTAAATGCCAATTTGTGTGAAAAATCGATGGAATAATATATGAGTAGTAAAACGGTATGTATTATTACTTATGAATATCCCGTCATTCATGTCAGGGTCAATTTGTGTTCAGTGTTTTGTTTGCATCTTCATCGCATGTAAATGTAAGCAAAGTTTTTTTTTTAAATGTAAACAAAACTTCATAGTTGGGGATAATATTTTGGTTACAACGTTTGATTGACTACGTTTCGTGAACTTTTTGTCACCAACGATCGACGGGATAATATGTAAGTACCAGAAATACTTCAGGGGAAAAGATTAAAATTACTGAAATAAGATAAAAGCAAATGAAATAGAAAAATTAAACTAGAGATTTGCGAGCAGAGAAGGGGAAATTATTATTAACTAGAAGGTATGCCTATCATATGACAAGATGCAAACAGTTGCAAAGCATTTTGGATAGCGTGTGGATAGTACGAGTGCAAGTGCACCCACTGGCAGCACTTGCACTCGTACTATCAACGGGCATGAGATGCATGCACCTCTCCCACTCACTATTATAATTTCCTATACTATCAAAACATACATACTACATCAACCCTAACAAGACGCAAACAGACTGAAATTATCAAAGAAATTGAACTTATCTTTCCAAGATATTGAATTTTCATTAGTTAAGCATCATTTTTATCAATTTGTCAATATTTTAAAAAGTTGTCAATTTGGTAATGTTCTGCTAAATTCGTTGCCAATTTTTTTTTCCAAGAGTAAGAATTGATAGATGGAGAAATGGATTATTCTTGTATTCTTTCCAAGATATTGAATGTTGATCAATTAAGCATCATTTTATTGATTTAGTGTCTTTTTTATCAATTTGGCAACATGTAAAAAAATTCTAAATTTTTTGCCAAGCATTGCAGATGGAGAAATGGATTATTCTTATAGTGAATAAAGGAGTTTGACTGAGAAACAATCAATAAAAAATTCCAAGAAAGTTCAATTCAAAAATTAATTAGAAGTCGACATGATCTTGTTTCAGAAGAATTAAAAACATGATTAGAGTTCCAAGAATATTATTACTATTTTTGTGTTGTAAGCTACTTTTAATAAATTATTTTTCGTGATTTAAAACAATTTTCCAATTTGTATCTAGCACTAATGGTTATTGTGTTTAGGTTCAAAGGTTATAAACCTGGTCAGTCTTTTTGAAACATGCTGTATTGTAGAGAAAGTAAAATGTAGATCATATAAACATGATTGTTTAAAACTTTCTCGTTTTTTTATTATTATTATTATTATTATTATTTTATTTACAGGGATTTGAATTACTGAACCCTTTTATACCTATTAAAACATCTAACTATTCTGATAAGGAAGTGGAAAGCACTCTGGACTACTATGGTGACAGGCTCTGGATTCAGTCAGAAAGAGGTAATATACCATTTTAAATTTTGGGAGAATTTATTGCTCTTTCATCATTTAAAAGATATATGTTTTCTCAGAATTTGAATGTTTTATTTTGTTTCACTCCTAAAATGTTTCATTTTCCAAAATTTATTACTATAGACAATTTCTAGCTTGTACTTGCATTTATTTCAGAATTCAAATGTTTTAGTTCTTAGCACCCACTTAAATATATAAAATTGAAAATTTTCATTTTGTTGTTTGATTTGTTAAATGATCCTTCTATCAATTATATTTTATGTCTCTAAATTACTTAGAAATGTCAGTTTTCTGTTCACATGACACTTCTAAAATAATACATATTTGAAAACAACAATTAGCCATATTTATTTTATTATATAGCTAGAAAATGTACCCGCATTGCCCAGAGATAAATTAAATTTACTAATTTCTTGAAAAAAAAATAGAAATATTAATCTAACAAAATGTTATTTGTATAAATAACAGTGAAAAGTGCATGCATTGGGCAGAAAATCTGTCAGTTGCAGAGACTCTACACGATTCCCCTGTGTGTGAAGTGGACTCAATAGATAAAAAAGCTCCTTCCCTCCCATGTGTAAGGTACCCTCAGTAACTAAAACAGCTCTAGAAGAGGGTTTGTTTGTTTGTTTTTTCAAAAAATCTAAAACATGCATGCCTCTGATAAAAAATTTATAATTAATCAAAATATAGGTTTATGAATTTTCTTTTTGAGAGGTTGGTGATATTTTAAGCAGGTGCTGAAAAAAAATGAATGTTGCATAGTGCATTAATTTTAATATATCATAACATAGAAATCAAAGAGGTTTAAAATATAGGAAAAGTATATATTTTTTAAAAATTCATTAACATTTATCTATTTATCATATGGACTCCAATCAAAGTTTGTTTGAAAGAGAATTTTTCCATTTTTTCGATGGTATCAAAATGGAAACTCTGTGATAATATTTTAGGTCACTAAGGAATTGGTTTGTGTAAATATTAGGCTAAAATATAAAATAACTCAAAAACTAATTTAAAATTTTAAAAAATAATGCAAAAATGCACATATTAGGGTCCTGAAGTACCTGTGTACCAAATTTCATGGTCCTATGATGCTTAGATTTCCCAGACTGCTCACACACACATCCTCCTTTATTATGCAAGATCTACCTTTGTACCAAATTTTAAGTTCCTAGTTCAATAAAATGTAGTTTCACATTAACTGGACAATTCGCATATGGCTAGTATCAGCAGAGGATTTAGATTGATCCTTCAGCAAAGTATCTTAGACCTGAAAATACAGTTCCAAACTTACAGGAACTTGACACAAAAAATTTTGAGATTTTCTTTTTTTTTTTTTTTTCCTTAATTTTAATGAGGTATTTGTTTTTGTACTTAGAGACAACTTTGTACCATAAAATGAAGTTTTTGTGAGATTCCGTACTTTTTGTAGAACTATTTATCAACATAATTGCATAACGATGGGCCTTGCAGATTTTACTTTACCACCGAACACTATTTATTAATGTTTTTTAAATTTTTAAATTCTAAATCAAGTTTATCTTTCAGTTTTTTTTTTTAAAGAAAAGTATGTACCTTCCATCAGATCATATAAAATTTGCCATCATTCATTAAAATCGGTTCAGCGGTTAAAGCTGTGGGTCCATTAACACTGAAGGGGAAAAAAACAGAACAAAAATCATAAAATTGTCATTTGAAAGTTATTGTTTCTCAGGTACTACCACAATTGTAATTCTCTTGTTTTGCTCAGCTTTGTGAGCACACACTATGGAGAAAAAAATAATCAAGTCTTTAACTATCTTGGGGCTTGAGCCCTGAAAATTGACCCCTAAAAATTGGAGTTTATAACAGCAAGTATAATGTACGCTTTCCAGGTACTTGGTGGGGCGAATGCTACAGCTTACCCAAAATATAATATTTTCTTCTGTATATTGTGTATTTACCTTTTGATTAAGTATACCTTCTAATAAAGGACATTTATTTGGTTTGATAGTATCCTTAAATAGCAGGTTTCAGTGTCATACATTTTTTATTTTTATTCAGTCAGACTGATTTAATGAATTGCAAAAACCTCCACCTTGATAAATTTGAGTATATGCTACATTATTAAATATGCAGTTAATTGTTAATATTAAATATATCATTTTTATTGCAGCTCGAAGTGAAGTGGGGAGAAAACAATTGAAGTTTCTCAGTGGTTATAATCCTCACATTTTAATGAAACTTTGTGACCCTTTGTAAAACATAGTAAATCACTGTAAATAAAACTAGTTTATATTTCCTTTGTTTAATATCTATTTTAGATTCAAATCATTTATTTTAGATAATTTATTAATTATATTATTATTATTAGTTCAGGTTATGTAAACTTCATATTACTAATTTGCAGATCAAATTATTTTTCTCAATTCCTATAGAGATTTAATGGGCAGAAAAATGTATTCTGTATACTATATTGCCTCTAAGTATCACAATGCCTGAAATTGTGTTCTTAGGACAGCAACCAGCATTGGTCAATCAGTTTCATTTTTGTTAGAGCCCATTAATGCAAAATCGCTGTGGCAGTAATAGCAAGAAAAGGCTTTCTATATGGTGGAATTTTCCTAACCTCTGTAGTAACCAGTAAAAGCGGTCATACTATGCACCAGCTTTTAATTTATAAAAGATTTCTAGTCTTACCCGGAGTTTCCCAAGATTTAAAATGCAAACGTTTGATTATAATTACACTAGAATACATAATCAATTCTCGAAAACCCAACACTTTTATGATAAATATGCCACTGTTTTACATAACTATGGATACAGGTTGTGACATCACAGAATTCATAGAGGATACAGTTTGATATCGTATCCTCTTGAAGTAAAAGGGCATGTCAGATAGTATGATTAACATCATCTGTTCAACCATTATTCTTAAATTTAACAGCAAATCTAACATCCAACTCTTCTCAAGAAGTTTGTGAGGATGCCAAGAACATGTATTTTCGCTTCTGTCAAAAAAGTATTGTAGATGTTATGGTTAAGACTTTGAGATTTTTAAAAAAGTATTTTGCACTCATTTATTCAATCGAACAATCAGTTTTTGTGGCAAATCTATTAATATACATTTATACATTTTTTTGAAATTGAAATAAAAATTGGCTCATTCATATAGAAATGTGCTATGGCGGTTAGGGCTTCTGAATCATCAAGCTTTCGTAACATCAAGATGAATAAATTGATATATAATTTGTTGAAGTGAGAATTCCCAATTTATTTAAGCTCTTTTTTTTTTTAGATTTTTGAGACCTATAACCTAGTTTGGGCTCTTGAATGTGTCTTAACACCTTCCTGACATTGAGATGAATCCATTAATATATGATACTAACCATTTCCATCTATGCCTTGTGTGGGCAAAATAGCTAGTGGTTTGTCACTAAATGTGATGCATAGACACTTAAGTTTTGGGATATAAAAACTAGCAAACATTTTATAGTTTTATTAGAACATGAAAATTGCAGTATGTAAAACTATATTTGATCTCCAATCACTGTTCCCTTGAAGTTTTCAGACATTTAATCTCAAAAGCAAACATTAACCATTACTGGCTTACAACTAAAATAACCTTGGTTACTCTGATGAACAACTGTTATTCATCAATGATGTTGTTCATTATCATTGATGATGTTTATTTTGATGAGCAACTGATATCCCAAAACACAACAGGAATATCCCAATAAGACGAATCAAGTCCGAACAAGAATAAATGAGGCCCAACAAGACTAAAAATAGGTTAAAATGACATATAAGAGCCCCAGAGTTGCCACTAGTGACTAAAAAGTGGCTTTTTGAAACTATTTTTCACCCCTAGGCAGCTATTTAAGCTAAAAAGCTACTACTTTTATGGAAGTGGCTACTTTTTTCCGATATTGACGACTATTTTGAAGAAAAGTTAAAATAAAAAGATATTTTAATTTCCCCATTTGTGTTTGTTCAACCAATAAAGGCAGAGCTCGCTATATGCGTCAATCGTGATATCACAAAGTGTTTGTACCCATTCCTCTTTTGAACTTCGGGTCTGTTGATTCTCTTGCACTAATGAAGGGTATCCAGAGTATCCTCGAAACAGCTGCATTATTGTGTTATTTGTGTGTATATACATTGTTCAAGTTTTTCTTATCCTTCGCACAAAGTTTATTTTACTTATTGATTATGGGTATATATATGTTAGTTTCTTCTATTTTGCATTACAAATATCTGCTATAAAAAGTTTGAAAGCAATAAAAGAAACAGCAGTTACATAATATATTAATTTATTTAAACCTAATATTTACATATCTTGTCTGTAAAAAGCCTTGAAGACTGGAATGAAACAGTTGTATAATTTTATAAATCCAACTACCTTAGATACTTTCATTTTAATATTGTTTTAGAAATCACTTTTAAAAATGGCAGTTGTATTTAACTATCACAATACCTATGCTGTTGATATATTAATGTATGCTGTAGTGTAATCTTTAAATCTAAGTTCTTGTCTCCAACATTGTGTCGAATCCTTAAAAAATTTGACATGAGGCTAGTATGGATTGTGTTGTCGATGATCTGAAATAAAAAAATATTAAGATATAGTAAATTCAAATGCATTATGATTAAATTTATATAATTTTTTTTTTTTTAATATAATGTTGATTTTGTTTTCTATATTTGAAATCTACATTTTTTAAATTGAACTTTCAGAATTTTGGCATAAGTTCTGAAAGTGGACAATAATTAATGAAATCAAATTGATGTACAGCAATTAGATAATCTAGGGTTACATAAAATGATTCTTTTTTTAACATAACTAAATCTTCTGATTTTTATTTATTTATTTTTCTATTTATTTATTTATTTTTACTTTTTTAAAAATATCTGGAAATATGAGAAAAAGGTGGGTTTCCGAATGTTTGATCACATTTAAAATCAATAAGGTATTCATCGATTCAAATTGTATCTAATTTCATTTCAAACACTATTTGCTTATGAATTATTGCATCCATAGACATTATCCAAGAAATGTTTAGTTCAAGTTCTGGAATGTTCCAATCCAGACATTTAATACTGTCAAAAACTGTAATCTGAATTTTCCACTCTACCACAATACCTTCCCTATGCATTTTATACTATGAATGTACGAAAAGTAAAAAACACTAAGAAATAATATATGGATCAAACAAATATTCAAGACAATACATAGTAAAGATATAGGCATCACCTGTTATGTGTCATGTGTGAGCGTACTAATTGTCCCTCAGCCAGAGCTGAAAGAAGGGAAAGCTCTCCAGCAAGAACTGTTCCACACACAATTCTAGCTAGTTTAGATGCATGGTTGCCAGGATTTTCTTTACAAGGACCTTTCACCCCCATCATCTACAAAATAGACAAGATACATTTTAAGTTTCATTAACAAGAACAAGTATCTGGCATTGTCCGAGATTAGAGTACTGCACATGTCAGGTTTGCCCAACCCAAACCCACAATAATGAAAATTGACGACCATCAACCTGAATACCCAATCCACATTCACAATAGAACTGTATTGGGTTGTCAGGATACTACTTTCGGTTTTCCCATAAGGTAGCTGTAGTAGCACACAGACAATTTTAAAGTTATTTGAAACAATTTTTTGAAAATACATTGTAGCAACTGACATATCAGTGTGCATATTAAATAAAACTTATTAAAATTACGGAATGTTTACATAGGCATTTTATGTAGTTTTATGTTTACGTAGGCATTTTTACTTTAAAGGAATTCATTTAACACAATGTATCAGTATATGTGATTTGCTTTAGAAATGTAACCAAAATGATCCATTCAAAAATCCACCAAAATGATCCAAACAATTGATAAATGGTGGTAAAAAATGGATTGTTTACAGTAACATTAAATGCAAAAGATCATGGCCCAAGCCTGGTAAGCCAGCTCAAACAACATCAAAAGAGGAAACAAAAATGAAAGTAATTTCCTGACAACCCAATATTTTTAAATTCTTTCAACAGTTTTTAAATCTAACACATAAGCACAATTTTCTGCTGTAATTTGCAACCTCTATTTATGAATTTATTCAGGTACTTTCATAAAAAGAAATGTGTTAAGGAATAGCCTTTAAAAAATTTTTGCGAGTAAACCCACAGCTTAAAAAATAAAGAAAACCTGATAAGCAAAGTGAATAATCTACGGATAGCTGCAGGACTCTACCCAGAATTTAAAGTGCAAATCTCTAATTAAAATAACACTGGAATTTACAGCAAATTTTCAAAAACCTGGATGCACACATGGCTATGCCATGACTGCTATGCTTGTTTATAGCTGTTATTAATTTGCAATAGCTTTCTTGCAGTAGCTATAAATCACATATAGTTTATCAATCATGTAATTTTTTAAATGTGTACACTTAAAAGTTTAAAATTTTAAAAGTGGTCTGTGCTATAAGAATCGTTAGAATGGTTTCTTTCATTTTCTAGTATAAATGTGCATACAAAAAAAAAAAAAAAAATAAGTCTATAATTGTTAATACAATTTTTCAAAATTTACTAAAGAAAAATCAGGTCGAAAGCTTGTTTATTCTTCAAATTATTTAAATTTGAAGAAGATTATGAACACTATAAACACAGACATGAGCTCCCAGACAAAGTGGTGGAACTTTCCAGCAACTGTTGATAAAAGACAAACTAGGGGGGAAAAATACAAAATTCTAACTTTCTGAATCTAAAAATGCTTGAAATGGATATGCAAACATATTTCATCATTAATGTACAAAAAGCATGCAATTCTGAGAAAAATAAATAAGTTAAAATCCTTTTTATTTTATTGGATTCTTGTGAGAGTGGCTGAAGTTATTTTACTCTGAATTAAAAAAATGGATAACCATAACGTGCCCAAATGGTATGACACTACGGAGATGCAGTCAATAATAATGGTAAGAAAAGGATATTCTGTTTTGCAACAAATCGCGAAAATGATGGAAATAAACCAGTATTTTGGATCTCACTATCATTAATCATGAGTGCTAAAAAAACATTACTTTTGGCTGTAGGTACTGCAGCTAGGATTCTAGTATTTTTTAATGTACGAGTGAAAATGTACAGTCAAACCCATTAATAAGTGAGAAAAAGCATATGGAAATAAAATAAAGTTCCTCTTCTCTACGTATAATAAAACAGAGTGTGTGTTTGATGGGGAATTCTTCCATAGCGATCCACTCGGGAACACTTCCGGGACAATCCACTCCTCAAATTCGGACGTGAATCTATGGGAGAATCAAAACAGAAACGTTTTACATTTGCCACCATCTATCGGCCGAAAATATAACTAAAGTTCTCACAAGTTGAATCGATTAAAAACTGCCTCAATAATATTTTCAAAAAAGCTTCTTTTTGATTTGTGATGCCCTTTGAAGCAATTGAAGTAGCTTTCATTTTTTTTTTAAGTTCATCCTCACAGGTAATTGCCCTACCAGAGCAGAGAAATTGTAACCAAACCCTGAATGTGATTCTTTTGCCTTCATTCACCATGTTAATTGGAGATTCTTTACAGTAACGTTTTTTGATATTCTTATATATTAAGATAAAGATAAACAGAATTGATTTAATTATAATGTTTATTTATTTTCGTGTATGTAAATATAATTTATTTTCGTATATTTAAATATTTTCGTCAAAAATAAAATACTCAATACTCAAAATGATATGAGTTTAGAAAATGTTTGATTTTGCTGTTGGCAATTGGCAATTATAGTTTGTATTTTCGTTTTTAAACAGTTTTATTATTATTTTTTCAGTAACAGTTCTTACAGTAACGGTTTTTGATATTCTTATATATTAAGATAAAAACAAACAGAATTAATTTAATTACGTTGCATGTTCAAGGGTTGGAAGTAAGGGTAATCATTTTCATATCTTAGCTCAAAATGGTAGAGCAGCTAATATTGTGTATCCAGAAGCTCTTCAATATTAATATTAATAGCTGGGTATTAAATGATAACATAAATGATACTTAAATAAATTATGTTAAAAATCATTTATGTTGATATTTTACAGAAGTTACTCTTCTCGTACTGTACATACATTTTTTACATGCTTTCTAACTTTAATTTAGCCATTTCTACAAATATTATGTCGAAAAGGCCCATACTATACTTATACAATACATAATTTATAAATTTTGGCTGCAAAGAACTATGTAATTTTTTGGGAAAACCCCCCCACTGAATGAGGAAATATGCCTATAGCGGAACCTGCCTCATTTAGCGGTGTGTAACAAAGGGGGTAACGTATCCATGTACTCTACCTCAAAAATGGTGGATGTGGAAATGAGTACAAAGGAGTAGCATTTTCTTTATTTTTACATTTCAAAACATGTGATCACAATTACAAGATTTAAACACATGATATAAATGTTTTAATTGCATTTTTCTTTCTCATATTTTATTTCTTGCCTAATTATGTTCTTATGTTCATCAAACATTTTTGATGTTTTTTTTATTTGACTGCACCCATTTCGCCTAACTACACCAACCAATCATTGTCTGGTACAACTTTCGATTCTCATCCTAACAGCCACCTGGTTGACCTGCAGGGCCCAACCACTTCCATTATCTTGCTGAGAGATAGTTTTTAAACGAGCAGCATTCCATTAGGCACCCAAGGCCGGCCTACAACTTTGGTAAAAAATCGATATTTGCACATTTTCTAGTAGCTGTACCATACGAAGGTTGATCGCCGTGGGCAGCTAGTCAGTAATAGAATAATGGTTTCATTGTTTTTACTTATGAATAACAAAATTTTTACAATTTTATCATAAGCAGGTTAGGCTGCCTTGCATAAAGTCCCTATCTACTTTTAAATTCACATATAATGTTTAAGGGGATAAAGACATGATAAACATTCAAAATATCGATTTTTCATGTAGTAGCTCAAAAAATTAAATAAGTTCTGCTGATTACAAAAAATATATAGTTCATGTCATCTCGTAAAAAGCACAATGTCTATTCTAAGGGCCAAAGAGTGTTTTCTCAAAATGTGTTTTTCCTGCTTTAGTACACTATGTACATTCTATAGCAACTAAATTCATGAAATTTTGCAAGAGTATAAAACTTATGATTATTCATCTAACAAACCCAAACTTATTTACTTACATATCTTGGGATTTTTAAAAAATATATGTGTTTCTATTTCCCAAAAATGTATACATTTTTCAGAAATATCAAGTTATTTAAGTAGAAAATTTGAAGTTCACTAAATGCACAATCATAAATTTTAGGCTCTTGCAAAATTTTATGAATGTAGATGCTATAGAATTTACATAAAGTGTACCAAAATAAAAATGCATTTTGAGAAAATGTCCTTTGAACAATCTTTACAATGGCAATGGTGCTTGTTATATTTACATCTTTAAGTGTAAAATTTTTACTTTTCCTGAGATTAAAAAGTAGATAAATTATATATTTTTGTAATCGGCAGAACTAATTTCATTTTTTGAGCTACTAGGGGTTTTACTGATGCTAGGGCGTTCTGAGATTTATTTGTATACAAGGTAATCTGTTTGGTGACCACCAACTGCTAGTCCTTCTCTTGTCTACCTATCAACCTATCTATTTACATGGTTCTATCATGTTAGTATGAATCGGCCAAATTCTAATATGCATAATTTTGAAGTAATCACTTAAATAATTTGGAATTGGGCAGCACTAGGCAAAAACTCTAATGATATACTGTGTTATTCAACTCTAACTTTATTCATTATTATTCAAATTTTAACAATTCTGCAATAGATTGACATGCAAAATGATGCGGAAATTTGTGGATCAACACAGGATTTTCAGTATCAAACCATGGCTTACCAAATATACTCTGTTCTGTTTTATGGAGATTTTAATATATTTTCTGTTAATATTCAACACATAACCTTTAAATATATGAAAGATAAGAATATACTAAAACATTTATGTAAAACACTTACCTCGAGACACGATGCTTGAGCAGGAAGAAAGGTTCCTCCACCTACTGTTCCAACTTCTATGGATGGCATTGTGCAACTTATGTACAGATCCTTCTCGTCTGGCCCTGCCCCTTCTATTTGAGTTAGGCAATTGGAACTGGTTATATTTTGTGCAGGATCCTAAAGTGGATTCAAGACAGATTAGTGTTTCCTAATCTATTTATATCAAAGATACATTCATAAATCAATGGGATCTAAATTCATATAATCTATCTCTGTGTTTCAATATTTTACTTTACATGTCTGCTGAATAAAAATTGATACAAAAACTGTAAGGTTTTAAAATATTGGCTGAAAATAAAATGTTTGCATGAATATAAATATGCATCACTTTGATTAAACATTTCTACTGATACTGAAATTTCATTTTAAAACATGACTAATATGTTCAACAAACATAACACTTTTATACAGAATTTCATTCCAATGTTAGTATGAACAATGGTTATGCTTCTTTGAAGTAAATTTCTTAATCCTTTAACTGATATATTTTCTTAACACTTTGACTGGTATAAACATAAACATACATTAATACCAGTCCACGGATTAGCGTTTATTTTTTAGATGATAATTTGTTTTTAAAAAGAATAGAAATAAAAATTCCCTGAAACTATCTTGAAAGTTTTAAACTCACCTCAGTCTAAAACAAGAAAGATCAATCATGCTTAAAGCATTGATTATGAAACACTTTCCAACTTCAATGCAATTTTATTTAAAAAAGTCGAAAATGCAATACATTCCTCGGTAATATTTTAAAACTTATCACAATACTACATTGATTTATTATATTTGAAAACTTAAACCTTCATTGAAAAAAATGGACTTCATTCAAATGACGGCATTGAAATATAAATTGCCTGGTTTAAATATCTCTAAAATGCAATACATTCCACGGTAATATTTTTAAAACTATCATAATACTACGATAATTTATTATATTTGAAAACTTCATCGAAAACAACTGAAATAAATTCAAATGACGTCATAGAAAAAATAACACGCCTGGATCTCTCTATAAAAGCAGGATTTCATTCATAACTTTCTCCATTTCATTCATCACAACACTATAATAATTTATTTTATTTAAAAATTAAGACCATGGAGCTACAATTAATAAACTTTATGCTTAAAACTTCATCGAAAAAAATCGTCCTTCTGTTTATAAAATCAATTAATATTTCATTCCTATCAGCCATGCAGACTCCATGGACTGAATTATTTTGTGTTAAAGAAATACAGTAATTCTAATATACAACTCATTCTACATATTTTGCTGTTTACATTTTACATAAGTGAAAAATAGGCTTAGTTGTAGAAATAATCAAATTTGAATGAGAATTTAAACTCAAATATATTGTCATTGTGTTGTTTTAGTATGTAGATGCACAGAAATAAAGTAGTTTTAGGATGGATACAACACTCAATATGAATTAAAAAGAATAAAAAATCACGAATTTGAAACAAGATGGATGCCATATATCATTTTGAAGTGGGTCATGTGATCGTTTCATATCATGGTCACGTGATCGTTTCATATAAGATGTGTAATTATTATTTTAATTTTTATTTAAAAAACTACTGAATATATTTAGCTGAATTTTTTTTTATATATTTTATGGAACAATTTGACTATTACCTAAAATTTTCGAAGCAATTTGTGAATTTTAAATCCGCTTAAAAAATGTTAGAGAAATTAGGTCCCATAGGGCTCAATGTATTTCATTTTTTCAACCCGGGTTCAATCCAAAACTAATTGTGTGATATTATTTATTTATATTCCCATAGGTCCTACAGACCGTCTGAACAACATACTAAAATTTCATTTTGATTAAGTCATTTTTACGGCAGTTATCGTGCTAACGGACAGACAGACAGACAGAATGAACAAAGTCATAAACACTTTTCAACTTTGTTGTAAAGTGTTAAAAATAGAGGAAAGTGGATAATATATCGAATGTAAAAACCATGACTTTGCGAAAAATCAATAATAAAGTAGATCAGGGGTTCTCAACCTTTACATAAATGCATACCATCAAAATAAAAATTTTAGTACCATCAACAAAAATATGTCTTATATACAAATAGGAAGTCAAGAATATTACACTTAATTTATTGCCACATATTTTATTGCATTTCTAATAAAGAAATAAATATTAGCAAATATGATTAATAAGTAATATGATTAATAATTAATAATGAATTAAAATAAATTAACGCTTCATTCGTTCATGAGATATTGTTGCCACAGACTCACTGACAGACACACACAGACATCACTTCAAAAATCTTTGATTCATGTTCAGGGATGCTTGAAACATGTTCTTCTGTCGAAAACTCAAATTCAAATTTTCGACCTCGTGACAATACTTTCCTTTATACATTATAATATGTATATAAGGAAAGTAATAATAATTCTACATACAGCTGTTTAGAGGATACAGTGGACCCCCTTTGTCAGTGCAAGAGAACCAACAAACTCGAAGTCAAAAAAACGAAATGGACTTTATATAATTATAAAATAGTATATATAAATAAAATTTGGAAAATTTATTTTAAATTTAAATATCCTATTTCTTCACTTCTTATTGCTAACGGTGTAATTCTAACTAAACTACATACCCTTTCAAAAGCAATGGTTAATGAAATGAGTAAATTATGCATATAGAAATTTATTGAGAGTGTTTATCTTTTACTATGGACATTTTGCCCTAGACAAAATTTCAAAAACCAGTTTATTCATGGGATATGTTCCATGTAATAATCAATAGAATCAGGATTTTGTTTTCAAAAAAGGGTGATCGCTCAATTGCAATCTAAATAAAATATCATCATACTTTTGTTTATAAAGATAAAAAAGAAATAAGACATTAGAATCCATAGCAATACCTTTTAACAATAAGTTAAATAATATTACATCTTAACTCTTGCGATAAATATGTGACATAAGAGATCAATTGATTTTAAATCACGATTTGTGCTAACTTTTGTTTTTGAAAAGTAAAAAAATAAATGTTAGAATCCATGGTAATGTGTTTTATAGCAAGTTACTGATTGGTGTGCGCACCATTATATATATATACTCTATGCTTCACTATTCATACATTGACATCACATGTGAGCAAGAGCTGTCTGGAGGCCATTTTCAAAAAGTATTTTTGAACATTATTTTGTGAAATTAAATTTTCATACACTATATTTTTAGAAAGAGGAATTCAATCTTCAACCATGTATCAAAGTTGGTTTGATTTTTTTATGCAATTTATAAGGTCTAAAGAATAATTTTTTATTAGTGTCAATGGGACAAAACATTTCAAAGTGATTGAAGAATTTGAGTTGCTACTTGTGGTTCGGCAGATTTTAGTATGGATGCTTCAGTCATATATAAATTGTTAGATAGATTAGATATGATATTTGTTATGCTGTCAATATATTATTACAATTTCAAGAAAATCCTAGAATTAAACATCAAAATATTTGTAGAGTTTTGATGGTATATGTCACAAATGAAAGATTTAAAAAATATAAATGAGATGAAATTAGTATGTTATACCGATCCAGATTTTTGCTGCCAACCGACAGTGTCATTAGGCAGAATGTTATTTACTAAGAAAGTTTAATCAAAATCTTAAATGTTCCTAAACTATTGGTTAAGATGACAAACAAAGGAAAAACTTAATGGAAGAATAACAAGCAACAAATCACAAAAAAAAAAAAAAAAAGTTAAATAGCACAATAAAAATTGAAAAACTACATGGTAGGTTGCATTGGGAACCAACCATTTTCACACTAAGATCCAAATTAAATAAAAATCCATCAAAATTAAAAATTTGTGACACTCAACATATATTAATGTATATTGGTATTAGAAAATGGCTAACATCACCATAAAAATCAAGAAATTACATTAAAAGAGTGAATATCATCATCCCCTACTATTCCCTGTTATTTTTATCATACTAAATATTTTGACATAACATGTTCATCAGAATTACCTTGACAATAGAAAAGAGTGATTACACAGGCCTGCGATTGAAAAGTTGCCTAAGAATTAATAACTGATTCTTATAAATTTTTAGGTGCTCAGTTCAGAAAAAATAGTAAAAAAATTCCATCATCCACCAATTTTACTCAATTTACAATTTTTAGTAGTACAGGGTACGGCAGAAAGAACTCCCCGATTTGGAAACTACGCCGCTAGGGGTAGAACAGTGGGGAGTGTATTGTTAGACAGCTACGTTTATGCCGTTTTCAGTTCATGCTATGGCTTGGGCGGGAGAGCACCGTGCTTTTGTTGTCGAGGAGTTCATTCGAAATGGCAGTTTGCCGATAACGACGCAGCAAATGCTTTGCCTGCGCTTTGAGCTCGGTCGACGTGATCCCGTTCCTGATAATAAAACAATTCACAATTGGGTGTCTAACTTCAGAAAAACAAGCTCTGCATTAAAAAGGAAATCTCCAGGCCGACCTCGGACCGCCCATAAAATGTGGCCTCTGTGAGAGCCTCGATTCAACAATCTCCACGGCGTTCTGCACGGAAACACGTGGCTGCCCTACGGTTATCTGACCGAAGTGTTCACAGAATTCTTCCCCGAGATCTCCAAATGCACCCGTACAAAATCATGGTTGCACAAGAACTGAGTGAAAGGGATTGCAAAACCCATATAACTTTGTGTGGAGAACTCCTTCAGAACGTTCCCCCCACAGATGTTTTGCTTTTTATGGACGAGGCACATTTTCATCTTTCAGGCACGGTAAACAACAAAATTTCCGGTACTGGTCTGAAAAAAATCCATGCGAACTTCACCAACAACCACTCCACAGCCCTAAGGTTACAGTGTGGTGTGCAGTTTTTGAGTTTGGTGTGTGGGGTCCATACTTTTTTGAAGAGGACGGTGTTACTGTAACAGTGAACTCTGATCAGTATTGTGCAATGCTAGAGAACTTCCTCCGGCCTAAATTGGGTGATTTTTTCGATGAATATGGAGAAGAAAATGTGTGGTTTCAACAAGATGGGGCAACAGCCCACACATCTCGTCGTTCACTCGGAATTCTAAGAGAAATGTTTCCTGGCCATGTCATCTCCTTGCGTGGTGACATTGGGTGGCCGCCGCGCTCGCCAGATTTGAACTCGTGCGATTTTTTTCTCTGAGGCCACCTCAAAGCCAAGGTATACCAACATCTTTCCCAAACTTTGGAAGCTCTCAAGGCGGCAATCACTCAGGAAATTGCTGCCATTCCGCCTGAAATGACCCGCAGGGCCATGGAAAGCTACCGGGAAAGGCTCAATCAATGTATCGCCAATGGAAGACGGCACTTAAGTGATGTAATTTTTAAAACTTGTTGATTTCAAACTGCATTATGTGTACTACTCAGGTATAAAAAGATTTCTTTCTACCTTGTTTCGTTTAGTTTCTATTAGCTTCCCAAATCGGGGAGTTCTTTCTGCCGCACCCTGTATTTGGATTAAAGTTAAACGCTTTGGTTACCAATGCGCCTTATTTTAATAGTAAAAATAAATATATTTATCTTAATTATCCATTATTTACAGATAATTAGTTGTATTATTGAAGCGCATGTTTATAGTAAATAAAGAAATTTTCACGAAACTTCTCATTCTTAAGGAGCTTGCTAAAAAGGAGCTTGCTTAAGGAGCTTGCTTAAGGAGCTTGCTTAAAGGAGCTTGCTAAAAGGAGCTTGCTTAAGGAGCTTGCTAAGGATTGCTTGCTTATCTTTTAGCAAGCAATCCTTCTTCGGAGAGCAATCTGCGGAACTGCTGTGCTCGAGACTAAACGAAAAGAATTTGTCAGTCGGGACTTCTTTCTCATGGTTTAGGTATAGTGAAAGATATTTTCTTTCTTACTTTTCAGAAGAAGGTGATTTAGTTTGCTGTAGCAATATTCCCAGACTGATAAGACTATTTAACCTCAAGTATGAACTCACCAATTGGAGGATGTTAATCAATTCTTTAAAAACAAGCCTCAAAGTTATGTTTCTCAATAACAATAAGTATGCTTCAGTACCAGTAAGACATTCCATGAATTTGAAAGAATACGAAAAAAATTTAGCCTTCGTTCTCATTAAACATAAGTACAATGATCATGGATGGATAGTTTGCAGTGATCTTAAAATCATATCTATGATTTTGGGACACCAAATACCCACGTTTTTTATGCGAGTGGTACAGCCGAAATCAACAGCAACACTGGATCAAGAAGAAATGACCAAAAAGAGTCACATTAGAACCTGGAAGTAAATATGTGTTACATGAAACTTTGGTTACTCAGGAAAAAAATCTTATTACCCCCACTTCACATAAAACTGGGATTGATGAAGCAATTTGTCAAAGTTTTGTCAAAAGAAGCAAGTGTTTTAAATACATCTGTGCAACATTTACGAGATATCTTCAACAAAATTGAAAGAAGGTATTTTTGTCGGTCCAGGAAACTTATAAAAGATTAAAAAACTTATTCATCAGGAAACTTATAAAAGATAAACTATTTGAAGAAAAAATTGAAACTTATGAGAAAGAAGAGTGAAAGCTTTTAAAGAGGTGGTGATCAAATTTTTAGTAAATCACTATAAAATAATTGTGGAAGACATGATACAGAAATTAAAGGGGTTGGGATGCTCAATGGCTTAAAACTGCACTTTTTTAACTCTCATTTAGACTACTTTCCTGAGAATCTGGGAGATCTGTCAGATGGAAAGAAGGTATCAGGGCAGGTGGAATGTCAACATGATGGCAGACTATTGTTGGATGCTGCACAAAGATGACTCGGGAAAAAAATTTCAAAGAAAAGTTAAAAAAGAAGCTTTGAAGGAAAAATAAAAAGAAACCACTAGGAAATATAACTATCTAAAAATATTTTTCCCGATACTTTTACTCCAAAAATATTTACAGACAATTTTAAATAATGTTAATTTACTTAATACACTGACTTCCACAAGTTAAGCATGCAAAGCAAATTTTCATTTTTTGAAAGCGTATTTGAATTTGAGTGGCTGAAAATCATTGCAGATGTAGATGGCAGTATGCAAATATCGTATGTTACAGCCAATCTTGATTGACTGTCCGGATATATGCTAATTAAGCAGTCGTTGAAGATGCCAGCATTCTGAAATGTTTGAGGAGGTGTATTTAAATGCTGATATGAAGTGTTTATAACATTTGCAGGATTATTTTTGATAATATTCGTATTTCTATGGCTGAAAGAAGACAAATAAAAGACAGTGAGCGCTGATGTGCTATTGGATGCATTGAAGCAGGGTAGTCAATCAAAGATATCGCTATTTTCATTGGCGTTGATCATTCGGTAATTTCTCGATTATGGAAACAATTACAAACAAGTCAAACAGTTGTCTGGAGACATGTGCCCGCTCGTCCAAAGGTTACCACCCCCTCTGATAATCGGTATATTGCTATAGTAGCCAAGCGGAATCGACGAGCAACCTCCACAACTGTTACATCCATGGTTGTAGTGGCACGTGATAAGACAATATCTGCCAGTACTGTGAACCGAAGGCTCCACGTGAAGGGATTGTACACCCAAGTACCACGTTTTTTTGTTCCACTAACCGTCCAAGCCAGAGGGGCAAGATTAGAATGGTGTTGTCAACATGTCAATTGGACTGTCTCAGATTGGTGCAACGTTCTGTTCACGGACGAGTCCAGATTTGCCCTGGAATCAGATAAGCGTGTAAAGATCTGGAGAGAACGAGGCACATGCATTCAGGCGGCCAGGAACATCATCGGACATCATGCATTCAGAGGTGGTAGAGTCACGGTATGGACTGGAATTTCAATGGGATATAACATAGAGCTACATATTTTGGAAACTTTCCTATTGGAGGAATGGCCAGTGATGGTTGATCACCTCATTGAAAGCATGGAAAATTGTTGTAAAGTTTGTGTGATGGTCCGGGGTGGTCACATACTATATTAATGTAAGTTTTGTTTGATTTGTTTGCCTTTAAAGATCATTTTGTTAATAACCCAAATGTGATGTCATCATATCACTTATGAAAAGTAAATATTTTTTTTCATCTTTGTACATAATTCTTGTTTTCTTTAATGCATAAACACATTTGCAACCTTCATGTACAATTTTGAGTTAATCAAAGCTATACTTTTCCATTTTTGTTGATTTTACCGTCTGTGCTTAACTTTTGGAAGACAGTGTATAATGCATTTTAAAGCTATTTTCCTAAAATATTGAGATCCATTTTGTGCAAAATCCTTACATAATAGAGAAAAATGGAAGTGATATTTGAAATTGGCAGCCAAAAATACATCAGAAACGGTTAATAGTTTCTAGACAACTTTTCATGACTCTAATTTTGCAGGCCTATTTATTTTCATAATCTCATACTGAGTATCTTTTAAATGATTTGTTTTCATAAGAAGATGAAAAGTATAAATTTCACAGCAAAGAAAGATTTTTATTCATGTATCAATAGCAACAAAATTTGATGTATAAATTTGATGTATAATATTGTCTCTAAATTTTAATTGAAAAACATCTATATAAGAAAATTATTGACAAAATTAATTTTCATGGGAATAAAAAGGTCAGTTTCTTATTTTGTATTAAGAGCTGCAGATTTCCATTTCCTGGTTTGTTTCATACCTAGTATTATTTAGAGCAATAACCTAGTTAGAATAATCCTGTAAAATGAAATTTTGAGCTCTAGAAACAAATTCTTTTGAAAAATATATGTCTATTATACAGGGATGACAACCAAAGAGTATAATAAAATTTTCTGCAGGTTACCAAAATAAATTGACCAAAGACAAAGAACTGCATTATGGAATGTCAATTGTTATAGTGCTAGAGTCTAGAGAATGGTTTGGTTTGTTTTAAACTCATTCCAAAAGCAGTTTACAATGTCTACAACGACATACTATTATTGCTGTAAATTTTCATTGATTATATTATAGTAACACACATTTTTCAGGGTTATTGAGCTTGAGCCATCTTCAAATATTTACCAATTACCTTGAAACTTTGAGTCTTATTTTCTCATGACAAAGTACAAAAGTAGAAGTTGTCACATTAAATATTTCAAAATACATTTATTGAGTGGCACTCTAATGAACATACTGACCTATTATGCACACTGCCATAAACCAATAGATGCTAAATTTCATTCAAGTACTCTAGAATCAACTTTTTTTTTTATAAAATACATTTATTCAAAAAATATATATTTTAGCATAAAAATAAATTAATTTTTTTTATAGGTGTATACTTGTAATAGATATAATTAGATGTAAATTTAAAATAAAATTACCTGACCAGTTGCTAGGTAAATAGCAGTAACAATGTTAGCTGCCTGTGCATTAAAACCACCTATACTTCCTGCCATAGCAGAGCCTATGTAATTTTTAGAAATATTCAATTTCACTAATGTTACAACATCAGTTTTCAGTACCTACAAGGAAAATGCCAACATTTTAGTAAAAATCAACTATGAATGAAAAAGAAAACTAAAATGAAACAAAGGAATGACCATTACTATTTTCTTGAAATCCAATAAGTACAATTCAATGAGTTTTATGTATTAATGGATTATCTATATAAGAGGATTTAGTGTTAGACATTCATAACAGAAATTCTATTTTTTAGATAAATGCAAAATTAAATTATTTTTAATCCCTTCAGCATCAGGATGAAGAAGGCTGTTTTGTGCCTTTGAAACCAGTTGACCAGTTTATATTTGTTTTTATGCTGTATTTATGAAGATTTAATTTTATCATGTAATTATTGCAATAGATTTTTGAGAGTTTCATTTAATACTTTTATGGTAATAGAAAATGAATAGCTGTTGTGGATTTCCAGATGACTTCCTGGGTAAACAAGTGATTCAACTTTTAACATTATATATTATTCCATGAATTCAACAGCGATTTATTGTCAGATAACTAATTTTCTTCCTACGTCAAACAAAATTTTATCTTTATCATCTCACACAAAACAAAAATATATCCATATGAATACTATTATTCATGTGGTGGTGGTGGTGTCGTGTCCACACGAGTCAGTCGCTTAAATAGATCCATGAGCGAAGACCACGGCCCCTGGCGATCTCAATAATGCTATGGGAGTAGAACATCTCCGTGGAAGTTCCACAATGTTTTGAAGTGTTGCCAAAATGGCAGGACATGTAAAGACATATTCAGGAGAGAGTTCAGTTTCGGGACAGTTTCTACAGTCCTTGTAGACCTTAGTTCCATTTTCATCGATTTTCATACCCCTGTAGTGACGTGTACGAAGTCATACAATTGTTTTTGTTTTTGTGATGATTCTTTCTTCATTTATTTCACAGATTTGGTCACTTTCTCGAATTGAGCATTCCCTAAGTTTGAATCTTGCCATTGCATTCGCATTACCAAAGGTGGCGCAATTTACGTGGCCACTATTTAGGTGTCTCGCTTTTTTGGCCAGATTGTTGGCAATCTCATTTCCCTCGATATTAACATGTGCAGGAATCCACTGCAGGGTGCAACTTTTCTCTAGTTGTTTGATCCTGTCAAGGAGGAGATGTATATCACCAGCAAGTCTTGAGCATCCCAATTGGATTGCCTCAATGGCAGCCTTAGAATCACTAAAAATAACCAGGCCATTAGCCCTATCGGAATCTGAAAGAGAGATACAGATATTCAGAGCTTCCTGTATTGCAATAAGTTTGCTGGTGTAATTGGATGCAATGAGGCCCGCTCTAATTTTTTTCTGTATAATTTTGTCATTTGGTAAAATGAGGTGTATTCCAGATCCTCCATTTAAAATGGTTTCATCAGAGAAACCATCAGCATAGGCATGAACAAGAGTCTCCCTAGAAAAGGATTCAATCGTTTTAGCTCCTTTGGCTTTGATGGTATCTGCCAATTCTTTCTTTGAACAGGAGTCCAAAAGTTATGTGCTTAGTTTGGTATTATCAGGGAGGCAAGAAGGAAGAACCGGTTCTTGATAAATCTCAAATTTGCTGTGTTCGAGGTCATGGTTTCTCCTTATTTCTTGGTCAAATTGAAAAGGGGATGAACGCTTGAGTCTCATCTTACCTGTGCAATTTTCAAAAGTCTGTCTGGATATATGTTCCAACGTGTTACTCCTAGCCTTATTTGTAAATTTGATGGTATTATACATTCTCCTTCTTTCAAGTGTTTCAAGACCACATTCGCGCACAATTTTTTCATTGCATGTAGAGGAAACAGCTCCCGCTATGATCTTAGCAGCTCTTGCCTGGACCCTTTCTAGTTTATCCAGGGCAGTCCTAGAGGCGTGGGCCCAAATGGGCGACACATATTCCAAAATAGGTCTCACTAACGAAGTGTAAGTAGTTTTAAGAGTTTTAGGCCGAGCTCCCCAGTCTGTGCCACATAGACTTTTGATGATATTCAATTTCTTAAGATTTATTAATTTTAATTTTCTTCAGATCTATTGGCACAGTTTTTAATGTGCTCAGTAAAATGAAGTTCTGTGTCCATAGTCATTCCCAAGTATTTAGGGTTTTTCAGCATAACAAGCGGGGTGTCGTTAATGTAGATTTTAGGATCCAACTGTTTTCTATGTTTTCTAGCTGTTGTGAAGATGCTGAAATTTGTTTTTTGGGTATTGATCTGCAGCTTTAATGTCTTCAACCAATTCATAATGCCATTTAATGAATTGTTTATTGATTTCTCAGACTCTGAAATTCTGTTGTCAGTATGCCATATAGCTATGTCATCAGCATAGCAAGCAACCCTTGCACCCTTAGTAAGGTGTGGGTGAATGTCATTTACATACATCAAGAAAAGCAGGGGGCTAAGTACAGAGCCCTGGGGGACACCTGCAAAAGTTTTCCTGTCTTTAGATAGTATTCCGTTATATCACACTCTAATTCTTCTATTTCTCAAGACGTCAGCAATCCATATCAGGGCATTGCCTCTAATTCCATGTAGATATGCGATTTGTATGAGTTTTTGCCTCCATACTGTGTCAAATGCTGAGGACATGTCCAGGAAGACAGCAATGGTCTTTTTGGTAGGTGTTTCCTGAAAGCCATCTATAATAGACTGGCTTAAATAAAAAAGCTGGTCTTCAATGGAGTGCCGTTTTCTGTATGCAGTTTGATAGAAATTTAGTCTTTTGTTTTTTGAGAGCTCTTCCATAATGCTGGAATGAATGATTCCTTCTGAAATTTTGCATAATACACTAGTAAGAGCAATCGGTTGATAGTTTTTGCATTCTGAGGCTGGTTTGTTTGGTTTTAGCAGAGGAACAATAATAGAGGTTTTCCATGACTTTCGAAGTTTACCCCTTATCCATATGGTATTGATTATCCTAAGATGTTCTTTAGCTGTTTCACCAAAATGCCTAATCATTTCTCCAAAAATGAGATCAATGCCAGGAGATTTCTTTGCGGCAGTGTTTCCAATAGCTGTTTCCAGTTCTTGTCTAGTGAAGACTCGAGTAAAGGAATCATCATGTCCATATTCTCTGGCTTCCCGAACGATCTTTTTAACATATATTTTAATATTGTCTTCTTTCTGAAATGTTATCCTGCTTACATTGCTGTAGTATTATTCATGTTAAATAGTTTTAAATGTACATTTGTTTTACTTTAGGCATTAACAAAAATCATGTTTTTTAACACCCTATCCTCAACCAAAAACTGCAGTTCTAATACATCCAACTCTTTTTTTACAAGGTAGATACGTTCCTCAGAAATTCGTGAAAAAAAAAAATAACCCGTGTAAAAAAAGATAAGTTTCCTATAGTAAAATTGGGTAAGCGTTCCATGTTATCCGAAAACCGTGTAAGATGAAATAAAGAACTATATTTAGTTTAAAAATCATGTAAAAAAATGCTGAAAACTGTAAAAGTTCTGATATGCATACGAATGATATATACATACATATACAATTTTATTGAGCAATAAAACTCTTAAAATACATAATTCATAGGTAAAAATAAGTAGTGCAAGCAAAAAAAAAAGGGGGGAATCTGTTAATCCAAAATTAAGAATAGAAAACTCAAAATTAAAAATAGAAATAAAGAAATAATATTTAGTTACATAATTATTCGTCACTACTTGATAATAAGAGCAATTGTTTGCGATGAACTGAACCAAAGTTGTTACCATCACTAGAGATATCCACATCCGTTAAGCTCTTTAATGGAGACTTTCGTCAGGTAATACTGTTTTGAACCGCCGAACTACTTTCCGAAAGGCCTTGCACTGTCGACTTTTTTATTAAAAAATCTGTTATAGACAGTTGAACTTTTGGTTTTTCTAAGTTCTTTATACAACTCTTGATACCCAGCAAACAATTCTTCATATCTCATTCGAATTTTAGGGCATGTTCCATGTTTGGATCAATTTTTAAAAAATGATTCACAATACATTTCCCAAACGTTAGACCCTCGCCAATTAAACTAGCAGTTAGTTGACATATTTCGGCCTCTTCCTCATTATCGCTATTATGATCCTCAGTACTATTACTGTTATCTGTTATTAAATCAATCAGATCATCCACATCTAGAGGTTTATCTATCATTAATTCGTCGATGTCTTCAATTTGTAGGCCCTCAAATTTTTCTCCTCTAATTTCATGTGCCAAGGCTATAATTTTAGAAGACTCCATCGTTGTTTGGGGCAATGAGTTACCACTCTTGACGCATTCTGGCCAAAGTGCTTTCCAGTAAGCATTTAATGTTGATACCCTTAACTTCTCTTTGGCCAATGAAGCATATGTAATGCAATCCATAATCGAATATTTTTTCCATGCATCAACGATTGTGAGGTTGTTCTTCTCTACTGCATCTAAAATATGTTGAAATGCTAGTTGAATATAATACAGCTTAAAGGTAGCAATTACACCCTGGCCTAATGGTTGAATCAAGGAAGTGGTATTAAGTGGCAAAAAGATTACTTGAACATTTGGATGCTCTAATACAGGATGACTGGGTGACTTATCTACGACCAAAAGTACTTTAAAATCAAGACTCCATATATTGCTCCATATATCTTTTAACTTTAGGAACAAAGCATTCTTCAAACCATTCTGTAAATAGACCTGCTGTCATACAGGCCTTTTTATTCACCCTTCAATGAACCAGCAACTGTTGAATGTTTTTCCTCTCAAAGCACATGGCCTTAAGGATCAGTTGATTAAAAGAGGATTTAAAATTTTGTCACCATAAGCGTTGCTACACAATAGAGTCACCCAATCTTTAGTAACTTTAAACCCACTAGCAATTTTTTCAGATTTTGCTATAAAAGTTCTGGCAGGCATTTTTTTTTTTCCAGAATAGACCAGTTTCATCAGCACTGAAAATTTGGTCGGGAACATAGCGCCCATCTTTGATTATTTTGGCTAGTTTTGCTGGAAAGCTTTTAGCAGCCTCTTCATCTGCTGATGCAATTTCTCCTTTAATTTTTAAATTATGAAATGCATTTCTTTTAAGTAATCCTGTTAGCCATCCATCACTAGCCGAAAATTATTTTCTCTTATCTTGACGACTTGTTGATGGCTCCGATATCTGCACTTGCTTATAAATTCGTAGTGCCTTTTGCTTTATAATATTTTTATCTGCAGGTATTCTCTTTTGCAATAAATCCTCTATCCAAAGCACTACACATTTTCCATTTTTACTAACACTTCATCTCTAATGTATGATGATGTTTTGGAACTAAGTTTTGATGCACAGATGACAGATTTTCGTATGGCATTCTCATTTTTCTTAATGGTTCTGATAGTAGCTTCGTTCCAAGTCAAAATCCTTGCCCACAGATGTTTCACCTTCACCTCTCGCAAGATAGTCCAAGATTTTTAATTTAACTTCTAAAGAAATGGGTTGCCATTTACGAATCTTTGAAACTTTGTTAAAACGACATTTTGTTAAATGTTATTTAAGGCAAAAATTTTACCTAGATAAAAATACCTTTTTTCACTTCTTAAGGTCAGAAATGTTCAAATACACAATTGATAGCACTATGTATAGCTGATAACACGAACAATTGATTAAATATTGTGAGCTAATAAACTTAAACAATTTAATGATGCAATATGTTATGTAAATGTCATACGGAATGGGTAGGTAAGAGTTATCGAATAAGGGGATTCCCCAGTAGTTACTGGGGGGTTCCCCTTAATAAGGGGAGATCCCTTCGAATAAGGGGTTCCCCAGTGGTTACTGGGGAATCCCTTTATTTTATAACATTGTAGCAGTGCTGCCTAATTTTTGAAGTGTGTTAAAAAAACGTGAATTTTTTTATACATTGGTACCAAAGACTGCAATTTATACTAGACCGCTCGTGGTCACGTACATAAGTATAAGACAATGACTTTGAAATCATGTTAAATCAAATAAATTTTTCAAAAAAGGAAAACTTTTTTTGAACCGTGTAGCTTCAAATTCATGTAAGAAAAGAGTTGGGTGTATATGTTTTTCTAATATAATATTAAATTTCTAATGTAATTAAAAAGTTTTAAAATTTTTTATCATCAAAAATCAATTTAACAAGGAAACAACATGCACAAAAGTATGTACAATTTCATAAGCTTTACCTCTTTAACTACTTTTTCTGGTATGGTAGCTCCACACACTACTTGTTTGCCTCGTCCTTGAATCCTGAAATTGTAAAAGCATGTTTATTCATTTTCAAATGAAGCAAGCTTTATAAAGGGTAAAATGTCATAACCAGCAGAGCTTGTAAAATTAAAAGTCAAATTGACTCCTACTACTAAAAAATTAAAGCAAACTTTCAAATTTGCAAGTCATTTTTGCTACTTTTTAACATTTGAAATTTTAATTTAAAAATGGCAAGAAGAAAAGCTGAAGCAAACTTTCAAATTTGCAAGTCATTTTTGCTACTTTTTAACATTTGAAATTTTAATTTAAAAATGGCAAGAAGAAAAGCTGATGTCTCACTCATATACTACACATATTTATACTGAAAACAAGAGTGTAATAAATTTAAATTTTTGAATTGATATACAATTTTAACTTCCATGAAAATTTATATTATAACCATTGCCCTTTTTAAATATAAGTATAAAATAGGCAGACATCAAAAACTCATGTGAGAGGAAAAAAATAAATAACATGGGTGAATTTTGTGAGTCATATTTGACTTGCATATTTTTAATTAATGAATATATATATATATATATATATATATATATATATATATAAACTCTTTATTTTTAAACCCCCCCCCCAACCATATGCTATTCCATTGTGTAAAGTTTGCTACAATAAAATTTGCATAATGTTAATTAACCTCCTTTAAGTTTCAATATACTACAATTCAATCATTTCACCTTAGCATACTTATATGATATTTTTGTTTAATAAATAATACTTATGCAATCTTATTGTCTATCAATAAATTTAATTTTTACAATTTTACAAACAGTAAAAACATATTTTATTGATAAATATAGTAATAAAAATTAAGTGTTTAAAATAAAATATATCTGTATTTGTGAATATAAACCTCTGTTAGGAAAATACCATAAAACAGAACATAAGGATACTAACCCATTTCAAACCCAAAACAAGTGTTCTTTTAAATATGAGAAACAGAGCAGTTGCTCCATAAAACAGGAGAGCATCTGTAGACACATTCTATAGTTTATTTTCTTAAAATCGATAGCCTTTCCCTTCCTACTTTCCTGACCCGTAACCATAGCAGAGTTATCCTCAAATGAGTATGTACGCTTTCTTTCTCCACTTCACTTGAGGCTGGTAAGGGTGATTCCCCCTTAAAAAGTTATCTATCACACCAAGCTATCTTAAACTGATGTAGAGAAAGGGAGTGTCTCCTGATTTCGGGGAGCAGAGGAAAGAGGAAATTCCATGACCTTGAGTCGCCAATTTTAAAGAAAAAGATTATAATAAGTATTGTTGTTTTTAAAAAAATATAAGAAAATGATATATACTATTATCCATTATTATTATTTTTTTAAAAAAATACTCCCCATTATGGAAAACTACACAAATTTTAAAAAAGGAATAAAAATACCAATTAAAAAATTATTTAGGTGATCTCTGGTCATAGCTGATAATGTGCCTCATTCCTATTAAGTTTATTAATATTTGAGAATACTAAGCATAATTGTTAACAAAGTACTGTTTTAAATCTCACTAGAGAGTCATTCCATGTCAAATCAATCAGCCTCACAACCTGACCTCTTTGGTTTTGGATTAAATTTGGTATGCTGGTATTACCCCTTACTAATGGGTTAAATTTTTTCAGTATTTTAAGCAATACTTTTTGAGCTATGGTGCTTTAAAAAACAGAAAAATACTCACATAGCTTAGTACTCGATTATACATACATTGGTTTATAATTAAGATAAAGGCAAATTATAGCTCTACTAAAAAGTTATTGTGCAAGTTTTAATATATGTTATGTTAATTTAACATTTCAAGGTCATTCAAGTTTACTTTAACTCTAAATATTTCAAAAGGCTGCAAATTTAAAAATCTTCAAATAATATACTGTAAAGATACAGTAATTATCTATATATCCTGTAAATTTTATCACAGGACATCACATATAAATAATAATTTTGTACATAGTAGGTCATATATCAGACGTGCAGAAAATATAAAATTCATAAAGACTCCTACATTTTTAATGAATTCAAAAAAAAAAAAAAAAAAAAAAAATTAAAAAAAAAATAAGAAAATCCTATCAAGTTAAACAAACAATCATTTTTATACGTTATTTAATAGAAAAGAAATCGGATTAACTTTAGAATGAGTCTTCCTCAGCATAGTATACACTTTACAAATGAATTTATTACAAAATACATAAAATTAAAACAGTATTACTTTAAAAGATGACATTCTATATGCAATAGTATACAACAAATTTATTAACATCATTCCTGTGGATATAGATAGCATGCTTCATTCATGAGAAAGACATGTTTTGTAATATTTTTTAAACGCCAAAAATTTGAAAATATTTTTATATCATTTTATATTTATTAAATCTGAATTATGTTTTGACATGGATTTTGCATTTGAGTTTAAATAGGTAATTTTGTTTTAACCAGTTAAGTTGCCAAAAGCAATATGTTTCAATTTGTGTGAAAATTAATTTAATGCCAAGTTTTTTTCACATAATGTATCTATACATAAAATTTTATAGATGTATATCAGGTCATGAGTTATCGTATCCATAGTTCACTGACATACACAGGTGGATATATTCCCAAAAGTATTCAGAATGAGTTCTGGGGGTTATAAAACATGCTTATCTGTTAAAAGCTTGAATTTCAATTTTTTAGAAGAAAAGAGTATTTTTCTGCAGTTACGTGATTTTCTTTTTTTTTTCACTATGAATTAATTCCTCATCCTAATTCCTCATCCATCACTGTCAGACCTAATAATAAATTGATAAATTGAAAGTGCCCTAGTAGATGGATGAAAGAAATTCATTACGCCACTTTGTAATTTATAGCTGTCTGGCTATTTTCAGTAAACAACCCAGACTTTTTTTACTTTCCTCATATACATAATGTATAAGGAAAGTATTGTGACGGGGTCGAAAATTCGAATTCGAGTTTTCGATGGGAGAGAACGTTTCAAGCATCCCTGATCATGAATCGAATATGTTTGAGGTGATGTCTGTGTGAAAGTATGTATGTGTGTGTAAAAGTATGTGTGTATGTGTGTCAGTGAGTCTGTAGAGACGATATTTCATGAACGAATGGAGCGATTCGAATGAAATTTGGTACAAAATTCACAATCCATGAACACTGGAAGCCTATTGTTTTAAAACACAATGGAATGTTCAGAGCCCTCCTAAATTTTCGAGTGAAATTTTGAAAAATATCATCAAAAAATCAAAATCTTTAATAAAGTTACGCAAATAGACATTTCTTATGTAATTTTTCCTTTGAAAACGATTAACATAAATTTCAGAATGCTAGCATGAACCGTTCTCGAGATATTGCACATTTTTCAAATAAATTTATCAAAAAGTTCCATAAATTAAAAAAAAATATTAACTGTTAAGAAACATGTCCACTTTTCATATGTAATATCATGCGATAAATTTGGTGGGGTGACATCATTCTCGTGGATCTAACTCATTCCATTCACGAGAAAAGATACTTTGAGTAATACTTTTGTATTCGAAAGCCAATAGTCATTTATCTGCTGTAAGAATAACTTATTTCTCCGTCCATAACATTTGGTGAGATTTTGGCGATGAATTTGGCAGAATGTCGTCAACTTGGCAACATTTTTAAATGTTACCAAATTAACGAAAATCTCGCCCAATGGATAAAAATGACGCTAAATCAATTAAAATGACGACTAATTCAGGAAAATTCAATATCATTGAAAGAATATAAATATCTACTGTAAGAATAACATTTTTTTTAACTGCAAAAGTTGTAAATTCATTGCATTATATAAGGAAAGTCATGTGTTGCCCACATCAGATTTTTTTACTTAGGAAACACTCCTAACTCGCAATAGCTTTCTTGTAATAGCTGTTGATTGTGCATATGAATACATTAAAGCTTGTACAATTAAAGTCCTGAATTCATAGAATCATAAAAATCTGATGTGGGCAGCACATGACTTTCCCTACAGACTCAAATTCATATTTCCTTTATTTCTTTAATAATTCATTAGATTGAGTTTAATTGAACCAAATAACACTAAATTTACATTTTTAATCCAATTTTTGTTTTTATTTGGTAATCGGACATTTTTCTGAAATGGGCGTAACAAAAATGCAAGAAATCTCAAATATCTTGAGAATGGTTAGTCCTAAAGTATAATGGAGCATGTTATGTTATTTTCCTCTTCAAAAATTTCTTATAAAACAAGAATTTAATTGATGCATTTGAGCATTTAGTCTTTTTTTTAGATTTTGGCGGGCCATTTCATAAAAAAAGGGAGGTTGTTCTTTTCCGAATCATACCAAAATCTAATCAGCACCAGAGTATCCCCCAAGTAACTTATCAACTAAATGTTGTGCAATTTGGTCAATTAGTATTTTAGCTAGAGTGGATACATGAAATTTTTGTGGACCACCATTTTGTAAAAAAAGGCAGGTTCTTCGTTTCCGAATTGTACCAAATTCTAATCAGCACCAGAGTATCCAACAAGTAACTTATCTACCAAATTTTGTGAAATTTGGTCAATTAGTATTTTAGCTAGAGCGGATAAATGGAATTTTTACGGGCCATTTTGCAAAAAAAGGCGGGTTCTGTTTTTACGAATCGTACCAAAAACTAATCAGTACCAGGGTCACATCCAAGTGACTTACCTACCAAATTTTATGAAATTCAGTCCATTAGTTTTTGAGTTAGAGTGGATACATACATTGCACAGACACACACACAGAAGTCACGCTAAAAATAGCTTTTTCGTATTCTAGAGGTCTCGAAACATGTAGATCTGTCGAAAACTCGAACTGCAATTTTCGACATTATTCCAATACTTTCCCTATATATTACCATGCATTGCAGGGAAAGTAAAAAAGCATCTATACATAATGCTTAAGTAGTTTTAAAGATCTCTTTTTTTTTTATAAAGTGTCATAGGTAATTTTATAAAATATTATACACTTTGCTTCATAAAAAAACATGTAGTATGATCTTCTATATAATAAAAGGCAATGTCTGTGTGTCTGTCTTATACACTATACGTTTCGCGACCGCGCGTCGGAGAGCTACGAAATTTGGCAATCGGAGACCCGGGGGGGAGGGAAGGGGACACGTGAAAACCGATTTTTAAAATTTTAATTATTTTTTTATTTATTTAATGTTTTATGCGATTTCGACCGTTTTTTGCCCTTTTTGCCCTTTTTTCTCCACGATCCAGACATCGTAGAAAAAAACAAATTACACCATCGGAAAGAGCAGAGAATTTCGAGTAAAAATATATCAATTTCAAATCTGAATTTCGATTTCTAATATTTTTTAAAGATTTTAAAACAAAAGTCACTTTTTGCTCAAGAAAACGATTTTTGGTTTTTAAATTCTCGCATCGTGAAAAGTACTCATAATTTCGACTAATAATTTACATTTTCAGAAAGGTCAAACATCTGGCATTCTTACAAGTCTAATCTGGTCCAGAAATAATGAAAATTGCCTTCAGGATCGCAATTTTAAAGACGTCATGATTTTAAATTTCTCGCCGTTCCGCTCGGCGTGACGCTTCGTTTCTCCCCCGCTGAAGCAGGGAAGGTGATGGGTGGGGACGTCAAGGTGGAGGTGACGTCACGGTTCTGAATAGAGCGCCTTTGCTCTATATAAATTATTATATTTATATTTTAAATGATGGGACGATCTGGATTTTTTAAATGTATATTTTAACTTTTGGATATTTTAATTTTATGGATATTTTAAATGATGGAACAATGAAACAATGGAATGAGGATGATGGAATTAAGCATATGGTCATTTTAAATTGCAAATTAGCGCGCGGGAAGTTAGCGGTAGGCCCGGGTTCGATTCCCGCCACTGCCAAAACTGCCGCCGTGTTTACGTGGAATACGATCACGTTAAATATGTGGGTCCGTAAGTCCTTCCGAGAGGTTGGTGGTAGGGGAAGGAGGATACGGCCCCTGTGGATGCCTCCCCCACTGGGTTCCCGTCTAAATTGGGTGAATATGTAGAAAGTTATGGAGATTGTCGCGGAGGGCGCGGCAGCCCAGTGGTTAGCGCGCGGGAATTGCACTCAGTAGGCCCGGGTTCGATTCCCGCCACTGCCAAAACTTACGCCACGTTCATGCAGAGTACGATCACGTTAAACATGTGGGTTCGTGAGTCCTTCCGAGAGATTGGTGGTAGGGGAAGGAGGGTACGGTCTAAATTGGGTGAATAAAAAGAAAGTTATGGAGATTGTCGCGGAGGGCGAAGTAGCCCAGTGGTTAGCGCGCGGGAATTGCACGCGGTAGGCCCGGGTTCGATTTCCGCCACTGACATGGAGTACGATCACGTTAAACATATGGGTCCGTATGTTTTTCCGAGAGGTTGGTGGTAGGGGAAGGAGGGTACGTTCCCTGTGGATGCCTCCCCCACTGGGTTCCGGTCTAAATTGGGTGGCACATCCTGGCCGTCCAACCAGTTACCAGGCCCGGGTTCGATTCCCAAAATTGCCGCCGTGTTTACGCGGAGTACGATCACGTTAAACATGTGGGTCCGTGAGTCCTTCCGAGAAGTTGGTGGTAGGGGAAGGAGGGTACGGTCTAAATTGGATGAATAAAAAGAAAGTTATGGAGATTGTCGCGTAGGGCAAAGTAGCCCAATGGTTAGCGCGCGGAAATTGCACTCGGTAGGCCCGGGTTCGATTCCCAAAATTGCCGCCGTGTTTACGCGGAGTACGATCACGTTAAACATGTGGGTCTGTAAGTCCTTCCGAGAGGTTGGTGGTAGGGGAAGAAGGGTACGGTCCCTGTGGATGCTTCTCCCACTTGGTTCCGGTCTAAATTGGGTGAATAAAAAGAAAGTTATGAAGAATATCGCGGAGGGTGAAGTACCCCAGTGGTTAGTGCGCGGGATTTGCACTTGGTAGGCCCGGGTTCGATTCCCAAAATTGCCGAATAAAAATAAAGTTATGGAGATTGTCGCGGATGGCACGGTAGCCCAGTGGTTAGCGCGCGGGAATTTCACTCGGTAGGCCCGGGTTCGATTCCCGCCATTGCCAAAACTGCAGCCGTGTTCACGCAGAGTACGATCACGTTAAACGTGTGGGACTGCAAGTCCTTCCGAGAGGTTTGTGGTAGGGGAAGGAGGGTACGGTCTCTTTGGATGCCTCCCCCATTGGGTTCCGGTCTAAATTGTGTGGCACTTCCTGGCCTTCCAAGCAGTTACCTTACACCTTTCTGGTAGGTCGCGCCAACGAGTTTGCCACGGTCAGAATTTTTAAGGGTAGCGAACAGGCTGGTCGCCAAAGGCGGCTAGTAAATCAATAATCGTATGAATTTTGTTTAATACATAGTTTGTGGAGAAAACCAATTGTGTACATTTAGTTTTTGAGGATTTAAAATTTTAATTCGATCTTTGTATTACAATTACTGTATGACATGTTATTCCATTTCTTACTATATATCGAATATTTCTCTTGTTTTTCTTTTTGAAAGTTTCAATTTCATTTTTAAACTATTTACATGCATTAGCACATGTTTGCTTCACAGCATTACGAAAAATTCCATAAAGTAGATATAATTATAGGATCATAAAATTGTAATAATGTTCTAACAATGACTCCATTTTAAAAATTGGCATACTTCATTTCCAAATAACAAATATGTAATACAATACTTTTTTCAGAATTTTAAATTTAGTTTTCAAAAATATTCAAGGTCAAAGGTCATATTTGTAACCTTGAAAATGAAAAAATATTTTTTGAATAAATTTCACATCAAATTATTATAATACACACAGAATGCTTTAAAATAATAAAAATTAACTATATGCACACATGTTTGCTTCACAGCATTATGAAAAATTCCATAAAGTGATATAATATTATATGTTTATAATAATGTTCTAACGACGGTTCCATTGGTATGCTTCATTTTAAAATAATAACGATGCAATGCAATTTTTTTCCAATTTTAAATTTACAGTTTTTTAAAATATTCAAGGTTAAATGTCATTTTTTCAGAATTCTAAATTTACAGTTTTCAAAAATATTCAAGGTGAAAAGTTGTATTGATAACCTTGAGAATCAAAAAATATTTTTTCAATTATTTTCACATCAAATTATTATAATACACACAAAATACCTTAAAATAACAAAACCTCATATTTATAATCATAATAGGTGATGAGATATGAATTTTTAAAATTAAGTCTATCAAAATTTTGCAATTTTTAAGGTCACATATTTTCTGAACCAGAAAGTATTTGGAGGTAATATTTATATGTTGTTAAGTGCCTTCAACCACCATACCACTTTTTTTTTTTAAATGAAAGCGGTCAAGTTGAAAATGTACATTTTATTTGTTGATTTCACATAAAATGACATTAGAACAAATATGCCCCTGCTATGTGTTGACCTTCTGTGTGGATATAATACATCCTAAATAATTTTGTTCAATACAGCCTAAATAAGCATGCATAATACATGTATATGGGGGATACTAAATAAAATAGACGAATTTAGCGGAATATCGCCAACTTGGAAAGTTTTTTAAATGTTGCCAAATTGAAGAAAATATTACCAAATTCATAAAAATGTCACCAAATTGATAAAAATAACACTAAATCAATAAAAATGGAGATTAATTGTTGAAAATTCAATATTTTGGAAAGGATATAAGAATCTTCTATAAGAGAAGATACTTTGGGTAATAGTTTTGTATTTGGACGCCATAAGTTTATCTACTATAAGAATAATCTATTTCTATGACCATAATGCCTGACGAAATTTTGATGATGAATTTGGTGGAATATTGCTAACTTTGTGAGTTTTTTAAATGTTGCCAAATTGATTAAAACATTGCCAAATTGATAAGAAATGTCACCAAATTGATAAGAATGATGCTAAATCAATGAAATTGACAACTAATTGATGAAAATTCAATATTTTGGAAAGAACATAAAAATAACCTAGTTCTCCATCTGTAATGCTTGGTGGAATTCTGGTGGCATATTACAACTTGGTGACTTTTTTAAATGTTGCCAAATTGATAAAAATGTTATCAAATTGATAAAAATGTTATCAAATTGATAAAAATGTCACCAAATTGATAAAAATGATGCCAAATGGGATGCAATGTTTTGCAAATTTTTAATTTCATCATATGATGATCCAATTATATAAGAATCCATTTATTATATAAGAAATGCTCTTCTAAATATTGCTAACTTGGTGATATTTAGCTCCACATTGACGAAATATCATCAAAATTGCAAAAGTGACACCAAGTTGAAAATGACGCCTAATTGATGAATTTATTATTAAAATATTTAAATATATGGACTATTTCTTATTGAGGATGGTATCAATACTGATAATTGTTAATTTAGAGTTGTGTAAAATATAAATTAATTGGGTATGAAATAGTTTTATATTTCGTCATCCGGAAAAGCGCCAAATGTACAATTTAATGGTACAAACGTGCTGTGGATTTTTCATCACTGTTTCACTGTTAAAAAAGTAAATTCATTGCATTATATAAAGAAGGTCATGCGCTGCCCACATCACATTTTTTTAATATTAGATGTGAAAAGAGCAAGGCAAATAGTGTAATTCTGAGCATGTTATTACACAAAATTTCATTTTTACTCTACAAATAGCACATTTGAATTCAAAAAATTTAAATTCAAATATTCTCTCAATAAGCTTTTTTAAACATTTCTCTGCAAACATGCTGATCAAAATATTCTGTTTAGTAAAAAATGTCATGGTGTCATGGGCACTCAGTCAAAATTTTGATAAATCATTGGGACATGACATCAGAAATTTTTATAAAGAGTAAATACAGAAATTAACCATGATACCAAAATATTAATTAACTAATTTTGAAAACTTCTACACTGCCTAATCAGTGGAATATTCAAAATAAAACTAACCATGAAGAACTAAAATAGAATAAGCATTTTTCCTACCAATTTACAGCAGCAGATTTCTTATCTGAACAGTAGTTTCCACTGAGGCTGAGAATTTCAACTGTAGGAAATATTTCACGTAACTTGATCAAGGCTTCATCTGATCCCTAAAGTTATTGAAAACAGATAACATCATTATTAGAAAATTCCATTAAGCATGGATAATGTGCAAGCACTTACATTTAGAGTAGATATCCAACGTGACTTACTTTCGACAGCATATTCATTCCCATTGCATCACCAGTAACAGCTTTAAATCTAAAGAAAGCCAAAGGTCCAGCTATTTGAACTTGAATATTCTGAAGTCTTGCAAATCTGCAAATCATTTCGTCGATATTCAGAATATAATGATCTGTACATGTATAATTTAAAGTTTGTTAATTTTCTCTTTATACAATTCCACATTTTTCTAGAAATTATTTTCAATGTATGGTTATTCTTTCTTGCTGGTAAGATTATTCATGTTCCAAGTTTCTAAGACAATTGATGAGATATTAATAAAAAAATGGTTCTTTTCCACAGAAAAAATAGGGGAGAGTAGGGCACCTTGGAACACCTTAAATGTTAAGATCAGGTTTGAAATTGAAATCTTCTTATTTTATGTACTACTAGATAGCTCTACCTTTTATTTGCTACTGTATTTTGAAAGCACTACTACAATTAAGTAATAATTTATCAAACATTTTCAGCTTTTATAATAGTCAAACTTTTATGTAAATTTTCTAAACAGTAACAGTGGGATTAGAATTTATTTTATTTAAATAAAACTTTATATTAAATAACAGACATGTTTATTGCGAAATTAAATGTAAAATGGTCATTGTAGAGTTAAGGCTAAAAATATAGGAGCCTTCAAAAAAAATTTGGATTTGGATGAAAAAATTTCTGGACACAGTGGGTCACATGATAATAAGATAGTAGGGCATCTTGAAGCCCAATTTTTTTTTTCCTGCAGTAACTGCTGTATATAATGATTTTCATTTGCTGTGGATGTTAGATTTTGGCCTTTATTAATATTTTTTCCTATTGAAGGCACTGTCCCAAAGATGACCGAAGATGACACTGTCCCAAAGAGGTGTCCCACCAGATGGGGCTTCTAGTGCCCCAAAGTACCCTACCAAGTGAAGCAACTTGGGACACTGGAAGGGTTTAAAAAAAAATAATTATGTATGAAACATTTAAAGTGGATTATACTTTTATCTTATGCAGAAGTGTTTAATCTATATGAGGTAAATGTTTAGTTTAGATAGAATTATAAAAAAAAAAGCTGTCCCTCACTTTTGCTTATTATGCAAACCGTTTTTCTTAAAAATAAATTTGAGGAAAATAGTATGGTGTCACTAAGTAAAACAAAACAAATTATTTGTATTTCACAAAAAAGATGTTTAAATAAAGTGGCCAATAATGTTGCAAAGATAAAGTAAACTATTTTCATTTAATTTTACTCAATAAATAATTTTAAAAAAATGGATGAGCCTACTGCGTGGAAAACCACAAGTCCAGTAAGGACAAGAAGAATAACCGTAATTGTAAATAATACAATTAAATCAAATAACCAAATTATACGCAAATATTCGAAATGAGGACAAGTAATTAAAATATATAATAATAACATTTATTTCAAACACTTCATGCATTATGGTCATATTAATCAATAGTATTTATACATAATTACAATTAAATTCCTTAAAGACATATATTATCATACTAGACTTTCAAAATAAACTCAAAGACAGATACCTTCAGTTCCACATATTTTAATTTACAAATTTCTAACATCCTATAACTGCCTTTTAAATTGGCTCCCTCTTTTATATGAGGCAAAAATGTGTAGAAGGGTTAGAGAGTGTTATGATAACCTTCACAGAGATAAGTGTATTAAATTGGCCTACCTCCATATGACCGCTGCTGTCGAAGCTGCAGAAACCACTGCCTTGTAGATGGGCTCAGTTTAGCTCAACCTGGGCAACTTGTTTCGACCAGCACATTTCATAAAACTCCTCCTTTCACATTTTTAAAAGCTCAATTTAACTCTCTCTTTCTGCCCCCTCTACAGGTACCTCAGCCTACCATTGGCTCAGCAGACGTTTTAAACACGCCCTACAGCATCACTATTGGTTCAGTTTCCTTGATTGAAATTGTGGAAGTTGAATATTTGTTTTGTTTGCAATACTGCTATGGCCATTTTCCCGCAGTCTACATGATATGACTTGACCTCAAGGGTCAACCCTTTCCACTCATCCAATGTCGGTGTCTCCATGAAATGCAAGCGCATCCTTTCGGGCTTCCTATGCACATCCGTCACAGGTGCTCTTGAGGGTAACTTACATATAAATTGCATGCCTATTTTAGGGACCATTTTCATAGGCACTGCTCCTTCTCTTTAGCAATTGTAATGTTATATTAGAATTGAAAATTCAATATAACAAAGCCCATCAAATGACATGGTATCATACATGCAAAGATGTATTTAAAGAGAGATTAGGGTTTAATTATGGCAATACAATATCTGATTTGTCATATGAAAGGGCATGTAAAATATTTTATATGGATGCAATTTGTAGTGGTGGATGTTATTTAAATGAAATTCTGAATATCTTCTGCTTTCAAATAAAAGAAATAGGTGTCATTACCTTAATTAACAAACCAGTAAAAAACAAATGAAAAAAATTTTAGAAATTATTTACATTTTTAGACATTACAAATTACGCTTATAATACATTCAAAATAATAATTAATAAAACATAATTAAGATTTAATATATTTAAGATTTAACATAATTAAGATTTAATTGTAAGATTTAGTTTATTCTTACCTACTAGTAGAATCAAAAGAATCTTTAAGGATTTCAAAATTTTCTTTCTTTTCAATCCATTTTTTTATATTCCTGTAATAAAGAAGAATATTAAGAGTATAAAAAGAGATAAAAAGAAAATATAGGAAAATAAATTATAGAAAAAGATAAATTTGCTACTTAACAAAACATCTCATTAACAAACTAAAGGACTGAAGATATCAGCTTGCTTCATGTTAATTTATGCATACATGTAAATTCACATTTTCCAAATTATTCCATGAGTAATAGATATTCTTTAAAATGTAAGTAGAGGTCTCATATGTAACAAAATGTGAAAATATGAATTCTATTTTATTTAAATATAATATACTAGCAGAAGTACTTGGCTTTACCTAAGATAATACTGAAACAAAATTAACATGATATAAAATCTGTCATATTTTAGCCATAAATGCACTTCTTATTAAACTTAACAAACCAGTAATAAAAAAATGGATACATTTTCAAACTATAGGATGATCGTAAACATGGAACCTAGGGCCACATTCCACTCATAGTGCCAAAAAAGAGTAAAATTACATATCCACGTTGATCTTTCAACAGTGAAAAAAAATAGACTTCACTAAATTTGAAGTTTTACATTTCCATTCGCATCTTCGCATCAGAGGAAGACACAAATTGGAATCTGAGGGCACTGTTGCACAGTCAAGACTGCTAAATCCTCTCGCAAAATCCTGGTATGATTACAAGTTCATACTGGTACTGATACGGGTACTGGGGTAGCACCAGGTGGTTGGACTAAAAGGGCTTGAGCCCCCATGTCAGTGAGGTGTAATTCACTATCGGAGCATTTTTGCATCTTTGTCGGGGATAACTTGCAGTATTTATAAATTTTGTTATGTGTATTAATTCAATTTTTTGCAATTTTTTATTTCAATTTTATTTTTCAGTTTGCAAAATATTCTTAAAATAAAATAAATAATATTTTCATCCAGAAAAATTTCTTAATTTCATTTCTATAAAACCACTAGATATGCAAGCATTTTCTTGTGCTCTCTTGACTGCCAGGGTTGTGGGTTCGAATCGCACATGCAAGCACGGATGTTGTAGTGTTGAAATGAAGTCAAAATGTCACAATATGTGATTTTGGGTTATGTAACTGTTATGCCGAGATTTGACAGTTCTAAATTTAATTAATAGTTCAAAATTTGTAATAGCTTAAAATTCATTATTTTCCCCTTTCCCTTCAAAATTCAAAATTTATTTGTTGTTTTTGAATATTTCGGTGATTTATTTCCCCTTTAACGTAATTTGTTATCTTTTTAATGTTTTTATTATTCAAAATTATACGCAATGCATCCTTAAACGTTAAAATATCTTTTGTTAATCTTTTGGCTTTTCGCTCTTGTGTTTTAACTTCAATTCACTTCATTCACGAGTTTGCAGAAAAGATGCATTTTTTTAAGAGAAAAGTGGACTTCTTATCAGTTTTCCCCCTCACAGCTGCATTTGGGGTGCCATCACATCTGGTGGGTTGCTGTGCGGTGGGTTGCTGTGCGGCGGGTTGCTGTGCGGTGGGTTGCTGTGCGGCGGGTTGCTGCATTGGGAGAAGTGATCCTTTTCTGATTCTTGGCATAACAGCGTTTTATTTCCGCAGTGTATGCGTGGGCACTCGGCGCGAAGCGCAGAGTTTCGCTCGCCAAGTTTGGCGTCTCCTGGGAGACAGGCGTGTTGCCTGACATTCGATTCCTGACCGGCACTGTGGTAGGTGATGTGCTTTTCGCCGGAAAAGATCCGTGGATCGGGGCCCCAAATGCAAGGGCGCCCGTATCCCACGGTCGCTGTAAGAATGATAAATTCTAGTTTCTTTGAAGTTACGAAGTGTTGGCTCTCTTAATAAATTCCGATGCAACAGAAACCCTGTGATCGGAAAGCCACTGAGAGGTACGGCCTAGGTCTCGAAAAGTGCTTCTAATGAGGACAATCGTGACTATCCAAGCCCAAGTCGATGTAGAGTCAACCACCTTTGATGGAAATTCTTGCTCAAGTGTGAAATTATGTACCCGATATTTCATCATCATAATTATGTGCCTGATTACAGTTGATTGCAGATGTGTTGATTACAGAAATTATGTGCCTGATTACACTATAAGTGCCTTTTCCATGCCGACAGTCTTCTTTGGGTTAAATGTGTTGCAAGTGCAATTTGAAATTAGCTTCAGCTGGGCTAAAAATGTATGCCCGTTTCTCACGCTGTTATTAGGTATGGTGCTGGCATCTAAATTCTCCAGAACGAACTAGAATGAATCATCGCTGCCGCAAATGATAATTACCATTTAGTCTTTGTTTTTATTCTGAATTTTATTCATTTGAATCATTCTATCATTCACAATTTGTGTTTGTTTTATTGAGTAATCCATTTAACATTTATTTTTCTTGGTGGTGGACAGCCAGCTCCAGGCAGACCAAACTCTGGTCTTCAGACCAGAGTGGATTCTGTTCCCAGGGTTATTTTCATTAAATTACAAATTTGAAAGATTTTAATTTTGAGCAATGTACTAACTTAACTTTATGCCACTATACAAGTAATGAAATCTTATAAATGGATCAGATGTTTAAATTTTTAATTGTTGAAAAATAAAAGTTAATTTTTAAATTTAACAATTAGTGTTTGTGATTCTTTAGTTATTGTTGGCTGTGCTATTCATTTATTTAAAGGTAAGTGGTTTTTTTAGAAGTTATATGATGTTGAATTATTTTAAAAGGTTTACATAGTTGAGCACAGACCAAGCAATAGTAAGGGTTGAGTTCAAGTAAATAAAGAAACAAATTAAATAATAAATATTATTAAAAGTAAACTTTATTGTTTTAAATCTATACGATCACAGGTTAAAAATAAATATAATAACTTAGAATAATGAAATGCAAATAACTTAAAGATAAAGAATAAATGAAATTAATATAAATAAAAATAATCTATTTAATGTAAAATAAGTATAAATAGTATAATTTCAAAGGAGAGAAAACCTACATAACATGTGGTGTCGTGAACCTTTTTGGTTCTGCCTGAGAGTTGTCTGTCCACTTAATAAAATACAATAATATTAAATGGGCTGTCCACCATAATAATATATTTTTTAAGGTAATCAATATTTGAGAGTGTTTATGTTATTATAATATGTTTCATATGTTTACTATGGGGAAGGGCACCAAATTAATTAAATAATTTCATTAATTTAGTTGTTTTAAAAATAATATCGTAGTTTTTGAAAAGTTAGAAAGATTTAGGAATGCCTTTAGTCAGTTGAAATTTTTTTTTCTTTTTCACTCTTTTGTAAGCTAATCATAGCTTGTTGTTTTAAGAAAGATTTTTTTTTGTTTGTTTTGTAGAATTTTTTTTTTAAAAAGTAAAACTTTGAAGTGGACTCTGTAATTTTTTTTGAAATTTGAGTAGGATTTTTTTTTTTGACTTTGAGAGATTTTTTTTTCACCTTTAGGGATCTTTTGGCTATTTGTTTTATAAGTGTGTGGTAGAGAAGTGGTGGTTTGTTGTGGGAATTCTGGGATATTCAGGTTCAAAGGAGGCCTTGCTTCGCTAAACCATTCCTTCTCAACTTTTTTAAGTGGGTAAAATTTTTTTTTTCTCAGTCTGCCCATAATGGCTACTTCAGTGCTTTGATGCCACACAGTTTTGAGGTGTTCACTGGGGAATGCACCTTTTTCCCTCAGGAATTAAATCACTTGCCCATGTTTGTGTATTGTGTTTTTTTTTTGGGGAAGGGATTCACGACCCCTTGCCCACTGTCAGATTTTTTTTGAGATTAAGAGAGAAAATGTTGCAACAGTTTTTATGAGATTTGAGATAGAGAGTTATTGGAAATAAGAGTGCTAAGAATAGCGAAAAATGTATGTGTATTAGTAGTTGTGTTTTAAGTGTATTGAATTTGCTGTGTAAAAGTAGATAAATATGCCAAAGATCTGTGTTAGTCTTAAATGTTAGGAAATTTTTTTTTATGATAGGAAAATTTTTTTTTTCTCTTTTGGAATATAGTTTGGATTTGAGTTCAGTCCAAATTTTGGTTTTAAAAATTTTATTAAAGGGGGAGAACAGTGATCAAAAGTTTTCTTTTGTTTTTGTTTGAGTAATTAGTCACAACTCTTGGCTTTGGGTGAAGTTAAAGGTACGGCTAAAGGGTTGGTTTTCATGGTCACCCGGAGGAATTTTGATGTCTGGGAAGCCTTGTTTTCATAGAAATTCTTCTCCACAGAAATGTGTTTGAAAAAGAAAATTTTTGTTTTTCATTAGGCCATGTTAATCGTCACTTTGGTGCTTTGAAGCCGCCTTTAAGGTGCTCAGCTGGGGAATGCACCTTTCCTCTTCAGGATTAATTACTTGCCCGCAAAAATTGTTTTTTCTTGTGTCATTGATCCTTCAGCCAAGCGATCGACTTTGGGTAGTGTAAAAATTTTTTTGTTAAATTGTGCAAGTTCAGTCTCAGAATGTTTGTTTTGGGGGGAATGGAGATTGTTCTGTGAGATATTCCTAGAGAAAAATTTTTTTAATTCAAGGTAGTTTTGTGAAAATTTTTTTTATTTTTTTGTTTAAAAGTGTTTTGGCTCTTAAAAGTTTGTTGCTGGAAGATTGTGTATCTCTTCGAATGTGAGGGAGGAGATTTTGGAATTGGGTTTTCAGTTGTTTAGTTGTTTTGTTAATCATGAAGTACTTCTCTAAATTTTATGTTTCGACCTTTTGAATTCTTTGGCTGGTCCAAAGTCTTCATCAAAATTTATGTTTTTATTGTAATGACAAGTAATTGGGAACTCTGTTTTGTTTTTCTTCTTTCCGACTGCTTGGGTGATGCACTCTACAAAAGCAGATTTTTTTTTGTTTTGAAAAAAAAATTTTTTAATTGAAATTTTTTTTTTGTAGGTAATTGAAAATTTTTTTACTTATGATGATTGGGAGTGTTAAGATTGAATTGATGGACTGGGAGGTAGAATTAAATTTTGTTTTTGTTTAAAATTACATTTTGAAAATTTTTTTTTGTTGTTTGTCAGAATTTTAATTTTTTGGGAGGTGGAGCTAAAACTTGGGTTTGCTTGAAATTTATTTTTTTGGGGATTCCCTTTTTGTTGAAGTTTGTACTTCGAATTTTGGGACAGGGATTTGAATTTCAAAATTTTTCCATTTGTGGGAGTTCTTCGAATTTGTTAAATTTTTGTGGACCTTTGAGTTAGTCAAATTTTAGTGGAAGTACACTTGTTTATGAAAGTCACTGCTGCAGAGAATTTTTTTTGGGGAGAATTTCTCGTTCGACAGGATTTGCTTTATTAAATTTAATGGGACCTTCAGGGTTGTGTGCTACATTGGGCCTACAATAGTTTCAAATGATCTCGCTGGCTTGAGTTCAAAGTTCATGTTCAAGTTAAATTTTTTTCTTTGCCCATATTGGAAGTACATAGCTCTGGCAGTTCTGTTTGCAAAATTTTTTATTTCAAATTTTCTTTTCAAAATTTGTATTCAACTTTTTCATTGTGAAAATTTTGAAACTTTAGGTACCATTTATTAAATTTAAGTTTTTAGAGGGACTCAGGGCGTCAGTCTCTCTCCTGTCGGAAGCACTTTTTTTTTGTGTTTTGTCATTGGGAATTTTGTTTTTAGGGAAGTCTGGCAGGGTTTGGTTCTGTATCACTTTTTGCTAAACGGAGGGATGTGGAACGATGGTTTGACAGACTGTTTTTCAGTGTTTTGAGATTTTCTTTCACCTGGTCGCAGTGCAGTTTAAATTCGAAATTTTGGTGATCATTTGTTTTTAGATGAGTAGTGCATGACAGAGCTGAGGGTGGTGTAAGCATGAGGAGGATTGGCTCATGTTGTATATAGAGGAGGCGGACCCAAAAGCAAGGAATGCTTGGGGGCGCCCTGAGAAGTGTATTTTTATGTCACATTGCCCAGGCTCTGCTACACACTACTGGGGTTGTTTGGCTTTTGTTTTGATTGGGAGGGATTTGTTTTTTTTTTGTTTTATGACCAGTGTATTTTCCCTTGTTGAGTTTCAAATTTTTTTTATTAAATTTGGTGAGAATTCAGATATTTTTTTTTTGTCAGGGTTAGTTCGAGTTTTTGAAAATTTTAAAATTTTAGAGTTGTAATGAATGTTTTCTTCTGGAGGGTTTTCTCCTCTCTTAAAGGGGAGATACGAAATTTTTTTTTTATGAAAGTCTAGGAAAAGTGCAAGTTTTAAATTTTATGGTCATGATCAGTGTGCCTTCCCTGTATGTAAAATATGTATTGTAAACATTTTTCAGATTTGTAATCTCAGGAGTTGCTACATGAAGCGAGTGTTTTCGTTTTTTTTACAATTTCTCTGCCACCAGGATGGTGTTCTCTTTTGGTCATTTTCGGCTCTTTGTTGTGAAAAATTTTATTCTAAAATTTTTTTTCCGGTGCTCGAGAGGAATTATGTTATGCCGAGATTTGACAGTTCTAAATTTAATTGATAGTTCAAAATTTGTAATAGCTTAAAATTCATTATTTTCCCCTTTCCCTTCAAAATTCAAAATTTATTTGTTGTTTTTGAATATTTCGGTGATTTATTTCCCCTTTAACGTAATTTGTTATCTTTTTAATGTTTTTATTATTCAAAATTATACGCAATGCATCCTTAAACGTTAAAATATCTTTTATTAATCTTTTGGCTTTTCGCACTTGTGTTTTAACTTCAATTCACTTCATTCACGAGTTTGCAGAAAAGATGCATTTTTTTAAGAGAAAAGTGGACTTCTTATCAGTTTTCCCCCTCACAGCTGCATTTGGGGTGCCATCACATCCGGTGGGTTGCTGTGCGGTGGGTTGCTGTGCGGCAGGTTGCTGCATTGGGAGAAGTGATCCTTTTCTGATTCTTGGCATAACAGCGTTTTATTTCCGCAGTGTATGCGTGGGCGCTCGGCGCAGAGTTTCGCTCGCCAAGTTTGGCGTCTCCTGGGAGACAGGCGTGTTGCCTGACATTCGATTCCTGACCGGCACTGTGGTAGGTGGTGTGCTTTTCGCCGGAAAAGATCCGTGGATCGGGGCCCCAAATGCAAGGGCGCCCGTATCCCGCGGTCGCTGTAAGAATGATAAATTCTAGTTTCTTTGAAGTTACGAAGTGTTGACTCTCTTAATAAATTCTGATGCAACAGAAACCCTGTGATCGGAAAGCCACTGAGAGGTACGGCCTAGGTCTCGAAAAGTGCTTCTAATGAGGACAATCGTGACTATCCAAGCCCAAGTCGATGTAGAGTCAACCACCTTTGATGGAAATTCTTGCTCAAGTGTGAAATTATGTGCCCGATATTTCATCATCATAATTATGTGCCTGATTACAGTTGATTGCAGATGTGTTGATTACAGAAATTATGTGCCTGATTACACTATAAGTGCCTTTTCCAAGCCGACAGTCTTCTTTGGGTTAAATGTGTTGCAAGTGCAATTTGAAATTAGCTTCAGCTGGGCTAAAAATGTATGCCCATTTCTCACGCTGTTATTAGGTATGGTGCTGACATCTAAATTCTCCAGAACGAACTAGAATGAATCATCGCTGCCCCAAATGATAATTACCATTTAGTGTTTGTTTTTATTCTGAATTTTATTCATTTGAATCATTCTATCATTCACAATTTGTGGTTCCTGTCGATAGACTAAGAGGGTGTAGGACGTACACGATGAGTGCTCCCGAATTGAATGGTGAAGCCCAGGTAGCGCCTGGGCATGTTAGTGTTGAAGTGAGTGAACGTGAAAACAACGATATGATTGTAGTTGACGATAATGATATGACGAGTGATACCGATAAAATACCTTCTCTAGAGGAATTGGACTTATTAAAAAAGAACATTATCGACCTTGAGCGAAAACTCATAACGAGGCAGTTTGCCAAAAAGACGACTCCAGAAAAAGTGGACTATGCGGAATTGAAAAAGAGGATGGACCGAGCCAACGATGAACTGGCCAAGTCACTGGAGGAGCTGGGCTGTGGTAAGTTCAGTTTTAATTTACCCCCCCCCCTGCTACTACTAATACTTCGGCTCCTAAAGCCAATACTGTTAGGCAAGATGCCAATAATGTTTGTACTAATGATAAAAATTCTAACCCTAACGAAGAAATCTCTGCCGAAAAGGCAGCTGAACTTAGAAATAAGATTGACCAGGCCGCTCAGGATGCCACCAAGCAGATAGAGATGCTAAATATTAATAATCCTACTAAACCTCAAAATGTTAATTCTAGCTATGACAACGATAGAAACGTAAAGAAAAGATTAGTTAGCGGTGGTTATACTCCCCGCACTTTCACCGATTCAGAAGGATTCATTCACAAGGTCTCCAAGACCTCCAAAACAGCAATTGACAACTTAGTATCTAAAGATCCTGAGTGGACCAATCAGATTACAGGACAAGCGACCGGACACGGCATGGACGGCCCTTCGACTTCTAAGTCGAATCCCCCTGCTCCCACCACGCCTCCGCTGTTAATCAGCGCTTCACAGCCTGACTGGCCCTCTATATTATACAACCTCAAAAGATATGCTCCGAAGATTGTTCCGGTCCTAGACCGACAATTCTTCAAGGTTCATGTCAGGGACGAAACTGAATTCCGCAATTGTACGAATTTCCTGAAAAGATCAGGCGTACAATTCAAATCGTACACCCTGCTAGAGGATCAACCAGTCCGAGTTGTCATCAGAGGGCTTCCCGTGGCAACGGACATAACATTAATTACTGAAAATATGGAAGCAGGTTTTCAGTTGTTTAGTTGTTTTGTTAATCATGAAGTACTTCTCTAAATTTTATGTTTCGACCTTTTGAATTCTTTGGCTGGTCCAAAGTCTTCATCAAAATTTATGTTTTTATTGTAATGACAAGTAATTGGGAACTCTGTTTTGTTTTTCTTCTTTCCGACTGCTTGGGTGATGCACTCTACAAAAGCAGATTTTTTTTTGTTTTGAAAAAAAAATTTTTTAATTGAAATTTTTTTTTTGTAGGTAATTGAAAATTTTTTTACTTATGATGATTGGGAGTGTTAAGATTGAATTGATGGACTGGGAGGTAGAATTAAATTTTGTTTTTGTTTAAAATTACATTTTGAAAATTTTTTTTTGTTGTTTGTCAGAATTTTAATTTTTTGGGAGGTGGAGCTAAAACTTGGGTTTGCTTGAAATTTATTTTTTTGGGGATTCCCTTTTTGTTGAAGTTTGTACTTCGAATTTTGGGACAGGGATTTGAATTTCAAAATTTTTCCATTTGTGGGAGTTCTTCGAATTTGTTAAATTTTTGTGGACCTTTGAGTTAGTCAAATTTTAGTGGAAGTACACTTGTTTATGAAAGTCACTGCTGCAGAGAATTTTTTTTGGGGAGAATTTCTCGTTCGACAGGATTTGCTTTATTAAATTTAATGGGACCTTCAGGGTTGTGTGCTACATTGGGCCTACAATAGTTTCAAATGATCTCGCTGGCTTGAGTTCAAAGTTCATGTTCAAGTTAAATTTTTTTCTTTGCCCATATTGGAAGTACATAGCTCTGGCAGTTCTGTTTGCAAAATTTTTTATTTCAAATTTTCTTTTCAAAATTTGTATTCAACTTTTTCATTGTGAAAATTTTGAAACTTTAGGTACCATTTATTAAATTTAAGTTTTTAGAGGGACTCAGGGCGTCAGTCTCTCTCCTGTCGGAAGCACTTTTTTTTTGTGTTTTGTCATTGGGAATTTTGTTTTTAGGGAAGTCTGGCAGGGTTTGGTTCTGTATCACTTTTTGCTAAACGGAGGGATGTGGAACGATGGTTTGACAGACTGTTTTTCAGTGTTTTGAGATTTTCTTTCACCTGGTCGCAGTGCAGTTTAAATTCGAAATTTTGGTGATCATTTGTTTTTAGATGAGTAGTGCATGACAGAGCTGAGGGTGGTGTAAGCATGAGGAGGATTGGCTCATGTTGTATATAGAGGAGGCGGACCCAAAAGCAAGGAATGCTTGGGGGCGCCCTGAGAAGTGTATTTTTATGTCACATTGCCCAGGCTCTGCTACACACTACTGGGGTTGTTTGGCTTTTGTTTTGATTGGGAGGGATTTGTTTTTTTTTTGTTTTATGACCAGTGTATTTTCCCTTGTTGAGTTTCAAATTTTTTTTATTAAATTTGGTGAGAATTCAGATATTTTTTTTTTGTCAGGGTTAGTTCGAGTTTTTGAAAATTTTAAAATTTTAGAGTTGTAATGAATGTTTTCTTCTGGAGGGTTTTCTCCTCTCTTAAAGGGGAGATACGAAATTTTTTTTTTATGAAAGTCTAGGAAAAGTGCAAGTTTTAAATTTTATGGTCATGATCAGTGTGCCTTCCCTGTATGTAAAATATGTATTGTAAACATTTTTCAGATTTGTAATCTCAGGAGTTGCTACATGAAGCGAGTGTTTTCGTTTTTTTTACAACTTCTCTGCCACCAGGATGGTGTTCTCTTTTGGTCATTTTCGGCTCTTTGTTGTGAAAAATTTTATTCTAAAATTTTTTTTCCGGTGCTCGAGAGGAATTATGTTATGCCGAGATTTGACAGTTCTAAATTTAATTGATAGTTCAAAATTTGTAATAGCTTAAAATTCATTATTTTCCCCTTTCCCTTCAAAATTCAAAATTTATTTGTTGTTTTTGAATATTTCGGTGATTTATTTCCCCTTTAACGTAATTTGTTATCTTTTTAATGTTTTTATTATTCAAAATTATACGCAATGCATCCTTAAACGTTAAAATATCTTTTATTAATCTTTTGGCTTTTCGCACTTGTGTTTTAACTTCAATTCACTTCATTCACGAGTTTGCAGAAAAGATGCATTTTTTTAAGAGAAAAGTGGACTTCTTATCAGTTTTCCCCCTCACAGCTGCATTTGGGGTGCCATCACATCCGGTGGGTTGCTGTGCGGTGGGTTGCTGTGCGGCAGGTTGCTGCATTGGGAGAAGTGATCCTTTTCTGATTCTTGGCATAACAGCGTTTTATTTCCGCAGTGTATGCGTGGGCGCTCGGCGCAGAGTTTCGCTCGCCAAGTTTGGCGTCTCCTGGGAGACAGGCGTGTTGCCTGACATTCGATTCCTGACCGGCACTGTGGTAGGTGGTGTGCTTTTCGCCGGAAAAGATCCGTGGATCGGGGCCCCAAATGCAAGGGCGCCCGTATCCCGCGGTCGCTGTAAGAATGATAAATTCTAGTTTCTTTGAAGTTACGAAGTGTTGACTCTCTTAATAAATTCTGATGCAACAGAAACCCTGTGATCGGAAAGCCACTGAGAGGTACGGCCTAGGTCTCGAAAAGTGCTTCTAATGAGGACAATCGTGACTATCCAAGCCCAAGTCGATGTAGAGTCAACCACCTTTGATGGAAATTCTTGCTCAAGTGTGAAATTATGTGCCCGATATTTCATCATCATAATTATGTGCCTGATTACAGTTGATTGCAGATGTGTTGATTACAGAAATTATGTGCCTGATTACACTATAAGTGCCTTTTCCAAGCCGACAGTCTTCTTTGGGTTAAATGTGTTGCAAGTGCAATTTGAAATTAGCTTCAGCTGGGCTAAAAATGTATGCCCATTTCTCACGCTGTTATTAGGTATGGTGCTGACATCTAAATTCTCCAGAACGAACTAGAATGAATCATCGCTGCCCCAAATGATAATTACCATTTAGTGTTTGTTTTTATTCTGAATTTTATTCATTTGAATCATTCTATCATTCACAATTTGTGGTTCCTGTCGATAGACTAAGAGGGTGTAGGACGTACACGATGAGTGCTCCCGAATTGAATGGTGAAGCCCAGGTAGCGCCTGGGCATGTTAGTGTTGAAGTGAGTGAACGTGAAAACAACGATATGATTGTAGTTGACGATAATGATATGACGAGTGATACCGATAAAATACCTTCTCTAGAGGAATTGGACTTATTAAAAAAGAACATTATCGACCTTGAGCGAAAACTCATAACGAGGCAGTTTGCCAAAAAGACGACTCCAGAAAAAGTGGACTATGCGGAATTGAAAAAGAGGATGGACCGAGCCAACGATGAACTGGCCAAGTCACTGGAGGAGCTGGGCTGTGGTAAGTTCAGTTTTAATTTACCCCCCCCCCCTGCTACTACTAATACTTCGGCTCCTAAAGCCAATACTGTTAGGCAAGATGCCAATAATGTTTGTACTAATGATAAAAATTCTAACCCTAACGAAGAAATCTCTGCCGAAAAGGCAGCTGAACTTAGAAATAAGATTGACCAGGCCGCTCAGGATGCCACCAAGCAGATAGAGATGCTAAATATTAATAATCCTACTAAACCTCAAAATGTTAATTCTAGCTATGACAACGATAGAAACGTAAAGAAAAGATTAGTTAGCGGTGGTTATACTCCCCGCACTTTCACCGATTCAGAAGGATTCATTCACAAGGTCTCCAAGACCTCCAAAACAGCAATTGACAACTTAGTATCTAAAGATCCTGAGTGGACCAATCAGATTACAGGACAAGCGACCGGACACGGCATGGACGGCCCTTCGACTTCTAAGTCGAATCCCCCTGCTCCCACCACGCCTCCGCTGTTAATCAGCGCTTCACAGCCTGACTGGCCCTCTATATTATACAACCTCAAAAGATATGCTCCGAAGATTGTTCCGGTCCTAGACCGACAATTCTTCAAGGTTCATGTCAGGGACGAAACTGAATTCCGCAATTGTACGAATTTCCTGAAAAGATCAGGCGTACAATTCAAATCGTACACCCTGCTAGAGGATCAACCAGTCCGAGTTGTCATCAGAGGGCTTCCCGTGGCAACGGACATAACATTAATTACTGAAAATATGGAAGCACTGGGCTACAATGTTATTAATAACTTTCGACTCACTAAGACTGGGAGCAAGCAGCCCCTCCCGCTGTACTACCTCCAGTTAGCACCCGGGACTAACCCGGAAGAACTTTATGCAATCGATCAACTCTTGGGCACGGAAGTGAGATTGGAACCATACACTGGACGCAAAGGCTTTGCTAGCCAATGCTACTCCTGTAACGGATTTTTCCACAGTAGCTTGGCATGTAATATGCCAAAGCGATGCGTTAAGTGTGCTGGACCCCATGCCGCCAATGAATGCAAAGCAGATTACCTGCAATGCTGCAACTGCAGTGGCCAACATGCTGCAAACTGGCGCGGTTGCCCAAAGAACCCGGGCAACTCGTCCGTGACCAAGAGAAATAGGGCTCCCCCTCAAAAAGTTAATTCTAGCTATCGCCCCCCCCCCCCCCCCGTATTAAACACTGGGAACTCTGGCCGTCCATACCGTCCTGCTGGCATTAAGCCTAATATAAACTTCGCATCTGTAGCCTCTGGTGTGCACCAGGAACAACCTACCCCTCCTACCAAAAACTCCGGACAAATTGTTGAGCCGTCGGTCCCAGCCGTCGCCAACCAAAATTCAAAATCTCAAGTTGATAGCACAAGTGCTATCAACTATACCGACTTTTTGCTATCCCTTTTGGCAATGCGCAACACTCACGACAAGGAATTACTCCTTGCCGCTTTTGAGCGTTCTCTTCTTGATCTGCGTTTGGCGACAACGCAAATTGACATGATATGGATTATCTACCGGAGCTACAATGCTCTGGCTAGGTAATTCGAAAACCCCTGACTTTCCTCCCTGGCTGTCGCCATGTTCTCTCTTTCGGCATCCCATACCTTGCAGTCTCTCAAAGTCGGCTTCTGGAACGCCAATGGAGTGCGTCCAAAGCTGCCTGAGTTGCGTGATTATGTTATAGATGAAAACTTCGACATTTTTATGGTGAATGAGACCCACCTGACCCCCCCCCCCCCCCCCCCCGCCTCCCCAGCAATCTGTAATTATACAGGTTACTTCTCGTATAGAACGAGAGCTGGGGCGGCGAGGAGGAATGTCAAAGGCGGCACTGCACTCTATGTTAAAAACAACATTCCACATCATAGGTTAAGTGTCCCGGCCTTCACGAAGCTTGAGGCCACAGCTATCAAAGTCACTATTCCAAATTTGGTCCCGATTACACTTGCTTCAGTGTATATCCCTCCTGATAATGGTTCTAGATTATGTACTTCGGAACTTGAAGCACTTTTAAGACTGAGCAGTAACATTATCATCGCTGGTGACCTAAATTCTCGCCATGTTTCCTGGGACATAGCTTCGAATGGAAAAGGCAGAGATCTAAAACGATTGGCTCAGTGCGCCAACTTCAGGATCGTAGCTCCGCCCACTCCCACTCACTACGGTACTGGAAGGAACCCTTCAGTTCTTGATCTGGCTCTCTTCAGAAACATTCCCTTTAACCATTCGATCAGAGTCGATAATAAATTGACGTCTGATCACCTTCCAGTGCTATTGACCCTTAACTTTGATAAAATCTCTTTAGATCACCCGGTGGAGCTACATACAAATTGCGACGATTTTCGTCACCACCTTAATACTTCAAGTACTACCCCCCCTCTCAAAATTACCAGCACGGACGATATTGATAATAGCGTCCAAGATTTTAATCACTTACTGCTAGAGGCTTATGCTGCTGCCTCAAAACCAAATCGTTCACGTGTAAACTATCACTCGTTACCGAGTGATATCAAAGCCAAAATTAAGCAGCGTAACAGGTTACGGAGATTTTGGCAGCGCAGTAGATATCCACCATTCCAAGCGCAACTCCGTCAACTTCATAGCGAGGTCAAGTCTATGATTCAAACTCACACCCAGCAACGCTGGCGTACTCACCTTGAGGGACTCTCACCCACGAATCACAGTCTCTGGCGAACAGCTAAGAACATGAGAACCACGAAAACAACAATTCCGCCCATTAACGGCTTACATGCTCTCGCCCAGACTGCGGAGGAAAAAGCTAATGCTATTGCAGATAGCTTGGAACTCCAATTCACTCCACACGAAGACCCAAACTTCAGCCAACTTCACACAAGCACTTTACACGATTTCCAACAGACCAATCAGAATGCTCTAAATGTTCAAGTACCCATTGACCTCGAAACTATACACTTGGCTGAAGTTCACAACATCATACGTAGCTTCAAAGCAAAGAAGTCACCCGGCTCTGACAAGATCAGCAATAGAATGCTGAAAAACCTTCCTCTTCATTATGAGTGCTGGCTCACCGTGCTCCTTAATCATATGTTGGAACTTCGTTACTTTCCCCAGAGTTGGAAAACTGCTGACGTAGTCCCTCTCTTCAAAAATGGTCAAAATCCTAATTCTGCTGATAGTTACAGACCTATCAGCCTTCTATCTAGCCTTTCCAAAATTTTTGAGTTAGTGTTGCTTAGACGTTTGACTAGTTTCTGTAGATCGAAAGACATTTTAATTCCTGAACAGCACGGCTTTCGATCTGATTTTTCCACGCATTCCCAACTCATGCGTGTAGTTGAAACTATTCATAAAAACTCTACCAACAAGCAGTATACCAGCATAGTATTTTTTGATATCAGTAAAGCTTTTGATAAAGCCTTTATCCCGGGTCTGCTAACCAAGCTGGTCCGACTTGGTATTTCGACACAACTTTTGGCTCTCATCAACTCGTATCTTGCTAAACGTTCTTTCCGCGTACGAGTTGAACATTCATACTCTTCTCTTCGGCCAATCAGAGCCGGGGTTCCTCAGGGCGGAAATTTAAGCCCACTCCTATTTAATCTATATATTAATGATATTCCTAAAAACCCTTACGTAAAGCTGGCCATCTTCGCTGATGACACAGCCCTGATGACTAGAAGCTCCAAACCACACCACACTATTAACACACTCCAAAAATACATAAAGAATACTCTTGAGCACTGGCTCGCGACCTGGAGAATTAAAATTAATCCGACCAAGAGTGCAGTCGTCATTTTTCGTCCGAACTACCGAGAACTTAGCACTAATAATCTCTCCCTTAAAATTTTCAATGATCCGATCCCCTTTTCACAGTCTGCAAAGTATTTGGGAGTCATTTTGGACTCCAAATTACTTTTCGCTGAACATATCTCCAAGAAAGTTGCAACTGCTAATAAAACCTTTACAGCCCTCCTCCCACTTCTCGGTAGAAAGTCTCACTTGTCCCTCTACAACAAACTGCTCATCTATAAACAAATCATCGCACCTGCGTTTTTGTATGCCAGCTCTGTCTGGGGCTCGGCTGCAAAACCGCACATTGAGAAACTGCAAGTGTTCCAAAACAAGGTATTGCGCTGCATTGTTAATGCGCCCTGGTACATCCAGAACGAGGTGATCCATCATGACCTCAAAGTCCCACACGTTACTGGGCATATTAGAAAAACCGCTCAAAATTTTTTCAAGAAGAACACTAGAAAACCCTGCCTGAGAGGTGTCGATAATAGCTACGACACTTCCACAACCTCCTACCTTGGAAAAAGAAGGCCTAGACACCATCTTTCCGGGCCTACAGCGCCCCCGTGGAAGCGCCCCAGATATTCTACACCCCAGGCAGGTGTTTCCTAACCTCGTTCGCCGGACGGCGTTGAGGGCGCACTTTTTCTCTCTGGAGCTGCCCCGGCAGACCCAGAGCGGAACGGAGCGTTCTGATTCGTCCCCCCCGGCGAGCCCTCAATCCACTTTGTACTTTGCTTTGCCCGCGCCTCTAATGCCAGCCCGGTCAATTCACGCGCAAGCCATGCTTGCCCTATATTGTACATTACTGCTTACTAAAAGCACTCGTAACTTTTATTAATAAATCACTTGTATCTTGTGTTAAAAACTTCTAATTGTAAACTTAATTATAGTGTGTCCCTGAAAAGGGCCTTTCTTTTTTCGCATCTGTGACGGAACTTAATGTGATAGGAAAACTTACTTGCTCTTAACATTCAAATTATTTATATCATTTATATCAAATTTAAATCATTTAAGTACAACTTGTATATCATTCATTATCGTAATTAATCATATAAACTTTAAAATAACTTAAAATTAGAACTACTGCATCTTAACTTAAATCTAACTGGCCCTGCACTCTGCAGTTTTCTATTGGCCGCCTGTCATTGGCCCCGCCCTCCCACTCTCTTTCAGCTGCCACAGCCCAGTACTCAGTCTAGTCTTCAACACCTACCAAGACGAGGATGGCACAACATCGCCATCAGTGATCCACATCGACATCACCAGTGAACTCTTACACAGCACCTCACTCAGTGAAAGAGTGCAACATTGAACCATCGCATATTGCTAAAATCATTTGTGGACATTCACATTTTCTGATGTGGGCGTAAGGGACTTTGTCCCAAGGTAGCCCGTAATGAAGCGTCTTGGTCTTGGTGGTCACAATTTGTGTTTGTTTTATTGAGTAATCCATTTAACATTTATTTTTCTTGGTGGTGGACAGCCAGCTCCAGGCAGACCAAACTCTGGTCTTCAGACCAGAGTGGATTCTGTTCCCAGGGTTATTTTCATTAAATTACAAATTTGAAAGATTTTAATTTTGAGCAATGTACTAACTTAACTTTATGCCACTATACAAGTAATGAAATCTTATAAATGGATCAGATGTTTAAATTTTTAATTGTTGAAAAATAAAAGTTAATTTTTAAATTTAACAATTAGTGTTTGTGATTCTTTAGTTATTGTTGGCTGTGCTATTCATTTATTTAAAGGTAAGTGGTTTTTTTAGAAGTTATATGATGTTGAATTGTTTTAAAAGGTTTACATAGTTGAGCACAGACCAAGCAATAGTAAGGGTTGAGTTCAAATAAATAAAGAAACAAATTAAATAATAAATATTATTAAAAGTAAACTTTATTGTTTTAAATCTATACGATCACAGGTTAAAAATAAATATAATAACTTAGAATAATGAAATGCAAATAACTTAAAGATAAAGAATAAATGAAATTAATATAAATAAAAATAATCTATTTAATGTAAAATAAGTATAAATAGTATAATTTCAAAGGAGAGAAAACCTACATAACATAACCAAAGATAGACGTCCTCATCCTTCTGGGATAAGTAAAAAGATTTCTGTGTAAAAATTCTCTTGTTGATGGATTTAAAAAATCCTTGAGGGAAAATATCACTAATTTTATTTCTATAAAAAATTTTCATCATGGTGAAAATACTTTCATTGTTGGATTTAAAAAATTCTTGTAGGGGAAATATCACTAATTTTATTTCTATAAAAATTTTCTTTTTGTGGGGAAAATTCTTTAGTAACCAGAATTAAAAGATTATCATGGAGGAAATATCACTAATTTGATTTCTATAAAAAAATTTCATCATAATAAAAAAATTTTTTGGGTCAGATATTTAAAAATTTTCCATTTCTGAATTAAAAACAGAAAATACTTATAGACCTCTACTAATTCATTTCCAAAACCTCTTTTTACACGGAATTCAAAGATAACACTATTCTGTAGAAATTCCTAATTTTTACCTCCCTTGCTAAAAGGAAGTATTGGTTTCATGTTGTGAATAACAGCAAAGCTGTTATCAGCATGGCCAATCCTTGAGTGATTCGAGAAAATATAAAAATGCTCATACTGGTGTTGCCAGATACAGCTAAAGAAAACTCGTTCATAAGTGCCAGTTGCCATCTTGAATAACAAAGTTGAAAATAACGAAATACATAACAATGTATGCTCATTTATTTAGAAGATTTTTAACTTATTGAATGTAACTATGAAAATCAAAATATACCCAGCTTCCACTTCAGATGATAATCGAACAACTGGGCCACGGGTCATACCATCTCCAAGCAAGCTGCTTCTGACTCCTCCAGACAGCTAAAGAAAATCATATTTTTATTCTCTAATTTTAGTAAATTAAATGTATAATAGATTAATTTAAAATGTAAATCATTTAATAAAATATAAAACATCAGATTTAAAAATAAGTTTAAAATAAAATACGTATAGTTTTAATCTGTATAAAGAATTGTATGAAGCTGATTATACAATTAAGTGAAGAACTATAAATATGGAGCCATATCACCATCCAACCAGTCTTGCAATTTAAGATTTATTTTAGAATTTTAAAAGTGAAATAAAAAACATAAAAAATTGATGTGAGCAGTATGTGTGTGTAAATGTATATTAACAAGTCACCCTACATACTGCAATGAATTTACTTCTTTAATAGAACACAAGATCTTTACTTCTTTAATAGAACACAAGATCTATTGAACAAGGTTATTAACATTGAACAAAAATTGTGTAAATTGAAATTTGACATTTTGTTGACAATATCATAAAATACTACAGCAATGTGTTACAATTAATCTAGTAATTCTACTAATTTATATGCACATACAACAAAATAAAAATGCCATTTACTTCATATTATATGGATCGATAATTGTTATTTTTGGCTACTTTATTGGAATTGCAAACAGTGTACTAGATGGGAATGGCATATGCTGTCTGCATGGGCATGAACTTAATCACATAACGTTTCATAGCAAAATTTAATTTTATTTAGTACATTTTGATTTTTATGAAACGTATTTATACGTTAATTCAAATTAGTGTGCAATATTTCAAGGTCTTATTTTTCTAACTAACTGCCTTCAGTGGGTAGCCTGGTTGCTTTTTTAAAAAATCTGATGTGGGCAGCACATGACTTTCCTTATATAATGCAATGAATTTACTAATTTTACAGTAAAAAAAAATAGATTATTTTTATAGTAGATATTTATATTCTTTCCAAGATATTGAATTTTCGTCAATGAGTCGTCATTTTCATGGATTTAGCATCATTTTTATCCATTCGGCAAGTTTTTCATTAATTTAGCAACATTTAAAAAAGTCGCCAAGTTGGCGACATTCCACCAAATTCGTTGCCAAAATCTCGCCAAGCGTTATGGACGAAGATATACGTTATTCTTACAGCAGATAAATGACTATTGGCGTTCAAATACAAAAGTATTACTCAAAGTATCTTTTTTCATAAATGGAACGAGCTAGATCCACGAGAATGATGTTACCAAATTTATCGCATGGTATTACATATATAAAGTGAACATGCTTCTCAATAAGAACTATTTTTCTTTTATTTTATATGACTTTTTGATAATTTTTTTGAAAATGTGCAATATCTCGAGAACGGTTCATGTTAGCGTTCTAAAATTTATGTCAATCGTTTTCTAATGAAAAATTACATAAGAAATGTCTATTTGCGTAACTTTATTAGTGGTTTTGATTTTTTGATGATTTTTTCAAAATTTCAATCGAAAATTTAGGAGGGTTCTGAACATTCGATTGAGTATAAAAACAATAGGCTTCCAGTGTTTGCGGATTGTGATTTTTGTACCAAATTTCGTTCGAATCGGTCCATTCCTTCGTCAGTTATAGTCTCCACAGACTCACTGACACACACACACACACACACATATACTTTCACATACACACACACACACACAGACATCACTTCAAAAATGTTTGATTCGTGATCGGGGATGCTTGAAACGTGCTTTCCCGTCCTCGAATTCGAATTTTCGACCCTGTCACAATACTTTCCTTATACATTATGTATATAAGGAAAGTAAAAATGTTGATATGTCTTCAGTAGGTAGAATTACTACTTGTGAGGTCACCTGTGTAGTACCAGTAAACTTGGCAAACCTTTACAATATTATCTCTGTGGTCTGTTGCAACATCACCCGAGATGTAATGGAGAAAGTGCAGAGAAGTGTTTTCAGATGAATACAGCTATGCATTAGCATAAAAAATTTCAACTTTTTAGATTTTAACAAATGAGAGTGTAAGGAGTATTCTGTAATTTAAACTTTTACTACTAGGGGGATCTGTCCCCTGTTCACGCAATCCCCTGAAATCTGAACGTTACAAAAATGTAAAGACTTTGAATATTTATACCTCTGAACCTATTGGATAAAAATGTAAATAATTTTTCTTGTCTATTCAGAAATAGGGTCCAGATTATGAATATATAAAAATAATTTCAATATGTTATTACAGTACAGGATAGTTTATTCAGCATCCCGATATCCGGAAAGCTCCCAAAGCCGGAATTGAGCAGAATGATGCCAAATTTTGCGCCAATAAACATATTTTCACCAAACATTGGTAAAAATAGCAGGGTTTTTTTATTATTTTTTTAATCTTGCTAAATAATCAGAAGTGTTATTTTACACAGATTTTTTCGTAGTTTCTATGGAAAACAGCCCTCATAATACAAGTTATGATTTTTCTATGTTTTCCTATGGAAAATTGCTGTAAATTTGGCCACAGAAAATTTACAGTAATGTGTACTGTCAATCCATACAACAACTGAAATTTACATCCGTATAATACATTAATATCTCATTTTTCTTGGATATAATTAATTATATGCTTTATAAAAGTTTTTAAATTTGGCATAAATAGCTAAACGGGCCATCAAGTGTTCAGTCCGTATAGCACATCTTAAATTACAGGTGCACCTCTTTTCAGATTAGATCAGAGATAGCCAAAAGAAAATCGCAAAAAATTATTATTTTCTGAAAATTTGTTATGACAAACTTCGCGTCTTCATGCTACAGTGCATAGTTTATGCAGATTTCTAAGTATATCACTCCCATGTTTGTACAATGCAATTTTAATCCCATTTTTCTTTTCATTGAATGTTTAAAAAAGTGTTTTAAAATTCCGATTTCTGAAATTAATTTGGGTTATTGTTGTCCAAAATGCCAAGAAACGTAATTTAAAACCGATCTTCTTTTGACTTCTTCAGACAATGCCATTTTCTCACAAGACCCTGATTTGTACATTTTCTGCCAATTTTCAGGCAAATATGCAAATTTATTGGTGTTTGAAGTGTTTAAGGAGAAATTTCCCACCTCCCTTAATGAAAAATAGCTCACTTGGCAACAATGGCTTACATTTGGAGCAAATTTTTATGTTTGTATAAGTTTTTAATGTGTTTTATTTATTTGTTGGCAATTTGGAAAATATTCCCTGGCAAATATTACTAAAATTAGCATTTGTATATGATCCTAGTTATATTTTGTTTTACTGTAAAGACATTTTCAATTTTGCAATCTGTTTGCATCAACTAAGATGTTATTAATAATTTTATGTTTTATGTGGGAAAATTACTTTTCAAACATGTAGTTAATAAAATGAAGGGTTATTTTCTTGAAAAAAGTATTAAAACAATGATTTAGGCACATGAAATACAGCCATTTTGACAAGATATATTAAAATTGTATGTATTTCCATCTATAAATATGGGGTTATAATTTTATTAAAAATAAATAAATGTATTATCTTTAGTGTAAACTTGTGTTCTATCAACCTTCAATATCAATAATAAACTTATTTTATGTTTTGATCTTTTTTCATAATTTTTTTTAACAACTAGATCTGATTCTAATTTAATTACATATATATTTTTAAAACTAAATAATTTTATTTAATTAAGTATACTTTTCATTACAAAGTAAAGCTTTATGTAACATATTTATGCTTAAAAATTGAATTATAATTTCTACAACAACATTGTAGAACATTCCAATAGATTTTAAAACCCTTTTCCAGAAAGTCCAAAGTCCCAAGCATTCCAGATAATAAATCCCATACTGTATTTTGAACATCTCTAAAAAAACAAAATCTTAAAAAGTATCTGTCTGAGCAAGTGTTCTTTTCATTTTTCTTACTTTCACTCAAAATATCTTTAAAATTATAAAAGATATATATAAATAGTAAAAGACAAAAATGTGCATTAGGAAATTTCAAAATTTCTAAAACCATATTTTTTTTTAAAAAAAAGCTCAAAAGATTTTGAGTAACTGTCTTGTCAAGTTGAAGATTGAAAATTTTCTGTTTTTTAAGATTATAATGCTTATATCTCAAAGACTATAAGTGCTAGCTATGAACATTAAGCAAGAATTTGTAGCTCTTTGAAAATTCTACACGTGTATATAATTGGATTTTGCATTGAGAACTTTGTGTTCAAAATACAGTGGTTATAATTTCAATATTTAAATATTTTAACCTGGGTTTTCCAATGGGTGGGAAAGCTATAATACTTAAAATGCCACAATTGTAGTTAATCTGTTTACTTATTCCTTAGTGAAAAACTGGTGCATAAGCAAGAGATATTTTATTGCGTTTAAAAAATATTAGGAGGTTAAATAAATTTGGAGATTCCAAAAATGTTTAATAATTGGTGAGATTTGAAAAGAATACATGAAAATATACATGTATTTAAGTACAGATTTATGTGCCACCAGGGAAGTTTATATATTAACTTGAATGTAAAATTTCATCAGATATATTGTATAAGTTTAATTTATATACTGAAAAGCAAGTTAGTAAAATAATTTTATATTTTGATGTGTGTGGTCTATGGTCAGAATATTCAGATGAAATTGGTGCAGAAACTATAAGTGCTAGCTAGCTATAAGCAGTTAGCGAGTAATTTGTAATGCTTTGGAAGCCTGTAAACAAAACAAATGAAAAAAATAGAACTGTATGGTAACACGTCAAAATAATCAATATTTTAAAAATAAAGCAAAAAAAATTGGCCAAAATTAAAAGTCTTTTATAAAAAATCTCCTTTCACGATGTACTAAAATTACACAGCCATAGCGCTTTCGGGCATTACTATGCCCTTCATCAGTGGCAAATTGAAAATAAGTGGCGAACATGTACTTAAATACAGGCTATAATCACAAGACAAAATTTACATATTAATCATTTTACAATTTTAAAAATGAGGCATTTATAAAATATTATTTAATTATAAAATACAAAGAATACATTAAAAGGAAAAAAGTTTCATACATTAAATGGTAGTCAATTGAAATGTCATCAAAAACAAAATAAAGCAACTACTAAATGTCGTAGTGGATTTTACCCACTAGACATATCTGTGCATTTTTTTTTTTTTGAATTTATGTATGAAAATTAAATCAAAAGATGGTGTGAAGGATGGAAATATGAATGCAATTTCTGTACCTGGTTCAAGGGCGAACCAAGCCTTTTTAAAGGTGATTCTCAGAGGCAAAAGTTCTCATGGGAAGAAGACCTCCATGAAGCAAACACCGATAGCCATATCTAAGAATAAAGGATAAAGAAGATAATCCAATATTCCAGACGATAGCAAATGACAAAGTGTCATGTACAAAGCCCAAGTGGTTTGCAAGAGAAGCAGAATACAAGAGAGCAGACACTCAAATGTACAAAAGAGTGACAAGTGAAAATGCCAATTGAAACTTTATAATTCCCTAGGCACCGATTGCACCGCAGCAAGCATGAGAAAAAGAATAGTAAGAACATTGGCATGACAACGGCGGAACTCGAGGTGGGAATGTCTCGAACTGTTACAGCGACCTTGGTAATAGGGTCACGTGGTCAACAAGTGAACTGGTAGCGGATGAATACAGAGCGTGTTATAGACTTTTAACTCCTGTATTACTACGCACAGTAAGCACATATAAGTGACACTAGGTAAAAAAAAAAAAGTGTTAGTTAGACAGAGTTAGATAGAGTTAGTTTGATGTTTTCTGTTCGTTAGTAAGAAAAGAAGAGTAAAGTGGAGGACCCTGTCCTCTCTCCTCTCCCCTCTCCCATCTCTTATTCGATGTGCAGATGATTCGATAAGTTTCTAAGAAGAAAAATTCTGATCGTAGAAGTTGACGAAGATGGTCGCTTCGACAAACAGCTCCTAGGATTTATATGATCTATATTGAAATTGAACTTCTGCAATGATTAAAAGAAAAGACTTTATAAAAATCCAGCGAAGCAACAATTTACATCAAAAATTCAATATATAAAAATAAGTCAAACCTGATACAAAAGGATTACTGCGAGGATTACCAAAATGGAGTTTGGAAAACAAGCCAGTGTAATTAGAATTTGAGAATCCAGAAGGAAGATAGCAGATCTGACACAATCTGACAAATGCAAACCCCCCCCCCCCAAAAAAAAAAAAATCTAACCGTTAATATGGACATAAAAAAAAAAGACTGATACAACAAATGAACTTTCCCAAAGGTAATAAGTTACTTCGAATCTGTTTGTAAAGACTGATGATTATGCCAAGAAATCGGTGAGTTATTTCTGACTTATTTATATATAAACTCAGAGACTGATGATTGCACTGTCGGAATTAATTGATTAATGTTTAATCAAAACAAACTGATCCACGGAAAGTTAAAAAAAGCTTACCTAACAAAAAGATTGTATTTTATATGTCATTAGTAATTAATTTATAAGTAGAGCTTAATGATTTGAATTTAGTATAATTGACTGTAATGATAAAATGAATTGTGAAATTGCAATTGAGAATGTTATAATGAGATTTTGTTAAAATATTCTAAAATGAATTAATACTGCTCGAGTAGAATTTTAATGTGTGTTATATATTAATCTAGAAGTACAATATAATATGATTCATATTTATAATAAAAGTGATTTAATGCAAAGTAATAGTAGTGATTGTACGGCCTAATTAAATCTTAATTATTTCACGAAACCAGAAATTTTCTGGCATGCACTCTTCTGAGTGATTTAACTCTGCTACGGTATGGTAATAAGTATAGGTTAAGAGTAACTTATCTAAAATTACGAGACTTAATTGTGAAACTAATCTCTGTCTGATTAGGACTTATTTGGATATAGCAAAATTAATCTAACATATATACTTATTGCCATACTAAGATATGGGGGCTTTACTCCCTTAAGAGGTCTCCCCATACTAAACAAATGAAACTATGAATGCAACTACCAACGTAGTTGCTTTATTTCGTTTTTGATGACATTTCCATTGGTTATCATTTAATTTATGAAGCTTTTTTCCTTTTAATGTATTTTTTGATTTTATAATTAAATAATATTTTAAATGCCCCGTATTTAAAAATGTAAAATGATTACCATGTAAAATTTGTCTTGGGTTATAACCTGTATTTAAGCACATGTTCACCACTTATTTTCAATTTGCTACTGATGAAGGGCATGGTAATGCCTGAAAGAGCTATGACTGAGTAATTTTAGTATGTCGTAAAAGGCAATTTTAATAAAAGACTTTAATTATGGCCAATTTTTTAGTTATCTTTATTTTTAAAGTATTGAAACAAATAAATCTGAAAAAATCGAATAAACTTATTGAACTTTACGGGAGTTTTATTTTACAAGATGTTATTTACATAAAACCATTTTGGCTCTATTGGACTGAAACTACCAATGATTTTGTTAATATATAGAGATACCACCCAGAGTTGATACCGTTATCATAAAACTCAATCAGATGATGAGCTGAGAATGAATATGGTCTGATAAACTATTTAAAATCCTTATTAATAGTATTAGAATTAAAGACCCAACATTTAGATAAAGATTTCCAGAATTCAATTTCTGAAATTAAACATAAGTTCTTAAATTGATGCAGCATAGAGTCATTAATCCAGTGGTGTAGCCAAGTGGTCTTAAGAGTCATTGGCTGAATAATTACACCTACTGTCTACTCCGGCCACACAAACAGCTACTATAAACCCTCGGATTGGTCGTGTGGTCTGGGCTTTCTACCTACTGTCTACTAGCCAACAGCCCTACCGTGCTGAAAACACAGGTTCTCATTAGATCACCGAAGTCAAGCAGCATCGGGCGCGGTTAGTACTTGGGTGGGTGACCACCTGGGAACACCGCGTGCTGTTGGCACATCTCGGGTGCGGTAGCCTGGTGGTTTGTACGCTGGATTTGCACACTGCCACAACTGCCGCCGTGTTCATGCAGAGTACGATTAAGTTAAACATGTGGGTCCGTAAGTCCTTCTGAGAGGTTGGTGGTAGGGGAAGGAGGGTACAGTCCCTGTGGATGTCTCCCCCACTGGGTTCCGGTCTAAATTGGGTGGCACTTCCCGGCTGTCCAAACAGTTACCTTACACCTTTCTGGTAGGTCGGACGGTCTGGGTCTCAACAACAACCAACTGCCTACTAGCCTACTAGATCACCGAAGTCAAGCAGCATCGGGTGCGGTTAATACTTGGGTGGGTGACCACCTGGGAACACCGCGTGCTGTTGGCACATTTCGGGCATGGTAGCCTGGTGGTTTGCACGCTGGATTTGCACGATGCCACAACTACCGCCGTGTTCATGCGGAGTATGATCATGTTAAACACAGGGTTCATCCTAGGTGTTTTTCGCGGGGCGGCCCGCCCCGCTGCCCTCAGAAATTAAAAAACCCACCCCGCCTGCCCCAATACTATAATTTTGCGCCCTGACGTCGAAAAATACCGCCCTGCATACCCTTTTCCAAAATGGGGCCATATCATGTATAGTCAAATTTTCAAAACATCCGTGATTGTGCGAAGTTTTTTCCCATTCATTATTAAAGCTGCACAAAAATCACAACAATATTGACAGCCAAATGAATGGGAAATGTACCAATATAACTGGACACCACTAGCTGAACTTCCACCCTTTGTCGGCAACTTCCACCCCACAGGGTGAAATCATATCCCTCTGAGCCCCAGGACCCAAGATAAGCTATATACCCCGGAGAGTGTCATTCTCAAGGTTTCTCCTTCCAGGAGTTATTGTTCCCCACTCCTCAGATAAACATTCGTTTCTCCCCAGCCCTGACATTGATAATAATGGGTTTTATTGCTTCTCTGTACCTCAAAGGCGTTTAAATTATATTGATCTTGAATGCCCGTGCCCACATAGATACCTTCCACGGCCGCCCTCAAAGAAAATTCGAAGAGAATTCATAGGTTGCCTTTAAAGGGTTATAAAATCACATAAACACTTTAGCAAAAGCATCTATCCAATCAGGAGATGGGGGAATTCTTAAAAAGGTGGGGGGGAATTCTTGCTAAACTACAGATACTGAGGAAGAAGTTATTTTACGAATTTCTGTAAGGTACAGTTTCAAAATTTACCTAGTTGTCCACTGCAAGTGCTCAGACATAATGCCTAACATACATAGAAGGGAGAGAGAAAATGATCACCAGCTTTGACAAGATGCGTCTAAGTGCATGAAATTGACAAGTTTCTTTAGTGCACAGATAAGTTGTTTTTATTCTTTTAAATTATTTTATAAAAATGTGTATAAATCTGAAAATGAAACATGCAGAGCAGCCTGTATCTTAATGTTTGGGGTCCGACCTTGGGCACCTGAATTTCAATGGGCAATTTACTGATATTTTAACACAGTTGCATTAATATTGAAAGATTAAATGATATCAACAATAAAATTCTTTTCTCTCCCCCCCCCCCCCCCCGAAAAATTATTTAAAAAAACTATTTACTGCTTCAGTTGATTAATTTTCAGAAAATTATTCACTGCTTTAATTGTGCATTTTTTATTAATATCTCGAGAGCCCCAGATCCTATAAAAACTTTAAATATGGATTGAATTTTAAGTGGCTATTTCAAGTTTACGCCAAAATTTCGCCGAATTTCATCAAATCCGGTGCAGTCCTTCTCCCGGTGATGCTGAAACAAATACAAACACATATGCAGACAGATTTTCAATTTTATTTATATGGATTTCAATCTCATTAGACACTTGACTTCTTTAATCCCATTAATTCCTAGCTGAGACCACTAATCACAGACATAACTCTAGTTCAACAGTGTTTTGAATTGACTGATGTAACATAAATAGTAAACACTTGGGGGGGAAATATTGCTAATGAGGAGTGTATGGCAATCGTAGCCCAAATAATTATACTTAAAAATATTAGTTTGTAAAAAAGAAGAAACTTGCAATAATTTATCATATAGGAAAAAGAGTTCACTAATAAATAATTTTCCAGTCTTCTACTTTTTTTAGGAAAGGTGAAAGGAGGTGCTTTTGCCTTATTTCTTTTCTGATTTTGATTCTGTTAATAAAATTCGTATTTTTTTTTTTTTTTTGAGTGTGTGTGTGTGTGGGGGGGGGGGGGGGAATAGCAATCCCTAATATTTTGATAATATACCTTACAGTTGAAGGTTGCGGCCTCGTCGTCAGCCCGGTTTCGTTTTGTATTTCGGATCGGAGATTCAGTAGAAAATTAGGAGTTTTAAGGGGTCCTTAAGAACAAAAAGTGAAGAGATTCTTGAGGAATTTTTAATGACTGAATGAACTAACTGTATATGTCTGTTTCTTCTATAGCGGGAAATCAAAGCGCCAGACAGCGGTGAAATCTGCTACATAGGTTCTTTCTTACTTCATCATGTGCATCTTGTCAAGATTTTTTTAAAAATTCGTATAAATATTTTAAAAGTAATTAAATTTTAAAGTTAAAAATCCTATTTTCCGTCATTTTGTCAAATCAAATCTATTCTTTTCTTGCCTCCGCAAAGGATAATTTGCAAGCAGGTGCTTTGATTAAATTGCAGACCTTTCATCTCAGCTGAAAACAGCTGGTGACACACTAAGTGTATTTATTTTTTGGGTTTTCTAAATTTACGAATTCTGAAGATTTCGTCCTAATTTTTTCAATTTAGCATTATATTATCATTATGAGTATTGGGTTAAAATGTTATTAAAATTGGATGAAAATTCGTTGAGATAGCAATAATTGTTTGAATATTGGTTCTGAATTAAAGGAATTTTTTTGCACCTTCAAGTATTTTCATTTATTTGTGTCGCGACTCATAAGAATGATTTTGGTTCAAAATAGGGGATTGTGTTGTATAATTTGTAAGGTTGTTTACAATTTTGTATATGGCGTTGGCCGGTATTTAAGATGAGCAATCGTGACTAGCATAGCCGTGTGTGCGTCCACGCATTATTTTATTTTATTTTGTTATAAACGGGTGTATTGTTAAAGCGTTCTTTAGCTTCCTAGCATTTGCCGTGAGTTCCGGTGTAATTCTCATGAGATTTGCATCAAAATCCATGACCAACGCCGAGTACACTTGGTTGTATTTAATGATGAGCAATGAATATTTTGTATAAAATTGTTTTCGTATTTATCATAAAATTCAGTTAAATAATCAAACATAACTTAATACGTATAATTTTTATAATAAAATTATTTTTCAATAAAATTTGAGGGGGGTGGGAATTTGGATCTGGATGCCGCAAATATCCCATTTCTCTCTGGGACCCCTACCCTATGCTTCTTGTTAAGCTTATAAACTTTGCTTAACCATACTTAATATTGAGAAGCAGTGGCATTCTTCAGTTAACAAGTCCCGGACTCACCATCACCATAATGTACTTGTTTTTCCGGAATAACTCGAGATCCTGTGTAACTAAAAACACGACATTAGTGTACCGCTGTTTTCAGTGGTATATTTTAAGTTTTTGATTTTTAACCCAATCAAATCCGTCCTAAGCTTGCTATAGTACTCGTTTTAGGAAAATAACCTTTGAACCGGGGCAATTAGGAAGTCCAAGTTTGGTACAGTACAACCTCGAAAATTCGGACGTTTTCCTTCGGGGTTATTTTTTTCTTCTCTCTCCTTCCCCCGAACTGACAAAGTCGCGGATTTAAAACAACAGGGTAAGATTATGTATATAGAATTATATTTTATAAACAAATATCGTATTTTCCGGTCGACTTTCTGAACCCGGAAATGAAACGAAAGTTTAGATGGACTGCCTTAGATCGGCTCGTGGTTGGAGCGTGAATGACGTTGTTAGTGTTAATCCCTCTTCCCCCTTATTCAAGTCACAACTCCCGATTAATTATTTCGCGTAAAATATACATCGATATTTAAATGCAGAATTTTTATTATCAAAATTTTCTTTTCTCATTATTGAAAAAAACATTTTTCTGAAACAATGTAATTTTTAATATTAAACACTTTAAAACGTTATCGTAATTTTTTTTTCACAGATTGTTCAATTAAATCTAAAAATCCCGAGAATTTATATTAACGCTCACGGAAATTTATTTTGCTCACTTCGTAGTACGAATTCCATACTTCAGAATCTCCTCCCCCTCCCAATATCTGACGATCTTTCCGTTTTCGTCGAACGTGTCAGCTTGAAATCGACTGTATATTTTGCCTTTTTTGTTTAGAAAGCCATATTTAAATACTATAAATAGCAAATAAGTAACTAAATAATATCGTATCGCACAGAACAGAGCAACAAGGTCATTAACGCACAGAGCTCTCAAAGGGGTCGGCTGCGTTTACGATTAGGAACTAAGCAAATTCCTTTCTTCGCTTTCCCTGCCCCACCACGTCTCGGTGCTGCTGCAATCTAGTAATGACTCATCGTAATTTAAAAAAATCTTTGAGAGGAGAGATATTTTTCTTTTTTGGAAAAGATATTTATTTTATCTACTGCGATATTTTTTATATATTTGACTATTAATTTTTACTTTTTTGAGACACATCAGCCTTTTTTAAACATAACATTATATAGATGCTAGAAAATAAATACAACTTTTAAGTTCTTATTTTTTGTTTTTCGTTCGTTAATAGCGAAAACGGTTTAAACACATTTACACCTTTAAATATATCGTCAAAGGTGCTTATCCTCGATCTTTATTAAATCTTCCGGCGCTTCATTAAATCTCGACAAAGCCGATATAACGGAAGTTCTGCACTGTGATGATGATGCGCCAATCGTAAAAAAATTGAGTGATGGCGAAATTCGCGATATGATATTAAATAGAAAAAGATCAAAGTAACGACGATAAATGTGGAGAAGAAAAAATACCCATTGATAATCTTATGCAAACAATCGATCATGCAATTAAAGGTCTTGAACAAAGAAACTTTATAACCGAGCATAAATAATGTCAATCTACAGGATAAAGAAAACTGCTTTCCCATAAAACAAAATTAATGAAATAACAAATGTTAATTCAAATATTTAAACGAAATGACAAAATGTAATTTTATCATTTCGTTTCGTTCACACATTCTAAATTATTAATGTGTATATTTTTTTTTAGAAATTTCTTTTGTCCTATTTTTTAGATTAAATAATATGTTTTGATTAACTTAACTTTTGCCATTATTTTTACTAAAAATAGTGCTTTATAGTGTATTTAGTTAATATTAAATCTGAATTTTATTCAAATTCTATAATCCGGAAAAATCGAAAATCCGGAATCGGCAAAGTCCGGATTTTTGAGGTTGTACTATTTCATTGTTTTCCATACATTTAAATTATATACATTTCAATAAACTTTTATACTAAAAGGGTGCTCTTTAATCTCAAGTTTTCTGCTTTTCCTTCTTTCATAATGAACTTACATTACATGAAACGTATATATTATATTTTTATTTATTTATTTTATATGCAATTTGTATTTATTTACATTTTCCAGTGTCTTAATATGCAACTAGATATTTTCATTGCTTCTTATATTGTGGATTATATCATTGATTTTAATTTAACATATACCAGCAAAGCCAGCATGCTTTTTTGCCACGCCCATGCATAGGAGATAGGAACCGGTGCACATCCGACTCCCCGAACCGTTCTTAATATCCACAGACCAGACACATGCCAGCCATACACTCCTCCCATTTAATATTACCATTTATTCTGTGACTTCCTATCAAGCATACATACTATCCCCTAACATAACGCAAATTATTTACTCTCCCCTAAACCCCTAACAAATGAATATATCAAGTTTAATATCTCAAACTTTTTACTAATTCGCCATGGTTCCGGTATAATTTTAATCAGAGGTTTGCATCTAAAATTCCGGGCACTGCTGCCTTATTTTTATACCATTAATATACTTTTCTAAAAATAATTATTTTAATAAATGTCTTAACTTTTATACAGCATTTTATACTGGTAAAACATGGTTTTATTTTAATTAACAAATTTTAGTATTTTCTTTTATTTATGTATGCCCATACATTTTTGCTCATAGTATGTTTAGTTTAGATAAAGTAAACATTGGATCTTCAATAAATTTAAATTACTTGCATAAGATTGTGTTAATTCTAGTTTTTCTAATAAGTTAATATAATATTACTTTAAATTTTGAAATGTCATTATTTATTTTTCAATGTATTAACAATGCAGTTTAAGAAAAAATATTTTCTGTAATTTTTGGATTCGGGAACTCAAAACTTTTTAAGGAGGATCACTTATGTTTGTAACATATTTTGATTTTATTTATATAATTTTTTTTTATGAAGTTTTAATTTAAATATAAACTCTTTCCATTTTGCTTCAACTAAAATTTTTACAATAAACTAATCCTAAAATGATGGCTACTTACTAGACTTAGTAGCCGTGTACATTAACTAGCCACTTTTTGCCAAAATATTGATACCATCTAAACACTATGCTATTTTTTAGCAGCATCAAGCAGTACAATGTACCCTTTTGTTTTAATTTTTAATACTTTTATTTGCATCACTAATTATTTTTATATAAATATGTAAAATAGATAAATTATCTGTATCCATTTTACGTGTGGGCCACATTATGCAATGCATTCTTTGGTTAAAATTTATAATTGTGCCCTTTTAAAAACATGTGCCTCTTTCATACGCAATGTGCCCTTTTATGATGACAATATGCCCTTTTTTGGAAGTCAGCACCCTGCCCTTTTGAAATCCTAGAATGAACCCTGTAAACATGTGGGTCCGTAAGTCCTTCCGAGAAGTTGGTGGTAGGGAAAGGAGGGTACGGTCCCTGTGGATGCCTTCCCCACTGGGTTCCGGTCTAAATTGGGTGGCACTTCCCGGCCGTCCAAACGGTTACCTTACACCTTTCTGGTAGGTCGGACGGTCTGGGTCTCAACAACAACCTACTGTCTACTACCGGCCACCCAAACTGCTGCTGTAAACCTTTAGGTCAGTCGGATGGTCTGAATTTCTGACCTACTCTCTACTAGCACAATATCTAGCACTGGTAACCCTGAATTTAACAGTTAACCCATTTTTCAATATCTTAGTTAAATCTATGCATTTCTATCATTTGAACATGCCAATGAGAGCTATTCTGCAGTTTTAATTCAGCAGTAAACAATATCAGTAGACAGGGTTTGCTCTTATTAACAAAATGTATTGGTACCCAATAGAAATGCTGCACTTGTCTAACAAAAAATAAGCATCTAGAAGTTTCTTTTAAAACTGCTAACACATTCTAGAAACAAAAAAAAAATGAACTTACTGCAAGTGCTTTGCAGCCACGATTAGTGCTCGCTACTAAACATCCTTCTGTAGTAGCCATGGGAATGTATAATGTCTCGCCATCTAGCAGCAAGGGTCCAGCAACACCCACTGGTATAGGGACATATCCTACCACATTTTCACAGCAAGAACCCATCACCTACAAAAACATCAGGTACAACCAATTATTATAAAAGAATTAGAACATTGTAAAATCTTTTTTGAACTTAATTTTCAAATTGATGCAAATCCTTAAACAATAAAAAAAAAGCTACTTTAAGGTTTTCTACACACCAAAATGTTTGATTTGCTGAATAAATGATAAACACCTTCTTTTAAGTGGAGACTTGAAATTTTTTACACAGGACAATTATTCAATAAAATCCTTCAGAAAATTCAAACTCTTGAAAAATGCTTAGTAAAAAAGGTGGGAGGGGCTCCCCACCAAAACGTTCTAAAGATAAAATGATATAAAAATATACTTCACGATCAAATATATATTATAAATTGTGCGTGAGGGTAGATAGTTCAAAAGGAAGAAAGTATACAATTTCAGTTTTCCAATATTTACTTCTTTAGGAGTACTACACACCAAAATGTTCAATTTGCATAATAAATGAAAAATGCTTTGTTTTAAATGAGATATAGATAAGAAATTTGATACTCTGGTCATTCATAAGAATAAAGAAAAATAAGTTTTTTAAAAATGTTCTGTAATGGGGGATGCTTCACACCAAAAAGTTTGAACTGTGAAATGAAAGATAAAGACATGAAATTTGATGTACGGGTCAATAAACTGATAAAATCTGAGGAAAATACCTGTTGTTGTTTTTTCAAAAATGTTCATTTAATGGGTGCTCTACAGTACAATGTTCAAAATGTGAAATGATAGTAAAATGCCAAGACACTTGCTTACGGGGTGCCTGCGTCTTCAGACGCGTAACCCCACATCGGATGTATAGAAATGTCCATTTGTTGAAACGGTGATAGCAATATGGTCATAGCATGTGCACTCTTCTCCGTGGAGGGTGCTCTGTTTCAGTTGACTTGATGTATGGATGTAAATGGAATTTCTGTCTTGGGCGGCTGAACCCGTAAGTAGGTACTGGGAAGGAAAGGGGGCGGGGCAGGGCTGGGGCCAATCAGAATGACTGGTGTAGTTTACATGTTTAAGTTATAAGAAAAATGTTCACAAAGTTATTTAAGAGTTACAGATTATATATTAAATAAAATTTAAATAAACATTTTAAAAGTTATAGATAATTTACAGTATAATTTACGTTTGACATTTTACAGTTAGACATTTTCAAAATTTCCGTCGCTCAGGCTGTGAGCAAAAAAGGCCCTTTTCAGGGTACACAAAAAAGTCTGCAAGATGGAGTGCAGATACAAGTACTGGATTGTACTATAAATTCAATTTACAATTATATCTCAATTTAAATTACATTTTTAAATTACATTATAATTAGTTACAATTTTCTACATGAGATAAAAGAACGTGGACGAGGGTGCCGTAAACACGCAACGCGAGTGGCAAATGCTAGCCATACTATTGGCCCGTGACAAGGCCATGAAAGAAGAGTCGAAAAAACGCCAAGTCCTTGAATCGGAGTGGTGCCATCTATCTTCGATCTGCGAGGGTAGTTGAAAAACTAGGAAACACCCGTTTAAGGGACTAGGTATCGACGCTTTTTCCATTTGGTCTCGTTAGAGCCAAATAGAATGTGTCGAGGCCTGCGCTTCCTAAGATAGGAAGGCGCGATCGGGTCATAGACCTGATCGACGTCTCTCATACAGAGTCTACTGGAGTTTTTCTTGTAATAATTTTGAGTGAAGAGCCCAATGCACTCTGTAATTCCAGAGATTTTAAGATCATGGTGTATTACCTCATTCTGGACGTATCTAGGAGCATTAACAATGCATTGCAAGATTTTATTTTGAAACACTTGCAATCTCCCTATATGGCTTTTTGCTGCCGCCCCCCATACTGGACAGGCATACAAAAAGCTCGGTACGATGATTTGTTTGTAAATAATCAACTTGTTTTCCAGGGAGAGATGGGATTTTCTATCGAGGAGGGGTAGAAGTGCTCTATACGTTTTATCTGCTTATTCGATTTTTCTCGTGATATGCTCCTTGTAGGTCAAATGGGTGTCCAAGGTGACGCCCAGGTATTTTGCAGAGTGTGAAAAAGGGATGGGTTCATTAAAGATCTTAAGGACAAAGTTACGGCTGACTCCTCGGTAGTTGGGCTTAAAAATGACAACTGCACTTTTGGTCGCATTAATTTTGATCCTCCAAGTCATGAGCCAGTACTCAAGGCTATTCTTAATGTAAATCTGTAAAGTGTTGATCGAGTTTTGTGGTGCTCGACTGCTAGCGATCAGCGCTGTGTCATCTGCAAAGATGGCCAGCTTAACTTGAGGTGTGCTTGGAATATCGTTGATGAAGATATTGAAGAGCAGAGGACTGAGATTTCCTCCTTGAGGAACTCCAGCCTTGATTGGTCTGATTGTAGAGAGAGTTTTATTAACTCGTACATAGAAAGAACGATTAGTGAGGTACGAGTTGATGATGGTCAAAAGTTGGGTCGAAATGCCAAGTCGCACCAGCTTGGAAATAAGCCCAGGCAGATAAGTTTTATCAAAGGCCTTAGCAACGTCGAAAAATACTATGGTAGTATACTGTCTGTTGGTAGCGTTCTTATGGATAGTTTCGACAACACGCAAAAGTTGGGATTGCGTTGAATGCTCGGTTCGGAATCCATGCTGGTCAGGTATTAAAATATTCTTCGAACGGCAGAAACTATCCAAACGCTTAAGCAACACCAATTCATAGATTTTCGAGAGGCTAGAAAGTAGGCTTATTGGTCTGAAGTTCTCGGCTAGCGAGAGATTTTGATTTGCTTTTGGAATAGGGATGATGACAGCGGTCTTCCAACTTGTGGCAAAGAAACGATGTTCCATCATAGTGTTCAGCAGCATGGTGATCCAACATAAATATAAGTCAGGGAGATTCTTGATGATGTGATTGCTAATTTTATCAAGGCCGGGGGCTTTCTTGATGATCAGTCCATCAACAATATGCAGGATTTCAGCCAGAGAGATTCTCTCTAAGTCATTTGGTGCTTGGACGTGTAGTGCATTGTGATTGGTCTGCTGTAGATCGTGTTCAGTGTCTGTGTAAGTGTGGCTGAAGTTGTGGTCTATATGTGGTGTGAATTGGAGTTCCAAGCTATCTGCGAACAGATTTGCTTTTTCCTCCGCAGTCTGGGCGAGTCCATTTGGGCCATTAATGTGCGGAATTGAAGTTTTAGTGGTTCTTATGTTCTTAGCTGTTCGCCAGAGACTGTGATTCGTAGATGTGAGTCCCTCAAGGTGTGTTTTCCAGCGTTGCTGGATGTGTGTCTTAATCATAGCCTTGATCTCATGTTAAAGTTTACGAAAGCATACGCTGCAATATGGGAACCTGGTGCGTTGCCAATCCTTTCGTAATCGATTTCGCTGTCTAATTTTGTCCCTAATATCACCTGGAAGTGTGTGATATGGAAACTTTAAAATTAATGCAAGGATAAATCGTGAGATAAAAATGAAGTGTATAATTTCAGCTTTCTAATATTTTGCTAATTTAGGGATGCCATACACTTAAATGTTTAATTAGCTGAATAAATGGAAAATGCCCAGTCTGAAGGGAAACAGATATTTGAATTTTGATTCATGGGTGAATAGCTTGAAAAGGGCCACTGGAAAAATTGAATTATTCAAAAATTCATATTATTCTGAGGTTGCTTTTTGTGAGACCATTGATTTTCGATGTGTATTCGGTTAGTGCTGTTATAATTGTCTTAAGCAACATCATTACTGACTTGAGAAATTTACTAAAAACTAAATGATTTTTCAATTTTTAAATTTACTGCATTCCACCTCTTTTATTCAATCTACTTTCAATTTTTTAGGAAACGTTTACTGTGGTAAAAGATAAAACACTCTTTGAGCTATTTATCTTGAAAAATCTTTCTATTAAATTTTCAAAAAGCAGTAAAACAGCATATATTACAGTCTCAAACAAGCATCTATGTATATTATCTTGTAACTCACAGTTTGACAACTGCTTGTTTGGTAATAGAGTCCATTCTTCTGGCAACCATACAGATATACAGATAATAAAATAAATCAGATAATGAAGTAATACAGACACTTATATCATCAAGTATTTATAATAAAGCAGAAATATAGTGATCATATTTTTTGTCCCTTGAGCTTTGTTATAAATGTCTTTAGTAAGATGAAAAACAAAAATTAATATTGTAATATATTTTCCAAAATCTATTTTAGACACATGTTTCAACATCTAAATTGCAAGCATTTGGCAATACTATGAACGATATAAATAAATTACATAATTATTGTGATATAAATACAACAGCTTAAATGCATATTTATAATTACTACTAGAAATCATTCCATAAATTTTGCATTCCTTCCATTACATTTGTTCAGTTACAAGCAACTTACCAATTTATAATCATAATGACAATGTGGTAGAGACTCCAATATTTGAACCTGTTTTGTAAGTTTCGCAAGTAATTTTCGACGAAGATCAACGCCTCTTTTAGGATCTTGCACAATAGTTTCAAGTTTGTGAGATGGCACTATTTCCTTTGCAGCTAAAATTATGACCTCTTCATCTGTGAGAGCAGCTCCACCAACCTAAAGTATAAACTCTAGCAGTGAATAAAATTCAATGAACAGAACAGAAATAATATATTAATAAAAGTCTTGTCCTTTGGAAAAACAATTTACAAAACAGTACAGAAACTAGAAGATAGGGGAAATTCTGAGACTAGGCATTCGATCTCTGAGCTTAACTATATACATATATATATATATATTTTTTCTGAATGCACAACTACACAATATTATGCAGTATACTAAATTTGATTCAAATCTCTTTCATGGTTTTGGAAATTATAAAGTGCTAGTGATTTCGATAGAATCCTAGTTTATAGCTAATCTATATACATTTTTCGGAATTTTATTTTCCACATTTACATCTGCATAATATATGAAACGTGTCACCCAAATTTTATCCAAATCTCTTCAGTGGTGTTTGAGATTACAAAAGGCCCATGATTTTGACAGAATCCTACTTTATAGGTATACATTTTTTGGATTTTTTTTGTATGTTTTTTTTTATGGGTTCATATCTGCATAATATATGAATCTTATCACCCAAATTTGCTTTAAATAGCTTAAATAGTTTTTGAGATTACGAAGATCCCACGATTTTGACAGAATCCCATATTATAGTTGAACTATATACATTTATTGAAAATTTTTATTCTACGTTCAAATCTACATAATATATGAAACTTGGTAGTCAAATTTGATCCAAATCATTTCAGTGGTTTTTGGTACAGAGCACCAATGACTTTGACAGAATCCCATTTTATAGCTAAACTATATACATTTTGCAGAATTATTTTTCAACATTCACATCCGCATAATATATGAAACATATCACCTAAATTTGGTCCAAATTGCTTCAGTGGTTTTCAAAATTACAAAGGGCCAGGCCAATAATGTGATACACACCCACAGATTGACAAAAGTCATTTCTGATATCTAGGGACTCCATTGATTTATTTACAGTAAAAACTCAATTAAATCACGATCACCATACTTTTCTTAGGTTACATTGGTTAAAAGTAGGTATTAGTAAAAAGTTTGCATAATATACTGCTAAAAGCATATCTGACAAGAAAAAAGGTACGATTCACAATCACCATGCTTTCCTTTAGCTCTCTGCACAGGAAAGTAAAAGAAATTTACAAAAAAAAAATTTTGATGTGTCTAGTCCATGATTTTATCTGCACACTAACAGATTTTGATTTTGTAAGAAAACAATAACAAAATTTAAGAATCTTCTTATCTTATGAAGGTAAAAATTTGTAGCATTATTGCAATTGTCAATTGAAATAGTTGAACCAATTTTATCTCAATTCCTCAACTCTCTTAGGAAATATTTAACTCACTGTGAAGAAAACAAATTTTCTGATACCCCAAACGTAACTTGGAACTTGTCACAACTCTGCAGAAATTATGTCAATCAATATTTATTTAAAAGAACTTATGAAATATCAATTTATTTGAAAATACAGATAACACTCGATGTCTCAAACTTTGATAATTCGAAATTTTTAATAGTTTGAAATTTTTTTCTTTCCCAGCACATTTACTATTGAAATAATGTAAAAATGATCTCATTATGTCAAATTTTTCCTTGATTACTCTCGATATCTTGATTTTTTTCTATTTTTAGGGGGGGGGGGGGATTTCAGACATTTAAATACATAAAAAAACTGAAAAGACAGACATTTAAGACATGAAAATAACCATATAGAGTTAGATTATAAAATAACTTGTCAAAAGGATAAGATTGTTTTTTCATCAACAATTACACTACCCATTATAGAGTGCTAAAATTGAAATCAGTTACAATTAAGTTCCTACCTCCTAACATTGCATCAAAATTGCAGCCTTTGTACCAGGGTACAACAGAGTTTTAAAGTATTGGCATCAAGTTGTAAGGAAAGGTATTGCAGATGATGTAACTGAAATTTGCTTATTATCATCAGTATCATCTAAAGAAACAAAATCTTTAATGAACATTAGGCAAACGTATCAAATCTTGACAAGAAATAACTTTTGAAACTTTTTAAGCAATCAGGTACTTGGAAACTGTAATCATGTGCAAAAGAGCTAAAACAGGCAACAAACTGTTTTGGAGATTTATTTCAAACATTAAAATTTGTTTGAATACATGTGTTTTTGTACATAACAGGGTTCTCACCAGGGTTCTATAATTAAGAGGGGAAATCCCCCACTAGTTTGGATTCTGAGGGGGATTTTGAAATATTAGGAGAGATTAAAAAGATTTGCAACAAAATACAAAACTTACCTTTTTACTTTGTTTTGCTAAATATTACGTAAGTAAAAATTCATGAAAATATTTATATTTTTTAATACAGTAATATTATTAATATGCGTTTGCAATTATTACTTTTTTATTTTTTGCATTTATTAAATTTTTAAAACTCATTTCTGGTGTTTTTTTTTAACTTTTTTCAATTTTAAATTTATCTTTAAATCATTGTTAGCTAGTTTTCTTCGTTTTTTTTTCATTTCTTCAAAATTTTCCAAATTTACAGATTTTTTTAATCTATTTTTAGTTCATTTTTGAATATTTTAAACATTTATGATCGATAGATACTTTCTAATTTTGTATAAAATCTTACCAATATTTTACAGGTATAAGCGTCAACCGAGAACTATTTTCTTTCATATATTCATTTTATTCTTATAACCTTGCTCTAGCAACACTCATTGAGTCACATGATGTTATGTTCAAAGCTTGATGCTTGCATTCAATGTTACGATATATTTTTGATTTATTACGATGCGTATTTAATAAAATTTAATAAGTATTTAATAAATCTTTTTTAATTTATGCTAAAATATCATTCATTAAAATTCTTATGCCTGATACATCCCTTACCATTCAGAAGTGGGATAGACATCAATGACTTGTTTTAAACTAGTATATCGTTTTACGCTTGTGTTTAATGGACATAAGAACAATCTTAGAAGTTTCGTTTTCAACCAACGTTCATGTTTATATAAACAAACCGATGAGACAAGCAGACGGTAGTCTACTACGGTGATGAAAACTTTTATTTCGCAAGGTAAATAAATGCTTTTGAATAATTTCGATCTGGATGAAAAGTATTGCGATGTTGATGTAGTTTAAAATGCAGTGTTATGATGCTCAGTTTTGATTAGAAAATAATTTTTATTTGATACTGTATATATTGATGTAATAAGAAGTACGGAAAATGACGTATTTAGCTAAAGGAAGAAAGTGTGATTTAATGTTGTTAGCAAGTGAAGTTGGGGAAACTATTCTCCCATAAGATACAATTGTAGAGTTAAAAACAAAAATATTATAAGTAGCAAAGAATATAATGAAGAATTTGTAAAACAAATGTTAGAAACAATAATTTTTGATAGAAAAGAAGCAGAAAAAGAAAAATTAGGACAAGAAAAATTGGCAAAAGATTTGGAATTGGAAAGGGAAAAATTAAAATATAAATTTGAGCTGGAAAAATTAAAGATTGAGACTTCGAACAAAATAAACTGATGATTTGAATTTAAATTCGCAAAATGTTGAAAATTCTGAAAATGAAGGCAAGCATTGTAGTTTACAACTTTTGATGCAGAAATTCGAAACTAAAGAAGGTGATACAAGTTTTTATTTAATATTATTTGAAAGACAGGCACGTAGAGCAAACATACATGAAGATGATTTAGTAGCTCATTTACTAGTGCTATTACCATACGAAATATCACAATTAATTGCACGTGAACCCGATGAAGTAGCAAGTAACTATGAGCATGTCAAGAATTTATTATTAAAAAGGTTTAGGTTAAGCCCGGAGAAATTTCGGCAAAAGTTTGTTTATCATCAAAAACCACCTAAAGGCTCTTGGCGTGATTTTACTTTCGAATTGAAAAACTATTTTGAAGAATGGATCAAAGGATTAGATATAAACAATTTCGATAAACTTAGATGAGTACAAAAGTGTTAGGGGGGGGGGGGGTAGAAGAATTGTGCGGTCAGTTGAACACCATCAGTATTTTGAATATGCGAGGAAAAACAACCAAACAAATAAATTCCATGTACCAAAAGAAATAAAAGAAGATGTTCAAACAGTAAAAGAATGAGATAGGAAAAATTGCTGGTCCTGACACTTGTTATAACTGCTATGAAAAAGGACATTTTTCATGCGACTGTATAAAACCTAAACGTCAAAAATATTGCACAAAGTGTAAAAAGGAAGGTCATGGTACTAAAGATTGCACTGAAATCAAACATTCGATTTCATTATGTGTTTCGAATATTACACCTCTACATCATCTCATATAAATTTATAAGTGTTGACGGGTTAAATTCAATTTCATCTATTATCGACACAGGTTCGAATGTGAGTTTAATGAAACTTAAATTAGTATCAGCTCTTAATAAAGCTATTGAGAAAGAAGCACCAGAAAACCTGAAAGGTATTGGAGGTAATTTAACACCTTATAGTGTAGTTTAATGCAATATTGTTATTGATGAAATAGAGTTAGAATCGATTCGCTTTTTTGTTGTTTTTTATGACAGTTTCAGAGGACCTGATGTACTTATAGGGACAAATGTTATTGATCTTCCAAACATAGCATTAGTATGAAAACAAGGAAATTCTATATTAATAAATGAAAGCAATTCCGATTTATTAGAAATTTTTTATCTTGAAAATGATTCGAATTACAAAGCAGTACTTAAAAGTGAAAAAGCAGTGATTGTGGAACCTCATAGTGTACAGTTAGTTAATTCTGTGAATAATGATACAAATTTAAATTCATTTATTATTGAAGAGCAGAACTCTCAATGTAATGAAATATATGTTCAAAATGGTGTAGCATGTGTTCCAATCATAAATTTTACCAATAGTAAAATTCGCATAAAAGAAAATGAAGTCGTCCTCAGAGGGAATGTAATTCCTGTTACAGTAGTAGAGAACAATGAAAAAGAAAATTGTGATGAGAAATATGTAAAAACTACACAAAAATAATTGTGAGGAAAATGAAACTTTTGATAATTCTTTTAAATTTGGTGAAAGTTTACATATCTAACTAGAAGATCAGGAACCATTATTTCGTGAACCATTAATGTTAAAACAAATTAAAGTTGAATCTCAGCTCGCAGAATCAGAAGCACAAAAGGTGTGTGATCTTTTAAATGAATTCAAAGACTGTATTGCAGTGAAAACCAACGAGGTGGGATGCATCAAAACCACAACTATGAAAATAATGGAAGTTCCTGGAAGCAAGCCAGTTTCGTATGCTCCATACCGTACGTCATATCATGAATGCGACATTTTACGAAAAATTATTACCGAACTGAAAGAACAAGGTGTCATTCAAAATAGTACTTCAGATTATAGTAATCCTGTACTGTTAGTAAAGAAGAGAACAGGAGATTACCGTATGGTCATAGATTATCGACATTTAAATTTACAAACGGTAAAAGATAAATTTCCCTTGCCACACATTGATGACTTACTGGATAGATTGACTGGATACAATCTTTTCTGTATTCTTGATGCTGCACAGGGTTTCAACCAGATTCCTGTACATCCAGAGTCAAAACACAAGGCAGCATTTGTTATACCCGATGGTCATTATGAGCAAACAAGATTAATTTTTGGATTGACAAATGGACCTGCTGTTTTCCAAAGAGCCATGACAATGGCACTGGGCAACCTCTTGTGGAATGTCGTAACTTGCTTTGTCGATGATATGCTCATAGATGCTAAAACATTTGAAGATTTGATGACTCGATTACGTAAATTCCTGATGAAACTTCGTGAAGCAGGAGTGATGCTCCAACTATCAAAATGTGAATTTCCGATGGAAGAAATAGTCAAAGGAAGGAATAAAACCTGTGCAAAAACTTGCTGCAATCTCAGAAATTCCACTACCAAGAAATGTAAGAGAATTGAGAAGATTTCTAAGATTTTCTAGTTTTTTTACAGATTTATAGAACGCTATGCTTTATTAGCATCTCTGTTAACTCAATTGTGGAAGAAAAATTCTGCATTTAAATGGATCATCAAAAAGTGTTCGAGGAATTAAAGTTACGTCTAATTTCTAAACCAGTACTAAAACTTTATGACAACCGTGATGAAACTGAACTTCACACAGATGCAAGTTCTATCGGATTATCTGGAATGCTCCTGCAGTATGATAAAGATAAAAGATTACGTCTAGTATACTGCGTAAGCCGTCGAACGAGTCCTGATGAAGCAATGTACCACTCCAGTCATTTAGAATTATTGCTACTGCTTGGTCAATGACACGACTGCGACCATTTCTTATTGATAAACATTTTATTCTAGTAACATTTTACTCTCTAAATCCATTGCAAGTTATGAGCTTTTGCAAAAAGCAACCATGCTGACTGCAACATGCTTATCTAGACACGACTTATTTATTATTTCACTTCTTGCTTCCTGTGTTTTGACTATAATGGACTGACTCAACATAAACAAACATTTGCTCCAGCAAATCCTACAAAAGAATCATAGTCCAAAAAGCTACATTTTTAAATATTGGTTTTAAAGAAAAAATGTTTATAGCATTCTAATTTTCAGAACTTCTTACCCTAAATGCATACCAAACATGGAATAATATACCAGAATTTAAAGTTTAAAAAACTACAAAAAGTTTTGAATGTTTTTATCAGGTGGAAGGGGGGGGATGTATTTGAATAACAATCTTTCACTTTCTGCTATTTCTTTTTTGTTTCTATTGATGGAGAAAAGTATTGTGATGAATGTTTTCTTTGTCACTAAATTATGGCTTAATCATATTATTTTTATTCATTTTTTGTTGGGAAATAAAACATGGTGAAAAACGTTACTCTAAACAAAGGGTCAAGCAGGATGCTTTTCTCATCACAAAAAGACAAGGAGGGTGCCATTCTCATAACAGAAGGGCAGCCAGGGTACTGCACTTTTTTAAAACAGCTTGGGGCAGAGTCACTCATATAATTTGCAGGCTCCCCCACAACATTTATTATGGGCTCCCTCTTTCTTATTTGATTTTCACCTTTTGGTGAATTTTCCACGTCTTCTCCCACAAACAAAAAAAAATATTTTTGGAGCCCCACACATACACACTTGAGTGGTTGTATACTCCCCCCCCCCCCCCCCTCCTCTATGGGCAGTCCTACTTTGGGGGAACTCTACATGAATGATAGTGACAATATTTAATTTTCCTATGTTCTAGTGTTCTGTGCCATTCAGGTGAATATTTTCCGTCATAATATATATATATATATATATAATACAGAAAAGCTTTTCCCAATAACGCACCCTTTTCTTTCATAATTATTATTCCAAATTCCTATTTCATGTCCAGCACGTATTGCAGCTATATTAAATTCTATCCCATGCCACTAATATTAACAAAGTCTGCCAGCACTTCCTCTTTTCCTTGACCATACCATATATGGTCCCTAATCTTAACCTCTGAGTAAACTTTCTCATATGAAACTGCTTCCCCATCACATTTTTAAAGCATAAAAAACGCAAAGGCAGCATCTTTCCCATACCATCATATTCCTCCCCCTCTGCTGTCATGTACATTGTGTGAACCAATGCAGACTGCATTGAGATTTCTTGAAAATTGGTCAACGATCAGGAGTTCAGCCTATGTAACAAATGATATGTTTCGAGTGTCATATAATAAAGTAGATTTTTTGGTAACCTGAAATGTCTTTTCCCTGGATGAATAACTCCTATCTGTTATCAAAGAACTACAACTAAATTTTGTCACAACTTATGTAGATAAAGCTTCTAATAATTATACCATTATTTGTAAAAAATACATTATGTTTCTCTGTTACAGAATTACTTAAATAATCATATTTTTAAACCCATTAATAATCAGTCTATCAAAATAAAAAAAATGCTAAAATTTTATACACAATTAAATATTAATTGTAAATTTTATAAATTTCCATATGTTACTTTGGTTCCAAAATTCCAAAAATCACTTCTCAGTTTTAGATCGGTCACTTGTGGACATAATACCTTTACCACTACTGCTAGTAAGTACTAGCTAAACTGTTTAAATAGAATTAATGAATCTCTTAAATTTAAGAATTCAGGATATTTCATTTTGAACAATAGTTTTGATTTAGTTAATCACCTTAGCAAGCTTTCACATATTCTTCCATACCTTTGATTTTAAATTCCTATACCTTTGATTTTTACTCACATATGCTTCCACAAGTTCTTCCATGCCTTTGATTTTAAAGACCTATTTAATAATATCAATATTAAAGATTTATATAAAGTTATTACCTTTCTTTATCATGATTATCTCTCTTCCAATAATGTTCCATTTAAGGTCAAAAACTTTCCTATGCTATTGCACTTTGTGTTATACAACAATTATATTATCCAAGGGGATAACGAATATTTACAACTGTCTGGTGTACCACAAGGGGGCTGTAGTAGTAGTAGTGTTCTAGCTAACTTATATCTTTATTATTATGAATGTCATTTTGTCTCTAATTCATATATTATATATCGATATGTTGACAACTTAATTTGTATTATCACTGATGATTCCTATCCAATTAATATTGATTTTTACCCCTCTAACCTAGAATTAATCCCTAATGAGCCTAGTGTTAGTCAAAGTGTAAATCATTTAGACCTAAATTTAGATACCCTCCATAATCATGTTATTACCAATCTATATGCTAAAAAAGATTCTTATAACTTCACTATCATTAAGCTCCTATCATATCGATCTTGTAATTCTATTCAACTGTTTAGAAACATCATTTCACACAAGCTATTTCGAATACATCGACTTTCTGATCCTCAGTTTCACTATCTCCACATCAATAATCTTAAACACATATGTCAAAATTACCACTACCCGGAAGTATTTGTAAATGATATTATTAATAATTTCAAATACACCATGTAATAATTTTACAATTGCATTATTTATCCTTGATTGGATAACTCATTTTTATGAATTTCACCCATTCTTATCACCTAACTTTCCACTAGACCCGAGTCTGATACTCATTACTATTTTTGAAAGACTACTTTCCACTTGTCCTGAGTCCTATACTGATTACTATTCCGAAAGTCTTCATTCAAATAATTTTTCATTCACATTCAATAGTATATTCATTCCAGTATCCACTCACTTTAATGAAGAGATGTAAAATGCTCTGTCGCACAGACTAATATACAGACCTGTCACTCTCGATTTCGCAGCGGCCATTAGAGATGGACCAAAATGCGGGTTGGCGCACTCTTGGCGATGGTCTGGTTTGGTCTGAGCGCTTGGCGATGGTCTGGTTTCGGTCCAAGATGATTTTCAATGGTATAACCCTGTAGCATGCATTGTCATTGTAGCGTGGTTTGAGTAACGTGCAGAAAAGGATTATTTGTTAAGTGATTAGATCATTTCAAGAAATGGATTGACAAAAGAAAACTGGCTGTGTTACAGGGTATGTAATTTATTTTTATTAAAATTGAAATAATATTAGTTATCACCATCCTATATATGTATTCATTATAAATATACACATGTTCATAAGTATACACGTGTTCATCATACGAAATAAGTGCTGTGTTATTACTGCCGATTAGACTAAATTCTAAGAGGTAATGGTATAATTAGTTAAAAAATATTTCCGTATTTTTATAAAATGTATAATAATTGATATTTGGATAGCTTTTTCTTAGAGTTAATTAAGTTGAATGTGATATTGTATGTGTATATATTTATGTAAAATTTTTATTAAGTGCCTTATGGTGGAAAATTCACACCATCCCGGGTAATTAATGATTGAGTTCCACAACTTTAATAGTGCATTTATGTAAATTTGATATTTACTATAAGAATATTTTTATATTTATAAAAAAAAGTCTTATCAGTATCCCGGAACAAATTAAGGATCAAGTAATTTAACAATCAACACGCTAGTATACCTTTTAGACTGAAAATATTATATAATATTTCAGTCTTTTAAGTATGTTAGCTTGTAATTTTTTGTGCATTATGTTTTACAGTGAGACAATGCAATGTGTTTATTTTTTAATCCATTTTATGATTATTTGAATTAAATATATAACTATGGTTATTTAAATTTACTTAAACTAATGAATATATTTAATATAATACGCTAATAACGCACCAAATCTGGCAGACATACTTTATTTACATTGTAGTTCAGTTCATCCAACTCACGAGCGCTAGTGTCTATGCGACATCAAATGTTAAAAATGTTGCCATAGGGTCCTATGGGAGTGAGCCTTCTGAATATAGTATTCTGTGCTCTGTCGCAAGTTCTCTTGCTAGCATTTCGACTCCCACATGGTGACTGTACCAGTAAGTTTATATTTCTGTTTTTTATATTTGTGGTTTTTAATTCATTTGGTATTTATTATTTCTCCTTCCACTAGCAAGTAGACAGTCCCAATGGTGTCCATAGTCAAATACTATCGCCATTGTCAGAAACTGGCTATTCCATCGGTTTTAATTCGAATTGTATAGCTGTCCTGACAAGAATGAAATTTCGAACTAACCGTCATTTTTTATGTAGTTTCAACTTATTGTTTTCCATGTCTAGATCTTTAATCTTGAGCTAATTATTATTGCCTTTTTTCATTTTTTCCGAGTTTGCTTTCTCATTATATATATTTATATATATATATACCTATTTAATTCTGATTTATGTGTACTAATATTCCCCTCATCCCCATATCATTATAGTGATAAGTTACCTACTATTTTTATCCTTAGTCTTGGTCTATAGTTACTTATTTGTAACAGATATACTAGAGATGGGATTTTTTGTACTTGCATAGTTTATGATGCATAGTTTTCGATTAAAAAGTTGCAATTTTTATTTATAAATATATACTAAATTATTAGATTTCTAAGAAGCTCTGAAAATATGAACCTTGAATTATGTTATTTACTAGCAAAATATGAGGCCAATAAAATCTATTTACAGTAAAGCTATGTTAAAGTTATCTCTAAAAGTATACACCTAAAGTGGAATTTCGTTAAAAAATATATATTTTTCAAAAAAATTACCCAATATTTACATATTATACATTATAAATATGTTTCCATTGGTTACTTGAACTGATGTGCAAAAAAATCTAGTTTTCTAATATTTTGCACATTTTTAACACAAATAAATATGTGTTATTGAAATTATGCTTTTATTAAGTTTACATTCAAAATAAGTAGTATTAAAATCCCATTAAATCATGCTAAACACAGTTATGTATTAGAAATCTTAACCAATACCAATAATCTTTATACAACACCAAGAACTTATTCCAAGCAAAAGTTTTTAGAAACTATGAAGTGAAAAAAAATTTTTGTTTTGGAACCTGAAAATTCACAATTATCAGATATATTGGTTGCACATGCAATGTAAATGAAAATTTTACATACCAATAACATTGCATCACTTTTATGCAATTGCAGTTTTTTTTATGGATTTGAAATTCAAAATTTGGACTTGATCTCAATGAGATATAATTATGTGAACAAAAATTATATCCATATTAGTCAAAACTTTTCAGAGTAACACATGTTTGAACTTTTCATAATTTGAATCACTGACATGAGAACTCTGCTCTAATAGTATATTTTACCATCAAAATATTACAGTACTAACAGATTTTCATAGCTGACAACTCTTTGCAGTACAGCTAAAAGATTTGCTAAATTAAGTCTTCTTAATTCATAAGCTTGGCTATATCAGAAAAATTTCAGTCCCATATGATAACATTATAACACATTATAACATACTTCAGACAGGAGAATTTTCTTGCATTCTTCAATAGTGCGTGGCTTTGATTTCACAATGTGTTGTGAAACTTTTTTCATACTTGGAATATATTCTGTTTGAACACCTTTTTCAGAAGTTGAAGGTTTCTTTGAACTCTCTTCTGCTTTCACTATAAATGAAACAGAGTTTCTTTGAAATAAGAATATAAATTCAGGATATTAGTACATATGTATCTTTATTTTCATTTGAACATGTTGTGTTATTTAAAAATATATATATTTTTTTCATACAGTCAACTTCTAAAAGCTAAAATAGAAAACATCTCATTTCCTACCAAACAACTTTTAAAAATGCCCAAAATTAATCAACATATTGTTACTTACTAGTATTTAGTATATCACAGCCCAGAAAATTAACGCTTAAAAAATTAAGCTGGAGCTTTTTTAAATTAAGTTTTATTTTGCAGTATGGTGCTTAGGATCGAAAACAGTTCTCTCAATTGAAAATTGCCTCAGTCAGGTTCTTCCCCATGATAATATTTCAGCTTTTTATATCCCAGTGGAGACTTCAAGAGGATTCTGACAGACTTTCTTCATCCTCTACATTTTGTCCACTCCAGGAAAAAAATAAAAATCCAGGTCTATTACATTAAGTGGTCGATGCTATAAGTGTGAAAAGATTCAGTCTGTAAGCCACTGTTGGGCTGCTTGAGGGTCTGAAATAGCATTTAAAAAAACCTAATCTCCACCCAGAGGGAAAGGAAGATCAAAAATCTGGCTGTGTTAGGCTCTGTCTGATGGTCAATACTATAGATAAGGTTCAGTCTTCTAGGTCACCAGAGGGCTTCTGGAGATTTCTGAAAACTTCTCAAAACTCTTCCCCATTTTCTCCACCACCGAGAGGTAAGTCAAGAATTCGGCTCCTTTAAATTCTGTACCATAGTCGATACTACAAATATGCAAATATCCAGCCAAGTCAATGGAAGAACTTCTGAAAGGGCTGAAAAAACTTTTCAAAATCAGCCCATTTTTTCCACCATCATGAGGAGTAAATCAAAAATATACTTCTAGGTTCTATGCTGTAGTCGAGCCTATAAATGTGCAAATATTCAACTTCTTAGGTCACTAGGGCCTCTGGAGGATCTGACAAAAACATGTTAGGTATATCAGATAATTATATATATAATGATAGTTTTAGTCTTTAAATTATTTAAAGTAAAGTTTAGCAGCAAATTAAAATTTCCACACAGGACTTGAAAACTTTCATTATAAGAGTAACAGAATGAATAAAACAGGTTTTACCTTTATAAGGTGTAGTTGGCACTGTTTGGAAGAAATGGCTACTTTGATAGCGACTAAGACATTTGAAAAGAAAAGATATAGCTGAAACCAAACATTCACTGATATCATGTCGAAACCTTATGTGGATGTGCATGACAATTAATGTACATGCAAGGACAATTTTTATCATCTGTTCAGAACTCCCAAACAACCACCTTTAAAAAACAGGACTGTATCACTAATCTGACATGTTTTATATACATATATATGACAAATAAAATATAAATATAAAACTTACATGTGGGGCTAAACTTTCAAGTATGTATTATAATTTCCATACACAGTCGATGGATCTTAGATAACTATGGGCAATTTTTTTTATAGATGCATAGGATTTGTACACCACATATATTTCTACTAGTATACCTACACTATTAATGAAAGACAAATGATAACAATAGCATTGTATTAGCTTTTCTTTATAAGTTATTTCTTTAAATCTCAAGTTATTTTTAAATGATTCTTTCATTTTGCCAATGTATCAGCCATGCTTGATAAATAGATGCAAATGGCTAATTTTTGTTAATATATACTATTTTAAGATCCTATATGTCCTCAATGTACAGAGTAATTTGAGTACAAACATTACTTCTCTCTGTACAAACATTAATCAGAGATAAGGAACACTAAAACAAATCCTTTTCACTAATGAATGTATGTCCAGTGATATCATCCTCTGGTGCTAAAAGGGCATTATTAGACAGTGGGGCAATAATTGGCAATTTTTGCAATCATCATTCATAATGTTGACTTCGTACATGTAACATTTCATGAATACTGAGATGGCTGACATGCATCTAGTATATATATGGAGGCCAGAAAAGTAACAATTGGGTAGCAAAAGCAAACCATGCTTAGGGGCCTTAGAACAGGAAGAGGCCTCTGGTAGAAAGGCAGAACTAGATATCTGCCACTCACTATCATAAATTAATAAGCTTAGCACTACCTTTTCTCATCTTTTGACCAGAAATGAGGGAAATATACAATGCATTTAGATTTCTGGAACAAAGAAAAATTTTGAAATCAACAGATTTGGATTTATGAAAAAATTCTGACCTTCTTTCAAAAAAATTTATCATTCAATTTGCACACATAAAAACATTTATATAAAATGATCTGCTAAATTGATGAAAATGTCCCTAATTTGAAAACATAGTACTAAATTAACAAAAATGATGCCAATTTAATCAAATTTAACGTCAAGTAGGCAGGATTTCGATTTTAAATTTTATGATTGGATTGGAATTCAAACTAATTAATAAATGATAAATGCTAAGTATGTTCCTATAGAGTCTGTCTGTTCATCTGTCCCACTTGGTGACAAATTTGGTGACTTCTAAAAAATTTCATAAAATTAACAAAACAATGGCAAATTGTCAAAAATTCTATAAATAAAAAAAATCTGCACTTTAATTTAGGTTTAATTTATTTGATAATCCCTGTCGCTTTGAGGAAATTATTAATTTAATATTCTTTATTCAAAATATAGCAAGTTTCGCAGTTCGTGGGAGTTATGTTCCATTAAGGGATCTAGATATCATAAATTAATTGCATATTATTAAGGAATGGTATAGTATATACTTTTTGATAGAGTATGTCTGTTCATTCTACTTGGCGACAAATTCGGCATTTTTTTTTTTTATTTTGCTAAATTGACAGAAAAGAAATGATGTAAAACGTCAGAAATATAAATAGTAAAGAACAGCAATATTCTAAGGTCTACCTTCTGATATTATTATTTAACAAGGATTATGGATTTTAAATTTCTCTGACTTTACCTTTCTCAATTTATATTTCCATGAATATTCCAATCAAAACACTTCCTTGACTTTTCCAGGTTATGGAAACTACAAATTGAAGACTTGCGAGACCAGATCACAGAACTGCTTTAATGTACTTAAATGGCTGACTGGTGTTAGGTAGGGTTGTGCAACACCCACATTACTTACTACCTACATAACTTTTATAAAACCAGTTTTGAAGTAAATGGCCTTCTTAATACTGCCAACCAAGATTTGATCAACAGAGTAGAACAAAATCAAAATCAGGCCCTCCAGTTGATTTCTGAGACTATGAAAACAATACTTATAGATGATCTGCTGTGTTTTACCAGAGAATTGTGAATGGAGAGGTGGATGATAGAGTCTGTCATGAAGCTTTATGAGAGGATTGCACCATGCAAACAAATGCATGCACCTTGGGTTACATCCCCGGAGACTGAAAGCACAGGATGACTTTGCTCAGTAGGTGTTCATATAAGATAAAGGTATGACTGGCCTCCATCCAAGCTCATTTCTGCCTCCCAAATGCCACAGAGATTATGCTCAGTCTTAGTCAGTCCCAACCAGTTTCAAAATCAGAGTGTAATTTGAGTGCCCTGTTTGCTACAGCAATGGATATAATACATCGTTGTTAACCTTCACTTGAAACTTGGTTTCAAGTGAAGGGCAACAACGTCAGGGTGGAAGGAAGATCTTGCGCTAGAAGGTTTTGTGAACTATTTGCCCATTATAAGCAAATCTGACAATGATGTCGAGGCAATTTGTGTTTCTTTACAGAAACTAAATGGTAGGATCACATTTTTCACAAAAGCAGTGATCCTTTTGGACTTGAATGCAGCTATTTAGGCCGTGGCAAACTTTAAAAACTACACAATATATCGGGGGGATCCTGGAGTGTACTGTACTTTTCATTGCTCTATGAATACATTACAGTGGTTCAAATGCCATAGGCAAAAAATCAACTTTCATAAATTGTTGGTGATCATGAATACTAATGTTCCTTTCGATGAGTAAATAACTCACGAAAAATTTCAAACTAATCAGTTTATATTTAGGACTGCCTCAGAGTTCAAGTTTTGCACACTTTTCTTTCAACATTGCTAATAAAAAGAGAATATTCATATTAGCCACCAGTTTTTTCTTGAAACTTTTATTTATTTGATAAATGTATAAATCTATATAAAATATTGCAACGTTATATCGATGAGAACTTCTCTTTTAAAAAAATTGACTAATAATATTGTCTGAAATATACTCTATAACTACCATTTACCTCATTGGCGAGCCATTGGAAGGATTTGATAGCAAAAAGTCTTGAAGTTTTGATGTCTACTTATCATGTCTACTTGTCATTATCACAAAAAGAAAAATGTCTCGGAAGGATGCCGTGAAAACTGTTATACAGGAGATTCTGTGAGATTTGGAACAAAGCAAGGGCTCCAATTTCTAAGGAGAGAAATAATGTCCGAAAGATGAATCGAAAGATGGATTCATTGCTAGAAAAGTACAGAGACTTTTGCCGTAATAAGAACTGTAGAAGTTTTGCTCAGCTTGCCAGAGAGGCTAATTTTGTGGAGTCAATCAATCTCTTCTTTGACACTGCTCACCATGATGCCTTACACATGAATAAACAGGATAAGCACTTTCTGATGGACAATTTTGTTTGTTTAATTACATGTAATAATTAAACTAATTAAAATATGATATGCTATGAAATTCCTATTGAAAAATGTTTTTTAAGGATCACAAGATTATATTTTATTCAGACATTTACAGAGGGAAATATATTTTTTAATATACTTACTGAGTAAAAAGGTAGTTCTTAATTTGCATAGTCTTAGAAACTGATATATTGCTAATGCTATGCATGTTGCAATAACTAGGAGAACCTTCCCAATACCTTTATTCTCCTAAAAAAAAATAGAAACAATATGATCAAAACAAAACTAAGAAATCTACTATCTATACATATGGATGAATATCCTATAATTGGCAATTTTGTGCCCCTTAAGCATTAAAATAATAATAATAAACAAGATAGATATTTTTCAGTATTTGCTTACAATACCATCTGACAATAAAGTATTTTTTATAATATTAAATGTAATTTTCACTTGCAAATTTTGTCACTGTTACCCAGTAATGAGTTGAGTTTTCATCTTCTAATTGCATTAAAGAAAACATAAATAATGGAAATAAATGGGTGAAACATAAGCAATTGTAATTTTAACTTGTAAAAAACCCATATTTATAAATATTTTAATGATATTATTTTGTGAAATTGCTGATATATATTTGCCCTTGAGAATTGGTGGCATTACGATGATGTCGGAAAAATGTTCCTTTTCATCCACCAGATGAAATGCACAACAATGCACAGCAATGATTTTAATGGTGGCTACAGCAATGATCAGTTTAAGAAACTCTATTAGCAGGTAAGTGTAAAACGCAATTCAATTACTCATTTTAGTTAAGTATAGATGGGCTTCATTGATGCCCATTGCTGTAGTAACTGCCAATGCAAATTCAGCTCACTGCAACTGGCCTACATACATTCTCCATCTGGTTACGTATAGCAGATAATCTTACTGTGAAGTTTACCTTTTAATGTTTAATTTGATACTCTGTAATTGAGAAAAAATAAGTGCATACTGTAGCTTATAGACTAGTTTATATCATATTAGTATAGTTTATATTTTTCAGTTCATTATTTTAGTGCTGAATAATTTTGTTATTTAATTAGGATTCTACATTGTAGTAGCTATATAAACAATTTATTAACAGTGAATCATGACTGTTATGAATAAAAGACAAAACTGCAAGCCCAGGGCTGCTTTCTGGGGGGTCAATGGGATGCATGACCCACTTGTACAAAATGTACTATTTTTTTTTTATTTATATAGACTTTATAAAATTTTTAGTGAAAACATCAGATTTTTATCTTAATAACTGAATGCCAGACTGGTGGGATTACAAGAAATTAATGATTAAATTGTCACTAGATGACAGCACTTCGACAAGCCTTTATCATGTTTGTATAGGGATAAATACTGAATTACAGGGAATTTTTCATAATCCATGATTTGTAAAATACGGAGACAAGGGCAAAGTAAGGACATGCCTTTTTCAAATGGAATGAATGGAATAATTTGATGAAGGCCTGCAAAACTGAATGAACGAAAGTGAATATCAGCTGGTAAAAATCATGAAGCGGCATGAAAGTCTGAGTGCCCTTCACCAAAAATTATTTACCCTTTATGCCAAAAATGAAATGTAGGCAGGTTGTTAGCATTAGCTAAGTTTTACTGATTTGGCTCCTACTATTAATCTCTAAATAAATATTTAGAATGTCTTCTGCTGTTTATAAATGACAGATTTGAGATTATAACTGTTTGTAAAAAGAAATACAGTATTTATATAATTCTGATTTATTTTAGTTATTTTAGAGTTCTAATACTATCTCTTTTAGTTTAAATTCCTAACAAAATGTTCTATTTTTTTCAAAAATAGAAAGCTTAGATATATCAATTAGTTATTGGCAGGGTTGTCCCGAAAGGGTATGAGCTGTATCCGCAGAGTACTCTCAATAAATTTTGAAAAATACCGAGTACACACCACGTACTCCCAATAAATTTCGAAAAATACCAAGTATGGGCCGCATACTCTCAAGGTCTCAAGAAAGTTTTTGTATTTGCTGGTTTTTGAGCAACTTTCAACAAAATTCAGACTTTTGTAGCCTTTTTCAGCCGTGTAAGGTATCAATTCAATTCCCTCCCCCTTCTAATGAAGCTGCCTGCCCCAAATATTTATTTCTAGTAATATTTTATATTAGTTATTAGGTTGCTACAGCTACAGGTTATTAGTTAAAAAGTTAACGTGTAAAAGAATTGACAGCGAAATAATTATAATTTTTTGACCATTCTTCTATATGTTGTAAATGTTTTTTTTTTCCCTTAATGTTTTAATAAAAGTGTAAATTGATGTTGTCATATGATGGAAATAACTTTTTCATAATATTAGTGGGTATTAAGGAAGGAATGAGAATTACGTATGTAGGTAATATTAAAGTAAATGAAAAGTTACAAGAGAACAAAAGTAAGTGCAAGAACAAAAAATAGAAAGTGTTCGAAGTTACAAAATGATCCATATCTGTTAATCTATTAATATATATATATATATATTAATATATGTCCTGTTAAGCATTAAGCTATTAATATTGTGAAAAATGATTTATGGGCTTAAAAATGGCAATTATATGGTCTAAATGCTTTAAAAATTTTCAAGGGGGGCAGAGCCACCTTTCACACACACACCAGGGACTTCGCCCCTTGGAACCCCGCAATTTCAATACTCTTTAAATGAGACAGCACCGCATACTCTCAATAATTTTCTTCAGGACAGCCCTGGCTATTGGTGAAAAGCAAATTTGCCATCTATATTTTTATCAAAACTTTTCCTTAAAGCATCTATTTTTCAGGATCGCTAGATCTTAGATGGTGACTGATATAAATTTAGCAACAAATTCCGGAGGGTGTAGTAAGGTTCACTATGTATTCCCACTTGCTGTTCTGGAGATGTCGCTTCCAATTTGTTTATTTAATTTTTTCAAAATTCGTATGACTGTTCGTAAGGAGTGTGAAAAAGAGTAGAAAATATCTCATTTCCATTGAAATGAAGTGCATACCTCAAATGCATACTAAACAGGAAATAATTTGACAAAATCAAAAGTTGAAAAAAAAAATGAAATTTGTTTAAAACTTTTTATCTGTTGGAGTGTTAGAAAAGGGAATGTGTTTGTTTAACATTTTTCACATTTATGCTCTTTCATTTCTTTTATCATTTTATGGGGAGATTGATGGCCTATTAGTTGTATTATTTAATCTCCAAACTGTGTTGTTTAATCGACCTGTGGAGAATGCATATTTTCAGGTCTATCGCCATGGATTATGTATGATGGAGCCCTTCAATTTGATGAGTCAAGATATGAATTCCTTGACAGAAACTTTTAATTTATTGACAACCCACATTTAAGTAATGATTATTATTGCAATGGTTTGGTAAAATATGTGCATTTAAATTTAAATCAATTATTGTGTTTTCTTCAGAAGATTCTAAAAGTCTCTTGCCTTTCTTTCAACTCTGGACAATACAGGGTGTCCCAAAAAGATTGAAACACACTTCTTTACCTGTTGAAGATAAGTGGGCAATGTAAATTGCAAAAATGTTGAAAGTAAGGTAGGAAATAAGACAACATTAAGTTTTAGCAAACTTGTTAAGGCCATTAGTTTTCTGTTTCATTGCGTATGTTATAGTAATAAATCAGTGACTGTATAATCCAATTTTCAAAGTCTTTTTATGAGAAGTTATTTCTTTATGATTTCTTAAACTTTGAAAATCCTTAAGGGTATTCACTACTGGTTCGGTTCTCTATGTTTAATTTTGCTATTATGGATGAATAGAAAGGGGGGGGGGTAATGATCTTGCTGCATTAAAAATAAAAATTTTCCGATTGACCAAATTTGTCTAAGGGGGTCGTATAAAAATTTGAAAAGTATAACTTTCTGAAAATCAATGGGAGGACTATTTCCTACCTTACTTTCAACATTTTTACAATTTACATTATCTCCAACAGGTGAAGAATTAAAGCGTGTTTCAATCTCCTTGGGACACCCTGTGACCCTGTATATATTTTTATATGTATATATATTTTTTATTTAATATTTTTTATTCTATATGATTTGTGAGGATTCTAAATATAATATTTGATAATTTATTTTTAAATTAAAAGCAGTTTTAAATTGTTTCTTATAATAATATATTATTTTAAAACCTATAATAAACAGTAAATCATTTATGAATATGATTCTGAATATGTGAGGCAATTTTAAATTATTTTCCATTTAATTTCTATTCCTTTTATGCAATGTTTTAAAGTTGTGACTTAATATAAAATATGTGTATCAAAAGCACATGTACTTAATGAAAATACTAAATTGCAGGTGCTCACTGCAGTATCCTGGTATAAAAAAATTTCATGCACAGAATTTTTTATATTCTTTACATTTACATGGGAGCATCACAAATTTAACTGATTCAAAGTTAATAATCCACTTTGAATCTGGCTTTTAATTCATCCATAATAGCAAAATTAAACATAGAGAACCGAATCAGTATGGGACACCCTTAAGGATTTTCAAAGCTTAATACAGTAAAACCTCATTAAACCGTCACCTTGCGGGACCAAGAAAAACTGATAGATTAAGCAGAGTTAAGCATATGGACCGTAAAATCTTGAAAATTATAGATATGTATGTACAAAAGAAGTATTTTAAATTCTAATTTAAAACAAAATAATTATCTTTGTACGTGCATAATATAATTCACATAATATTTAAATAATGTATGCAATATTATCATCATTTTGTACATTTATTATACGTCAAACAACTCACTTCTTAATTTCCTGCCGTTTTTGCATACACATATGGTCAATAATGTAATACATAGCACATATTTCAATTTAAAATAATCATCTATATGACTTTGTACTCCACAGGCCTTCAAAAATATTACAGCTTTTTAAAGTCGATATCGCTTATTCCGTTAACTGAAACAAAATATCGTCGTAAAGTGTTTATGGCTTCGAAGGCATTGTTTTTAGTTACGTGGGTTAGTTTAATTATTTCTTCCTTTTCATCATTGCTGGCATCACTATCTCCTTCCTCTACATTTGCATTCAATACTTCTGACACAATATCGGCGATTGATATTGAAGCTGACGTTTCAAGATCATTATCAACGGTAGCGCAAGTTTCTCCCCTAGGAGTTTCATATCCATGCGCATTTAAATTGTCTATAGGATTTTCTAAAGGTGCATTGTCATCTTTGTTTGGTGCCCTGTTGAAAATTAGCTTAAACTGGATGAAATATATAGCTTAAACTCGAAGAAAATTCACTGAGACAACAATAACTTTTTTAATTTTATGTCAAAGGGAACTTTTTTTTTATACTTCCAAGTAGTTTCATGGTGTTGTTCTGCCAACAATCGACAATCAAGTGCTTATTTAAGGCATATCAAAGGAGTTCATTTAGGAAATATTACACAAGCACTTTATAATTAGCATGGTTGGCACAGAGAGCATAGAAAATATTTTAGTTCAAAGTAGGCGATTTGGAAATTCAGTAGTGTTATCTGCATCTATATTATTAAAATAGCAGATGCTTATTCAAGACCCAGGCAATTCATTCTAGTTTGACAATAAAAATCAGGACTCTTTCTCAAAAGTAAAAAGAAACTAACACTCGTTAGACATGCTATGTATATAGTTATATATTTCCAGAAGAAATATTACTATGCTTTGAATCATCAATTTAGTTTATTATTCATAGTTGATTATAAACTGATTCATTGCAATAAATATATATATATATATATATATATATATATACACACTCTAAGACAAAAAAAAAATCGATGCACCTAGCAAAATAATCCGATAGTAATGAAACTTCACATGCAAATGCCTTTCGACCGAATATGCAAATGATCAAAAACTCGCAGCCAATGAATGAATGGTCGGAACTACAACGCATTGAAACTGAGCACCATACTGGTGTATATAAGGAGAAAACCTCGATTTCAGGAACGAAACATGCAGTGGATTTCGATTGCGTTTACGTACCTTGATGATAACAATGCCGCGCTGGCAAATTCGCAGTCACTGCAAATATATAAAGGAATTTGAAAAAGGACGTACAGTCAGACTACATGAGGCAGACTGACGAATCACTTGATATTTGGGTACAAGCGATGTTGGCAGGAATGAGTCGGGAATGGCAGATTTCAGGGGCAAGCGTGCAGCGAACGGCCTAGAGCGATGATAGAACGGGAAGATAGAGAGATTGTCAGAGCAGCCATGACAGCACGAGATTCATTGTTATCAACCACCCAATGTGTAACAAGCACAGAAGTGACCACCTGGACCATTAATGGAAGACTACGGGAGCGGAATCTACACTCACCGCGCCCATTACGCTGCCTACCACTGACCAGTATGCACCATCATTTTTTTTTTTTTTTTGGTGATGAAGGGAATGAGGTAGAGCGTTTGTGTGTTGAGTTAGATGAATTTTTTGTGGTATTGGTGGTGTTGGCGAGAAGTGGATTCGATTGGTTTCACTTTAGGTATTTTTTGGCTTTTGTTTAATTTCAGTGTCTATATTTTCGGCAATTCCTTTAGTTGCAAGGACTTTCTTTGAACGGTGTCGGTTTTCCGGGAGTGTTTGCCGCGGCACTCAAAGCATGCTTTTAACCGGGGAGTGGGGGTCACAACCCCCCACAACCACTTTTTGGTACTGTTCATTATTTCATTGTATATTTTATATATATATATATATCTTAAATAATAAAAGGCAATGTCTGTGTGTGTGTGTGTGTGTCTGTCTTATACACTATACATTTCGCAACCGCGCGTCAGAGAGCTACGAAATTTGGCAATCGGAGACCTGGGGGGGAGGGAAGGGGACACGTGAAAACCGATTTTCAAAATTCTAATTATTTTTTTATTTATTTAATGTTTTATGCGATTTCGACCTTTTTTTGCCCTTTTTGCCCTTTTTTCTCCACGATCCAGACGTCGTAGAAAAAAACAACTCACACCATCGGAAAGAGCAGACAATTGCGAGTAAAAATATATCAATTTCAAATCTCCATTTCGATTTCTAATATTTTTTAAAGATTTTAAAACAAAAGTCACTTTTGGCTCAAAAAAACGATTTTTGGTTTTTAAATTCTCGCATAGTAAAAAGTACTCATAATTTCGACTAATAATTTACATTTTTAGAAAGCTGAAATATCTGGCATTCTTACAAGTCTAATCTGGTCCAGAAATAATGAAAATTGCCTTCAGGATCGCAATTTTAAAGACGTCATGATTTTAAATTTCTCGGCGTTCCGTTCGTTTCTCCCCCGCTGAAGCAGGGAAGGTGGTGGGTGGGGACGTCAAGGTGGAGGTGACGTCACGGTTCTGAATAGAGCTCCTTTGCTCTATATAAATTATTATATTTATATTTTAAATGATGGGACGATCTGGATTTTTTAAATGTATATTTTAACTTTTGGATATTTGAAATGGATATTTTAATTTTATGGATATTTTAAATGATGGAACAATGAAACAATGGAATGAGGACGATGGAATTAAGCATATGGTCATTTTGTATATTTTAACTTTTGGATATTTTAAATGGATATTTTAATTTTATGGATATTTTAAATGATGGAACAATGAAACAATGGAATGAGGATGATGGAATTAAGCATATGGTCATTTTAAATTGCAAATTAGCGCGCGGGAAGTTAGCGGTAGGCCCGGGTTCGATTCCCGCCACTGCCAAAACTGCCGCCGTGTTTACGTGGAATACGATCACGTTAAATATGTGGGTCAATAAGTCCTTCCGAGAGGTTGGTGGTAGGGGAAGGAGGATACGGCCCCTGTGGATGCCTCCCCCACTGGGTTCCCGTCTAAATTGGGTGAATATGTAGAAAGTTATGGAGATTGTCGCGGAGGGCGCGGCAGCCCAGTGGTTAGCGCGCGGGAATTGCACTCAGTAGGCCCGGGTTCGATTCCCGCCACTGCCAAAACTTACGCCACGTTCACGCAGAGTACGATCACGTTAAACATGTGGGTTCGTGAGTCCTTCCGAGAGGTTGGTGGTAGGGGAAGGAGGGTACGGTCTAAATTGGGTGAATAAAAAGAAAGTTATGGAGATTGTCGCGGAGGGCGAAGTAGCCCAGTGGTTAGCGCGCGGGAATTGCACGCGGTAGGCCCGGGTTCGATTTCCGCCACTGACATGGAGTACGATCACGTTAAACATATGGGTCCGTATGTTTTTCCGAGAGGTTGGTGGTAGGGGAAGGAGGGTACGTTCCCTGTGGATGCCTCCCCCACTGGGTTCCGGTCTAAATTGGGTGGCACATCCTGGCCGTCCAACCAGTTACCAGGCCCGGGTTCGATTCCCAAAATTGCCGCCGTGTTTACGCGGAGTACGAGCACGTTAAACATGTGGGTCCGTGAGTCCTTCCGAGAAGTTGGTGGTAGGGGAAGGAGGGTACGGTCTAAATTGGATGAATAAAAAGAAAGTTATGGAGATTGTCGCGTAGGGCAAAGTAACCCAATGGTTAGCGCGCGGAAATTGCACTCGGTAGGCCCGGGTTCGATTCCCAAAATTGCCGCCGTGTTTACGCGGAGTACGATCACGTTAAACATGTGGGTCTGTAAGTCCTTCCGAGAGGTTGGTGGTAGGGGAAGAAGGGTACGGTCCCTGTGGATGCTTCTCCCACTTGGTTCCGGTCTAAATTGGGTGAATAAAAAGAAAGTTATGAAGAATATCGCGGAGGGTGAAGTACCCCAGTGGTCAGTGCACGGGATTTGCACTTGGTAGGCCCGGGTTCGATTCCCAAAATTGCCGAATAAAAATAAAGTTATGGAGATTGTCGCGGATGGCACGGTAGCCCAGTGGTTAGCGCGCGGGAATTTCACTCGGTAGGCCCGGGTTCGATTCCCGCCATTGCCAAAACTGCAGCCGTGTTCATGCGGAGTACGATCACGTTAAACGTGTGGGACTGCAAGTCCTTCCGAGAGGTTTGTGGTAGGGGAAGGAGGGTACGGTCTCTTTGGATGCCTCCCCCATTGGGTTCCGGTCTAAATTGTGTGGCACTTCCTGGCCTTCCAAGCAGAAGATTATAAGATTAGAAGATTATAAGATCGGAAAGAGCAGACAATTGCGAGTAAAAATATATCAATTTCAAATCTCCATTTCGATTTCTAATATTTTTTAAAGATTTTAAAACAAAAGTCACTTTTGGCTCAAAAAAACGATTTTTGGTTTTTAAATTCTCGCATAGTAAAAAGTACTCATAATTTCGACTAATAATTTACATTTTTAGAAAGCTGAAATATCTGGCATTCTTACAAGTCTAATCTGGTCCAGAAATAATGAAAATTGCCTTCAGGATCGCAATTTTAAAGACGTCATGATTTTAAATTTCTCGGCGTTCCGCTCGGCGTGCCGCTTCGTTTCTCCCCCGCTGAAGCAGGGAAGGTGGTGGGTGGGGACGTCAAGGTGGAGGTGACGTCACGGTTCTGTATATGCATAGCGATGGGTGGGACAATAAGAAACCGAATTAGTTTTTACTTTCCGTTTCCCGCGCTTCCGATTTTAAATGAAATAAGAGCTTAACATATGCACTGTAGAAATTATTATATTTATATTTTAAATGATGGAACGATATGGATTTTTTAAATGGATATTTTAATTTTATGGATATTTTAAATGATGGAACGATGGATATTTTAATTTTATGGATATTTTAAATGATGGAACGATGGATATTTAAATTTTATGGATATTTTAAATGATGGAACAATGGAATGAGGATGATGGAATTAAGAGCTTAGAGAGCATATGGTCATTTTAAATTGTAAATTAGCGCGCGGGAAGTTAGCGGTAGGCCCGGGTACGATTCCCGCCACTGCCAAAACTGCCGAAGTGTTCACGCGGAATACGATCACGTTAAACATGTGGGCCCGTAAGTCCTTCCGAGAGGTTGGTGGTAGGGGAAGGAGGGTACGGTCCCTGTGGATGCTTCCTTCACAGGGTTCCCGTCTAAATTGGGTGAATATAAAGAAAGTTGCGGAGGGCGAGGGAGCCCAGTGGTTAGCGCTCAGGAATTGCACTCGGTAGGCCCGGGTTCGATTCCCGCCACTTCCAAAACTGCCGCCGTGTTCACGCGGAGTACGATCACGATAAACATGTGGGTCCGGAAGTCCTTCCGAGAGGTTGGTGGTAGGGGAAGGAGGGTACGGTCCCTGTGGATGCCTCCCTCACAGGGTTCCCGTCTAAATTGGGTGAATATAAAGAAAGTTGCGGAGGGCGAGGCAGCCCAGTGGTTAGCGCTCAGGAATTGCACTCGGTAGGCCCGGGTTCGATTCCCGCCACTTCCAAAACTGCCGCCGTGTTCACGCGGAGTACGATCACGATAAACATGTGGGTCCGGAAGTCCTTCCGAGAGGTTGGTGGTAGGGGAAGGAGGGTACGGTCCCTGTGGATGCCTCTTCCACTGGGTTCTGTTCTAAATTGGGTAAATAAAAAGAATGTTATGGAGATAGTCGCTGGGGGCGAAGAAGCCCAGTGGTTAGCGCGCGGGAATTGCACTCAGTAGGCCCGGGTTCGATTCCCAAAATTGCCGCCGTGTTTACGCGGAGTATGATCACGTTAAACATGTGGGTCCGTGAGTCCTTCCGAGAAGTTGGTGGTAGGGGAAGGAGGGTACGGTCTAAATTGGATGAATAAAAAGAAAGTTATGGAGATTGTCGCGTAGGGCAAAGTAGCCCAATGGTTAGCGCGCGGAAATTGCACTCGGTAGGCCCGGATTCGATTCCCAAAATTGCCGCCGTGTTTACGCGGAGTACGATCACGTTAAACATGTGGGTCTGTAAGTCCTTCCGAGAGGTTGGTGGTAGGGGAAGAAGGGTACGGTCCCTGTGGATGCTTCTCCCACTTGGTTCCGGTCTAAATTGGGTGAATAAAAAGAAAGTTATGAAGAATATCGCGGAGGGTGAAGTACCCCAGTGGTTAGTGCGCGGGATTTGCACTTGGTAGGCCCGGGTTCCATTCCCAAAATTGCCGAATAAAAATAAAGTTATGGAGATTGTCGCGGATGGCACGGTAGCCCAGTGGTTAGCGCGCGGGAATTTCACTCGGTAGGCCCGGGTTCGATTCCCGCCATTGCCAAAACTGCAGCCGTGTTCACGCGGAGTACGATCACGTTAAACGTGTGGGACTGCAAGTCCTTCCGAGAGGTTTGTGGTAGGGGAAGGAGGGTACGGTCTCTTTGGATGCCTCCCCCATTGGGTTCCGGTCTAAATTGTGTGGCACTTCCTGGCCTTCCAAGCAGTTACCTTACACCTTTCTGGTAGGTCGCGCCAACGAGTTTGCCACGGTCAGAATTTTCAAGGGTAGCGAACAGGCTGGTCGCCAAAGGCGGCTAGTATATATATATATGTAAGGTAATACTTGATTTCTTAATAACCTTTTTCAATTTTTATACTCTATATCAGCTTGTAGTCTGGACTATGGTATTTATAGTAACGAACTATTGACATATCTGAAACAAGTTTTTGTTTGAGTTAATTTAGGTTGGATGCTCAAACCTGATAAGGTATCTAATTTGAATTAACCACCAAATTAAGCCTAGTGCTGTTCATTTTCTTTTTCGGCATGGTGGTCATGTTTAAACTCTTCTGGTTATTTTATTGTTTTGTCATTAATTACTCGGTATTAGTTATTAATCCATATTTCTAATATATATATATATAAATAAAGCATTTTCAATAAACGATGTCACTAGTACTTAAAATACAAGTAAAATAAACTTCTTAAAATATATATATATATATATATATATACAGTGGTGGAAAATAAAATCCCGACACCAAGGAGAAATTAGTTTATAGGAATGAAATTTAGGCAAAGCAATTGTGTAGATAACATATTTATTTGAATAAAGTTTCAAGGTCACAGGTTAAAGTGTGCGTGAGAAGAGCAATTTCAAATGTGAAATGGTGGTACATTAATAACCGCTGCAGTCGCCACGATTTTGAATTGTGCATGCATTGTGTCGTACAGGTGCCGTATGTCATTTTCTGCGATGGAGTTCCATGCCTGTTGCACTTGGTCAGTCAAATCAGCAATGATTAATGCTGGTTGTGGATGACGCTGGATTTGTCTTCCAATAATGTCCCATACGTGCTTGATGGGAGAAAGATCTGGTGATCTTGCAGGCCAAGGCAACATGTCGACACTGTAGAGCACGTTGGATGACAGCAGAGGTATGAGGACGAGCCTTATCCTATAAGAAAACACCCTCTTGAATACTGCTCATGAATAGCAGCACAACTGGTTAAATCACCAGTCTGATGTACAAATTTGCTGTCAAGGTGCTTGGGATAATGACGAGAGTGCTCCTGCTGTCATAGGAAATGGCTCCCCAGACCATAACTCCTGGTGTACATCTAGTGTGTCTACGCCGCAGACAGCTTGGTTCCAATAGCTCATCTAGCCTCCTTCTTACCAACATATGACCATCACTGGCACCAAGATAGAAAAGGCTCTCATCTGAGAATACAACAGATCTCCACTCCACCCTCCAATGAGCTCTAGCTTGACACCACTGACAGTCACAGATGGCAGTGATTCGGAGTTAGTGGTATGAACACTACAGGCCGTCTGGCTCGGACCTGTCCCTCAAGTAATCGATTTCTCACTGTTCGCTGTGCACTCTGGGGCCAACAGAAGCTCTAATTGCTGCTGCAGATACAGTACGATCCACCACAGCCATGCGGCGAATACAGTGGTCTTCTCTCTCAGTAGTGACCCGTATGTGGCCGCACCCCGGTTTTCTTGAGACAGTGCCTTCCCGTGACCACTGCTGCCAACAATCATGCACAGTGGATACATCCCTGCCAAGTCTTTCTGCAATATCTCGGAAAGAAAATCCACCTTCTCGTAGCCTTATTATACAGTCTCGTTCAAACTCACTAAGCTGCTGATACTGCCTTCTTCGTCTCCTTAAAGGCATTCTTGACTCAAACCTATCTCACAACTTCCAATCCAGATGATAAATAACGCTCACGAAGTTTACATTGCGCATTTAAAGCAAACGTGATTTGCATGATCATAGTGGCACTACTAGCGCCGCTCTTATTCGTCTAGCCTTAAATTTGAATAGGCGTCATCTTTCATATGTGCAAAAATGTGCCTCCCAAATTTCGTTTATCTAGCACAACTCCTTCTTGGTGTTGGGATTTTATTTTCTGCCAGTGTATATATATATATGCATTTACAGACAATAACTAGTTATATATTACCAATTAAGTAATCATACTGGAAAATTTAAGACTGGAAATAAAATACCTCTGAGCACTCATAATCACTGACTTTGGAATTCTCCATTTAGCTGTTTCCTGTAGATAACTTCCACAAAATTAAGGTCAAGAAAGGAATAATGATCACCTCCCAAGAATGCAATGCACATAAATAACAAAGTCTATAAAATACATAAGACAGCACACTGAATAGATGGTTGAGGGATCTATAAGAAAATTTAAAACTATAAACATATTGTTTTCTAAATTGTCAATTTTGTGTCTCGAGTTTAAAAAAACAAATTACAAATACACAGTGCATCAAAGAATTTTTAAGAATTTATATTGGTTTTGGTTTTTTATTCAAAATAAGCCCCTCCGGCTTCAATAAACTTGTTACAGCAATTTAATGATGATTCAAATGCCTGTTCCAGTTCACTTTGCGGAATGGCCTCCAAAGCATGCAAAGCTGTTTGTGTGGTCAAAATATCATCAAAATAACACCCTTTTAAATCTATTTTAAGTTTTGGGAATAAAGAGAAGTCGTAGGGTGCTAAATCCGGCGAACACGGTGGATTTTTCAACACACAGATGTCATTTTTGGCCAAAAATCTACGAACAATAAGTGAGGTGTGACTGGGTGTATTATCATGCAACAAACACAAACTACTTTCATCCCGATATTCTGGATGATTCTGGAGGTCAAATGCTTCAAAACATTTAAATAATACTCACCAGTAATTGTTTGTCTAGTTGGAACAAATTCTTTGTGGATAATACCCTTACTGTAGAAGAATGTAATGAGCATTGTTTTGATTTTGGATACAACTTTTCTTGTTTTTTAACACTTTACAACATAGTTGAAAAGTGTTTATGACTTTGTTCAGTCTGTCTGTCCATTAGCACGATAACTGCCGTAAAAAGGACTTCATCAAAATGAAATTTTAGAATGTTATTCAGATGGTCCGTGGGACCTATGGGAATATAAATGAATAATATCACCCAATTAGTTTTGGATTGAACCTGGATTGAAAAAATGAAATACATTGAACCCTATGGGACCTAATTTTTCAAACATTTTTTAAGCGAATTTAAAATTCACAAATTGCTTCCAAAGTTTTAGGAAATATTCAAATTTTTTAAATAAAAATTAAAATAATAATTACATCCTTTATATGAAGAGATCACATGACCATTATATGAAGAGATCATGTGACCCACTTCAAAATAAAATATGGCATCCACCTTGTCTCAAAATTGTGATTTTTAAAGTTCTTTTTAATTCATATTTAGTGTTGTATCCATCCTAAAACCACTTTATTTTTGCTTAAATTCTGAGCATCTACATACTGAAACAACGCAAAAACAATATATTTGATTTTAAATGATTATCAAACTTTGATTATTTCTACAACGAAGCCTAATTTTCACTTATGGAAAATGTAAACACCAAAAGATGTAGAATGAGTTGTATAAGAATTGCTGCATTTCTTTAACGCAAAATTATTTAGCTCATGGAGTCTATATAGTTGATATGAATGAAACATTCATTGATTTTACTCAGAGAACCAGACGATTTTTCCGATGAAGTTTTAAGCATAGAGTTAAATTACTTGCGTCTCCATGGTTTTAAGTTTTTAAATAAAATAAATTATTATAGTATTGTAATGACTGAAAGGATTGGAAAAATGTTTATGAATGAAATGCTGCTTTTATATAGAGGCGATTTATATTTCGATGACGTTATTTGAATAAAGTTCATTTGTTTTCGATGAAGTTATCAAATATAATAAATTATTGTAGTATTAAGAAATTTTAAAAATATTACCGAGGAATGCATTGCATTTTAGAGATATTTAAACCAGACCAATTTATATTTCACAATGCCATCATTTAAATTAAATTCATTTTTTTTCGATGAAGTTTTAAAAAGAAGTTTAAAGAAAGAAGAAGTTTAATTAAAACTGCATTGAAGTTGGAAAGTGTTTCATAATCAATGCTTTATGCATGATTGATCTTCCATGTTTGGCTTGTGGTGAGTTTTTTTACTTCCATTCCGCACTTTGTAGCTTTGTTTCAGGATCATACTGAAAACAACATGTTTCATCACCTGTAACAATAGATTTCATGAAGTTTGAATCATTTTCAGAGGCTGAAATGATGTCTCTGCAATGTGCATCTCTCCTTGATTTTTGTTCATTGGTTAAAGTGTGTGGAATAAATTTAGCACAGACTTTTGTTTTGGTCAAATCTTCATGCAGGATGGTTCGAATCATTTCTTTGTTGATGTTTAAAGATTCTTCCATCATTCTTAGTGACGTACAGTGATTGTTTGCTATGAAATCATGCACTTTTTCAATAATCTCGGGTGTCCTAGATGAACTTGGTCTTCTGGTATGTTTATCATCTTCTAGCGTTTATCATCTTCTAGCGTATCTCTTCTGTCCAAAAAACATTTGTGCCACAGGAAAACATTTGAGCTATATAAACAAAACTCACCATAAGCCTGTTTCATCAATAGTATGTTTATCATTTTCTAGCGTATCTCTTCCATCCAAAACATATTTGTGCCACAGAAAAACATTTGAGCTACTTAAACAAAACTCTCCGTAAGCCTGTTTCATCAATTGGTACACTTCCAAGGCACTTTTACCAAGTTTTGCGTTAAATTTAATTACAGCTCTTTGTTCCATCTCAATAATTGAACATGAAAAAATTTTACTTCTGTAATGAACAGCCATATCTTTTGAGAGTTAGTTTAGCAAATGCGTCGAACTTTTGGCTGTGCACCAGCAGATAATCGAGGTTTATCACACATGTGTGATTACACTAATGGAGCCATTGTACACTGACATCTAGCGCCAGTCTTAAAAATTTTTTGACACACTGTGTAAGACATATTTTATTCAGTATGTATTTCGAATCAATCTGTTTAACATGATTTTCAACAAATAAGTATGTTTCAAAAATATTAAATATAGTTTTGACTTTATAAAACTGTATCTGTCACTGTCCCCCAGTGATGTATTGAGTTTTCATCTCTTAAGTACAACAGTAAAAAACATAAATAATAAAAATAAATAGATGAAGTTTCAAAAACTGTGATTCTAAATTGCAAAAAAATACTTTTTTATAAAATTTCTAATGATATTTTTTTGAGATATTATCTTTACATGGTTGTCCCTGAGAATTGTGATAGTAAGACAATGTCTGAAAAATCATCTTTTGGCTGAATATCACATAATTGCACATTTCAGGCTGAAAAAAAAATTTTCCACAAGACTTCATATTTTTGTTCAATTTTTTTTTTACATCAATCTATAGGTACTCCTAGCATAGATAACGGGCTTGGCAAGGATTAATCCTATTTTATTATTTTTATATTCAATTATTTTCATAAATATTCATAATTTTAATAAAAATTTAAATGGCATCACAAATAATTATTTTAGCCTTCAAATTCAGTTTCGCTATTTATTTTATGTAAAAATATATTAAAGAAAGCATAAACTCTTAAAAATAGTTTAGATAACTCCTATAAACCCCCTCCAATTTCAATTAAAAATTTTAAATTTAAAAATGCCATTTTTAAACCCATATTTAGATTTTTATGATGACAAATTGATTATATTACATGTCAGTGATAAATATGATTACTTGTAGATGCTTTACTATATATATTTACTTATGCTTTACTATATACAGGATGTCCAGTGCTATCGGTGCCCAATGACTATCTCCTCAACTGTTAGTCACAGAGATATACTTCCAATTACAAAAATGTTTTAAATTTTAAAGTCTATTATCTTAGAAACAGCTTACATCAATAAATACATGTCTGAAAGAAATAAGAAATATAAATTTTTATATGGTCCTCCGGTTCTACCAATTATATTTAGGAAAATCATCCTTATATAATTCCATGCAAAATAAAAAAAAATCTTCCTTTTACTACCAAAATTCACAGAGTTATGAACCATTAAACGTTAAGACTTAAGTCCAGGGCTGTAGTGGAGGGTAATACCAACTACATGGTAACAAATTTGAGATCATCTTTATTGATTTCAAACATCTCCAAATTTAATGTTTATTAATGCAAATGGACTACCTATAGAACATTTTCAACCGGAAAAATTTGTAAATTCTTGGTTGGCCAACCATCGCTTTTCAGTTGACAACAGATCAAGAGTATGAGCTACAAAAAAAGACACAGAGACGGATTTCTCTCGTCAAGCAGTTTGTAAAATATTTCAATGAAAATGATAGAGGTAGTCCTTAAAATTTGTTAAAATGAAACAAAATTACATCCTACTTTATATGTGCTTAAATATTTTTCTCTTAACATTTCCTGTAATTATTTTATATCATAGTTAAATATTAATATAGTGAGAATTTCAAATTAGAATATCACTCGATGCTAGTCTGCATATTTTGCTTTGCATAAATACAATAAACTCCCAATAACTCAAACCTTGTGAACACGAATTTCTGCTTAAGTCGAAGTTTCTTCAAAGTTCCACAATTCCTTTCCTGTAATATAAAATTAATAGGCTTTTTTTTTCTCGATAATTTGAACTTCAATTAATTCGAACATTTCCCCGTTCCTTCGACTATACCCCATAGGTGCCCGGAGGGGGGGGGGGGGGTCCCCTAGCTTATGGATTTCCTATATATATATACATGTATGTGTGTACATGTTTTTTTGCCCCCTCCCCTGGAAAGTGTAAGTAGTAAGTATATGTTTCGCCTCCCCCTGGAAAAAATTCTGCAGGAGCCCATATGGTTATACCCTCTGTTTTTGTTACGACTACAGCACTGCTTAAGTCGCTTTTCCACGGATAAAAATGTCCTGTTTCAGGCAACCAACCAATCAGGGACCGTATTGACCATTTCTCCAGGCAACCAACCAATCAGGGACCGTATTGACAATTTCTCAGCACAAAAAGTGTTCCAACTTTAAACAGCTATAAATCGATCAATTTTAGCCGTAAAAGGATCCTTTTTTTTTATTTTGCATAAAATTGTATGAGGATGATTTTCCCAAGTATAACTGGTAGGACCGGGGGACTGTATAAAAATTTATATTTCATATTTCTGTTAGAAATGCATTTATTGATTTAAATTGCTTCTAAGATAATAGATTTTAAAATTTAAAACATTTTTGCAATTGGAAGTGTATTGTGACTAATGGTTGAGGAAATAGCCATTGGGCATCTATAACACTGGACACCCTGTATATTATTTGTATATTTTAAATTATAAATTTTAATGCAATTATTCAGATGAGTCACAAAAATGACTTTGAGTCGCTGAAATGACAATATTCCAGATACCAAACTTTTTAAAAAAATATAGTGAAAGTAGATATTAATGTGAAGAAAATGGAAATATAAAAGATTGTTTTATTTAATAATCATGTACAGTTTTGATAGAGGTAAGGCAATTTTTAAGGTTTCAATTAATTCGTCAAATGTACAAGACTGTTTGACTTTTTCTGTTTTTGTAATGGCTTTCAACTTTCCTTTAATATTTTTCTTGTCTTTGAGTGTTTCCCACGCAACGTAACTGATGACCTCTTTTGGATCTCTATTGCATTTTAAATCATCCAAATTTTTACCAAACAGGAAATCTGGCTTCTTTTCTTCAATAACCTTCAAGCTGTGCAGTTTACAAATTAGAAACTGTATGTTCTCATGTTTGATGCAAGCACAAGCTTCCTTTTCTCTCATCTTTGGGGGAACTATCCAAAAAGGTTTTATTCTGAAAAAAGTTGTATATACCAAAATGTTTTTCTTTGCAATGAAGTTGTGGTGGATATCTTTAATTGACTTCAGTCACAAAGAGATTAAAACCACCACCTCCGTCATATATCGCTGAACTGATTGATATCGTTGAAATTTGTTTTATGCTGTATTTTTAATGAGATTTTACTTTAAAGCTATTTTTGTAGCATTCTGATGTAATTTAAATATTTTTCCTTATTTATATACATTTATGAGTTTTATTGGCTTCAAATAAGGATATTTATTTGAAATTACATGTAATTTGCAGTTTTCAAATAATTTTATATTTATATTTTGCTATTTGTAACCATTTTAAAATGCATTATCCATGAATTCAATTCGAAGTAATTTTTGGTTAAGTTTTCTTATAAATTTAGATAACCGAAGTTTTCTTATATAAATGCAAACTAAAATGCATCCAAGCTGGTTGGTGATACTGTTAATAATGAGCGATATACTTTCTCTAAATATTCGCCTCGAAGTCCTTCGCCTTCTAACAACTCGGTCTGTCGTCTGACGGTTTTGGATAAATCTATGTTTTGTATTACTTTTGTATTATTGTTTGTGGCAATTTTTTTATTTATAGCTAATTTTAATTTCTTCTCGAGAGACAATTCTTTTCCGATATTAACATCATTCTCAACGAATTCCTCTAGATAGGTTTGTGTTTACTTTTCATAAATGTTTTTGTGGAAATTTATGACGAACTTAATTAAATTTGACCTTTGTTAGCTTCTTTTCTTCATTTTCATTTTCTTTTTTAAAGTCGTTATAATTATGTAAATACCTTAAAATATTTTCTAGTTCACTATGTCTTTCCTCTATGCGAATTTTCAATGCACTATATAATTCCTCAGATAGTGTAGTGCCCTGATCTTTAAGTGATTGCTAAGGAGCTTCAGAGAACCAATAGGGGCTTCAGAGAACTGCGCCTGTGCACAGAGATGTTAGTTTAGAATACGATCTTGTCTAGTAATTCACATTATTAGATAGTTTAGAATATTAAATTCGAAGTTATAGTTCATGCTGGAAATTAACTACGCCTGTGCAAGGAGTATTTTATTTTACAATTTTTATACGTATTTTTATACATACTTTTAAATATTTTTATTTATATACGTATTTTTGAAAATACGTATTTCAAATAACAATAGATGCCCAATAAGTTAAATTAAATCTTTTAATAAAAAAATTATTTATTATAGCTAGTGTGCAGTAGGCTGACTTTGAGTACAATGGAGGTGGCTAATAGGATTTTTATTTTTCAATTTTGCAGTTAATTTTATATTTTGTATACATTGTGAGGAATAAATTCAAAATATCACTTTAATGGGTTTACATTGTATTTAAAAAATTAACTTGTTGACATTTGCTTTCTTTTGTATATTTGTCATTTTAATGTTTTTAAAATTTTCTAATTTTCATGTTACATCCACTGTATGGACCTAACTGTACTTTATGTGCCACAGAATATCTGCTGCTACGTGCAATCTCCGACAGCCAGTAGAACTGCTTTCAGTGATGTTTTTTTAGTGGGCGAGTGAAACTCACATAGCAGGCATAGGTTCATGTTCAAATTACTACAAATCAACTGTTGCACAAACGACTGTTACAACATTGCGGCTTTCGACAGAGAATGACCATTCCTATATAAAATAACCAATATGGCTGCTCTTCTTTTATTTAATCAAAGTTTCTATAATTGTATTAAATCAATATTAATTTTATATTTTTATGCATTTCGGTTATGGCAGACATGCTGTCCGACAGACTTGGTGGCATTTCTATGTCACCAAGGTAAAAATCGCAGAGAAAAGGATAATATGACACCTGTTCTTAAAATCTAATTGAAATCAATTTAATAAAACATTTTAAATCTATTTGAGCATCAAACTCCTGCTCCCAACCCCTTTCTTTTTTTTTTTAAACCCTGTACGTTAAGTCAAACTGAAAACTTGTGTGTACATAAAAAATTTCAAAACTAAACTTTAGATGGTATGTTACATTAATTCATATTTTTCAAATTTTGGTATACAAATTCAAATTTCATATTTTGGTATACTATAATTTTTACGGTACGAGACAGAGAAATCACTAGACGTGCCGATACGAAAAAAAAAGTTCACTTCAGAAGTGCATAAAAAGTAAAATATTTCAAAAACTACATCAAAATTAAAAGAAGGGGAAAAATTCACCCATGTGGGTACCTGCCTGCAAAAATTTGTGGTCTTGCTATTGTTAGTCTATCCAGGACGTAAACTCGCAGCTCAAATATTTTGTCTTTGACTTCGATATTAAATATTTCTTAAACTACAATATATATCAAAAAACAATGTATTTCAGCGTATTTCACAAAGCTTTTTCAACAAGTGTACCAAATTTCATATTTTTTATATGCAATAGTTTTTGCAGTACGAAGCAAAGAATCTCGAGAAATGAGAAATTTGTCAAACAGTGGTGGCGTCAGCTACTTTTTTTTTTTAATATAGAGAGATTTTTAGGCAATAAATTAAGAAAACATCCAACGTTTAACAATTAAAAAACTATTGATATAAAAAATATAAAACTAATTGCTATTTATATCAGTATTGGAGTCAGATATTAGAAAATAGGAGGAGTCTGTGTCAGACAGTAGAAAAAAAGAGAGGAGTTGAAGTCCACGGTTTGAGTTACTGACTTCACAACCCTGCTAGTATGTATTTTGCTCATCCAAATTAACTGACGCACCACCTGGCTCTTGGATAGGGCTTATTTAATTCATACCTATCCTATTGTAGGGTTATACATGAAACAAAAGCATACTTTTAAATTTGTTATTAGGAATATATTTTTCTTTCAATTTTGTGCATTACTTTTTTATGGATTTGCATCATGATCTAATAACACCATTGTGTCACATAGCAGAGCATACTAATCACTGGTTTCCAACCCAAGTTATGAAATTACATTTATGGTTGTTTCCATTTCACACACACATTTTTCTACATTTTTGGCAGTACCATTCATACAAATCTACCACATTGAAATAGTATTTATATTAAAGAAACTATATATACTGATCGTAATACAATTAAAAAGAGATATTTTTTTTAATTGAGTAACTTCTTAAATTAGAAATATATGCATTCATTTCAAATACGTATTTCCTTAAAAAGGAAAGAATTCCCGCTAAATTATAACAAAATCTTTTCTCATAATGTATATATATTTGTGTAAACGTAAATGATATTTATATTATTCCTGTAGAACAAATTTGATATAACACGAAAATAAATAAATTGCTCCCTTACGACAAAGAACTTACGAGATGTAAGAACGTAAACATGTAGAAGTTGAAGTTGTATTTTCGAGATAGAAATAACGGACCAATCAGAGAACTCGTATCAGCTAGAAATCGGTTTAATCATTACCGGAACGTTTTTAACAATCGAATAGCTTGGTGGGACGGGGATCGGCCCTCTCTGTGTAAAATCTCATCGTCGTTGTTTCGTCATTTATGAAGCGCCTGGCAGGTTGTGCCGTATCTTCGATGTGTGCGTTGAGTATCTTGAAGCTTTGACATCAGTTGACTGGGTTCGTCACCTTCGAGAACTAAAGGACACCGTCACCTTCGAGATCTAAAGTCTTTAGTTCACGATCTAAGATCATTATGGGGAATGTTTGAGGTTTTTTGATCTGCAATTAGTGTGATTATATCAAAGTTCTTTTGCATCGGGTCTACGTTTGCTTTAATTATTTTGGTGATTTGATTTAAGAAGTTCCTGACATCATTGATATTGAAATAATCTTGTGTTTCTTTAAAGAATTGAATGAATTCTAGTAAGAGATTACAGGTTTGATTAGAAGATTTTTGGGCATCTGAGTGCGTGTGGGCTACGTGCTCTTCAGAACTTGGTGTTCTTTTTTCGGCACGCGCCATCGCCACATAGTCTGCAATAATTTCGAGGTTTTGCGATTTAGGGAGCTGTGGAAAGTTTTCCATGCTCAGGCTTGAATTATTTGATCTATTGGTACGAAGGTTTTGGGGTTTGGTTTTAGGTTTCTGGAACTTGTTACGGTATTTGGGGCAGAGTCTAAAGTTGGCGGGGTGGGCCCCACCACAATTAGCACATTTTGCCGGAAGGGCCGGGTTTCCACTAACGCGTTCGTCCGTTGCGTTGGCTATCCGTCAGAGGAGCAACGCAGAGCATCGATTTCCACTAATCCGTCAACGCATGGAGTTCTCGAGAGCAAGGGATTCTCCTCTTTTTCCACGCTGTATGAGGCGATGGGGGTACAAATGGTGTGGGAAAGAAGAAATCTTTGTGTGGCTAAACTTGATTGGTTAGGATTTGTTTACTATTTGACAGCAGCAGTTCGATTGATTTTCATATTATTCTATGATAGCATATTCATTTTGAAATCTGCTGTGGTCTGGTTCATTAGCGCAGATCCGTATTGTCCTGTGAGTCGGGTCGGGCTCAGTATTTAAAAAGTCGGGCCGGGCGTATTTAAGTTTGAAAAAAATTTAAGTAAATTTTAATAGAGTACATGAGATTACTGTGTTGAATTTAGCTATATGTAAATATAAATGTTTGAAAAACTTTTATTTTAGTTTTTGTACAAACACATTTGGATAAAAATCATTTCGATCGTGACTTAAGGCATTCGCGAGTTTGATGGTTTTCTCCGCATTTTAAACACCTGGCGGGAAGCGAGCAATTATCCAAAGAATGGTTATAATTTTGACAGTTATAACAAATTTTTACTCCTTTTGATTTGAAGGCTTGCACTACGATTTTCATATAGAGAATGGTGGTGAGGTTGTAAATTGACTCCCACCCCTCAGCCGGCTCTAGGCAGACCAAGAAGATGGGGAGAGGTGACCTATCACGACGATTTCTAAGCTGTGAAATCCTAACAATCCTGAATCCTTCACGAGATATAGCCTCTTTAATAGAGTCTATGCTAGTGTTGGTTGGCAGCCCTTTTATCACTACTTTTTTTGGTCTTTCGTTTTTTAAGCATATGGAGCTAAAAGGGATTTTATTCTGAGTCAGGTGAGTCTGTACGCTCCTGTAATCCTCAACGGATCCAGGAGTGAACCTAATCACCCTCCCCATCAGCAGTCCTTCAATTTTAGTGCCTAAAGTTTTGTTTAATTCTTATATGAGTGCTCCCCAATTACTCGAGGAGTCAACATAGAAGGAAGAAATTTTGAGATTAGGTTTTGGGTCACTATTTCCATTCTCTTCTTCTTGATTATCAAGCGGCATGAATTTATTTTTAAATAGAGGGAAGTCCTTACTATATGCAACCTCTCGTGGGATGGCCTCAGCTAACTCAGCAGCCGTAATCTCGTCATTCGGCTTCCTGTGCTTATTGCGCGGGAGCTCAAAATTTAGTTTGAAAGATTTCGCGATTTTGGTTTTGTATTGACTATACAAAAAATCCTCAGATAAGCATCCATGTTTTGATGACATAAGCCGTAGCCTGATAGGATTTCCTAACCAAGGGGTTCTCATCCGCTAGCAAGATAGCATCAGAAGTTATGCTTACCAATATCTCTTTGATGAGTGCCGCCTCATCGATGTCCTCGGCTTCCTCGATGGCGATTTCGGCATCCAGGTGTCTCTTGGCCCACTCATAGATCTCACAGTGCCTGTGGATATCGAAGGCTTCATTTTTGAGTGTCTCAGGGGTATATACCACGCTTGCTTCGCATCTGGCAGCGAAGGATGTGAAGTACTCAGGAGTCTTGTGCGCCTGTCGCACCAGCTTCTCAGCACATGCTGCCCCGTCCAAGTCTTTTCTTTTTCTCCTCATCTATCTCCATGGCATCTGCCCAGCCGAGAGTCTCTCTTTCCTTGTCCTTCCTGTGCCTTTCGAAAAGATTTTTTTCCTTATACTTGGTCTGTCTGCCTTTCACGTCCTCCTCTTTGCCTTGGGGTATCTCCTTACTGTAGTTGGCTTTCTTGTCTTTAGGTCTAGGCATCTCGACTATCTCCTGTCGTCCCTCAGTTTGTACACTTTCCTTTGAAATCCAATTATATTCCTCTAGTTTCTCCTGTACCTCCTCCTCTGTTTTTCCAAAGCTCTTAACAAATAAATCTCTAATAAGCAGTAATTTCTCATTTTCCTCCGGCGAAAACATCTTGATTAGCCCTATATATTCTACCCAAACTTGGTACAATTATACCCAGGCTAGCACTAAAAGTCACCACGTGTAATAGTCTCAGGAGCTAGCACGAATACGCCCGAACACCCCATGAATCTGTGTAAAATCAGTAAATATTTCATTCATACTTTTTTTTTCATTCATCACAGTACTACAATAATTCATCACAGTACTACTTAAAACTTAAAACCATGGAGGTCAAAGTAATTTAACTCTATAGGAAGTTCAACGTTTGTTTGTACAAAGAGAACTTAGGATTTTCGCCGCTAGATGGACGTGACGTCACATGAACCCTCCCTATGCATAAAACTGCATTGAATATAAAATCTGCCAAGCCAAGCCGAAACATTTCGGGGCGCCTGTGCCGGGGCACTTATCCCCACATCGAATTTGTTGGATGAATGTCCGATTTTTATAATGTTCAACATTATTTTGGTTGTATGTCGTTCCTGTACAGGACGTGGCTTGTAGATATTGTCGTCGATGATTGAAGATGTTGTCGTCTATGATGTCTGGTGACGCTGTCCTGGCATTGGCCGACTGCCTAGAGGAGGTAAAAAAGGAGGGCGGCGAAGGGGAAGCTCAGACCTGGAGATACCAGAGTCCAAAAAAGTTTAATTACAGCAGACCATGAGAGCATAAGTCAAGATACAACGAAAAAACTATAATTTACAATTAAATATAATATAAATAATATACGCGAGTGAATTGCAAGCGGGCTGGCGTCGGGAGAAGCTAGCTAATAAGCAATCGTGCCATGCCAGTGGGTTTTTGATCTACTGACGAGCGGACGCAACAGTGGCGCCATCAGTCGCCGTCATGTAGATCGAATTCATCTAAGGGACACCAGATTGGAGAGACACAAACTTCGGCTATTTACAGGGGACTTTTAACAGTCCAACCAGAAGATTCCTCGGACGCCGCTTCCTTAGATAACTAAGGGAAGTGTTGTCGTAGTTTTGGTCTGTGTCTCTCAAACATGGTTTGCTTGAATTCTTCTTGTAAAAATTTCGAGTGAATCTGCTCTACAGCTTTAGAGACTTTGAGGTCATGGTGAATGACTTCGTTTTGTACAAATCGAGGAGCATTCACAATGCATCGTAATGCTTTGTTTTGGAATACTTGCAATTTCTCGATGTGCGTATTTGCAGCCGACCCCCAGACAGGGCAGGCATACAAAAACGCTGGTGCGCTGATTTGGTTGTAGATAATAAGCTTATTATGGGTGGAAAGGTGGGACTTTCTACCGAGAAGAGGGATGAGGGCGGAGTAGGTTTTCTTATTAGTTCTAAGCTTTTCTGCGATATGCTTGCTGAAAAGCATATGGGAGTCAAGGGTAACCCCCAGATACTTCACAGAGTTGCAGAATGGGATGGGTTCTTCAAAGATTTTTAAAATGAAACTATGATTAACTTCTCGGTAGTTGGGTTTGAAAATGCACACTGCACTCTTGGAAGCATTGATTTTGATTCTCCAGGTTACGAGCCAGTGCTCAAGGTTATGCTTGATGTAGCTTTGGAGTGTGTTGATAGCGTTGTGAGGTGAACAACTGCTTGCAATCAGTGCTGTGTCGTCTGCAAAGACAGCCAGCTTAACTTAGGGTGTCTTTGGTAAGTCGTTGATGTAGATGTTGAATAACAAGGGGCTGAGGTTTCCCCCTTGTGGAACACCGGCCCTGATTGGTCGAAGAGAAGAGACAGATTGATCAACCCGTACGCGGAAGGAACGATTAGTGAGATACGAGTTGATGATCGCCAGAAGTTGAGCCAAATTGCCAAGCCGCACCAACTTGGAAATAAGACCAGGAATATACGTTTTATCAAACGCTTTGCTAATATCAAAAAATACCATGCTGGTGTACTGCCTGTTGGAAGAGTTTTCGTGGATAGTTTCGACTACACGCAAAAGTTGGGATTGCGTGGAATGAGCAGACCGAAAACCGTGCTGATCAGGAATTAAAACATTATTCAATCTGCAGAAACTATCCAAACGTCTTAACAACACCAATTCATAAATTTTGGATAAGCTCGATAACAAGCTTATAGGTCTGTAGCTTTCTGCTAGGGTTAAATTTAGATTATTTTTGGCTAAGGGAATAACGGCAGTTTCCCAACTTTGGGGGGAAAAGCGATACTCGAGCACACGATTAATAAGCACGGTCAACCAGCATGGATAAATAGGAAGATTCCTGATGATGCGATTGCTGATACCATCAAGGCCGGGCGACTTTCTTACCTTGATACCCTTGATGATGTGTATGACTTCAGCCAGTGTGGTGTTGCCCAGATCATTTCTTGCATCAGTGTGTAGTCCATCGTGATTGGTCTGTTGTAGTTCCTCTTCGGTGTTGTTGTGGAGTTGGCTAAAGTTCTGGTAAGTGTGTGGTGTGAATTGGAGTTCCAAGCTGTCTGCAATTGCATTGGCTTTTTCCTCCGCAGTCTGGGCGAGTCCATTTGGGCCGTTAAGGGGCGAAATTGTTGTCTTCTTGTATCTGAGGTTTTAAGCTGTTCGCCAAAGATTGCGATCCGTGGGTGTAAGGCTTTCTAAGTGTGTGCGCCAGCGTTGCTGGGTATGTGTGTTGAACATAGCCTTGATGAAGCTTACGGAATTGTGCGCCGTAAAGATGATACCTGGTGCGCTGCCAATCCTTCCGTAACCGGTTTCGCTGCTTAATTTTGTCTCTAATCTCACCTGGGAGAGTATGATGATTAGGTCGAGAATGATTTGGTTTCGAGGCTGCAGCTACTGCCTCGGGCAGAACATGATTCATATCCTGGACGCATTTTTCAATGTCGTCCGTGCTGGTAATTTTGAGAGGGGGAGGGGTGATAGAAGTTTCAAGGGTGTAACGAAAGTTATCCCAATTTGTATGTAGCTCCGAAGGATGGTCTAAAGAGATTTTATCAAAGTTAAGGGTCAAGATTACGGGAAGGTGATCAGACGTCAGTCGACGCTGATCGCATAGTCGTAAGGAATGTTCCGAAACAGTGCCAAATCAATAGTAGAGGGGTTCCTTCCCGTAACATAATGAGTGGGACAGGTCGGAGCTACGATCCTGAAGTTGGCCCACTGAGCCATACGATTTAGAGATTTGCCATGCCAGTTCGAAGCTGTGTCCCAGTTGGCATGGCGTGCATTTAGGTCACCAGCTATGATCATGCTGCTGCAAAGTCCTAAAAGTACTCCTAACTCGCTGCTTGGGAATCCTGCAGAATTTATTGGAGGGATATACACAGAAGCAAGTGCAATCGGGACCAAATTTGGAATAGTGATTTTAATTACAGTGGCCTCCAGTGAAATTCATACGAGAATCTAAAGAACTGATGATGGCTGCGCATTTTGATCTTAGGGATTGGACTACGTCTCCAATAAAATTCACAGAAACAGAAGTGAACAGAAAGTTTGTATCCGTCTTGGGAATGACATGTGATACAGAAAATGACACAATGTTCTGTCACATCGACCCATTTACAATACCTAAGGATAAAATCACTAAAAGAACATTATTATCAGTAGCACAGAGTATTTTTGATCCTATTGGCTTAACGTAACTTCACTGATCCCCAAATTAATCCTACAAAAAGCTTTCATCCTACATTGTGGATGGGACACGGAACTTCCACAAGAATTGAAAAACGAGTTCGAAAAGTGGCTCGAACAGATACATTTGATAAATGATTGTAAAATTCAAAGAAGATTCTCAACAGATACTTTTGATGATTGCAAGATAAGTCTTCACACCTTTTGCGATGCTATTAAATGAGCATATGCAGCTGGCATTTTCCTACGCACATCTTATGGAGCAAACACAACTGTAAGTCTTGTACTTAGCAAATCAAGAGTTTCTTCAAGAAATTACAATTCCGAGGTTGGAACTCATGTCGGCTGTTATTGCTACTAGACTATATGTGCAAGTCATCAAAATTTTGAATCTGTCGAACTGCGAATCATATTTTTGGAGCGACTAATCGGTAGCAATGACTTGGATAAAAAATAAAGAAAATTGGAATACTTTTGTCGGCAACAGAGTAAAAGAGATTCGACAGTACACCAATTCTAACAACTGGTATTACATTACCGGAACTCTCAATGTAACAGACCTGTTGTCCTGTGGCTGTCACACTAGTACATTATTGAAGAGTCGTTGGTGGGAAAGGTTAGTAAGGATGGTCAAAGAATTACTACGAAGAGTATTAGGTAGAGCCGTAGTCAAGTATGAAGAGCTTGAAACAATTCTGTGCGACTGTGAAGCTACAATTAATTCTAGACCTCTAACTTACGTTGAAGGAAATGCTGAAGGGTTAGAGCCATTAACCCCTGCCTGTTTCATGCAAGGTATTACGAACAATGAGGTAACAGATTTTGATGTGATCGATAGCAAAAGTTTGAATAGAAGATTGCGTTACCTCCAACAATTACGAAAAGATTTACGCATGAGGTTCCGTAATGAATACTTAGCCATGCTAGTACATCGAGGTCAAAGCAGAGAAGAAACTCTAAGAGTAGGAGATGTGGTTTTAGTTTCAACAGATAAAAAACGAATTGAATGGCCCCTTGGTTTAGTCATGGAAATTTATCCTGGTCCTGACGGACATGCAAGAGTAGCAAAGGGATGGCCAGCGGGGGAAAGGATAACGCCATTTCAACGGCTATATCCATTAGAGGTATCGTCATCAACAACAGACGTTGCTTTAGAATCTTTTCAGATTCCAAACGAATCCAGTGACTGTCCTACATCTTCAATCATACCTGAAACTAAAATTTCGAGATCAGGACGTATTATAAAGATTCCCAAAAGATTAGATTTGTAATTTTACAATTTTGTCGAAATTGTAAAGAGGGGAGGATGTTGGAGACCACGTGCGTTGGGGATTTATGAACTCAACTCAAGAAAGAAGAATAACTGATTTTAAACTGTTTTACAAATGAAATGGTTCTGTAAGTCAACGGAAATAAAGGTGTTCTTTCATAATTTCTTATAAGTCAATTTTCTCAACAAAATCAATGAATGTTTCATTCATATTATCTATATTGCAGACTCCTGCGCAAAATAATTTTGCGTTAAAGAAATTCAGCAATTCTTATACAACTCCTCTTACAGCCTAATCAGTTTACGTTCTTCATAAGTAAAAATTAGGTTTCGTTGTAGAAATAATCAAAGTTTGATGATCTCAAATATATTGTAGTTGTGTTATTTCAGAATACAGACGCACAGAAATTAAATAAAAATAAAGCTGTTTTAGGACGGATACAACACTAAATTTAAATTAAAAAGAACTTTAAAAATCCCAATTTTGACACAATATGGATGGTACCGGTTCTTGTTAGATCACCGAAGTCAAGCAGCATCGAGCGTGGTTAGTACTTGGATGGGTGACCACCTGGGAACACCGCGTGCTGTTGGCCCTTTTCGGGCGCGGTAGCCCGGTGGTTTGCGCGCTGGATTTACACGCCGCCACAACTGCCGCCGTGTTCATGCGGAGTACGATCACGTTAAACATGTGGGTCCGTAAGTCCTTCCGAGAGGTTGGTGGTAGGGGAAGGAGGGTATGGTCCCTGTGGATGCCTCCCCCAGTGGGTTCCGGTCTAAATTGGGTGGCACTTCCCGGCCGTCCAAACAGTTACCTTACACATTTCTGGTAGGTCGGACGGTCTGGGTCTCAACAACAACAATATGGATGGTATTGATCATCCATTCGTTCTATCAGCCAGAGCTTATAAAGTGACGCGGCCCTCATTAAAAATCCCTCGTCTTTCCCTGTAATGCAGTATTTTCCCCTATAGATTTAATATGGTATGAAAAGGGCATAAGAAACTTTTTTTGAGAGTCAAAGTTTTAGTGCTGCCATCTAGTGACAATTTCATCACTTATTTCCAATAATTCGATTTCAGTTGAAATAAAATTCAGATAATTTCCTTAAAAATTGTAATTAACCTATATAACTTAAATAATGTGAAATGCTTGATCAAGAGGGTCCGCGCGGCCTCTCTGAATAACCGCCCCTGGTTTATACAAATAATTAACCAGAATATGAAAATAAACTAGTTTAGTTAATCTAATATGTAATATTTAAAATATGGGGATCGATGGGATATTCTTCCTAAGATTCTCCCATTTTTTCTAACTAATATCTAATGGACTTTTAGCAATTCACGAGAACATACACAGAATTGTGCAATTGCACTGTTTATGTGAAGGTAATAAAAAAAAAATTAACTGTTTAGCAATTTATGTCGAATTTAACAACTTTTAAAGAAGTATATTTATTACTTCCATGAAAAAAGCTATCTTAATTTACATTACACGCGGGCCGCGGCCAAAAATCCCTGTTGTTACACGGATTGGCAGTAAGTACTATGAACACGGCCGTAAATCCCCGTTGCCACACTGCTTGGTATTACTGTGTACGCGACCGTAAATATACATTGATCTGGATAAAAGGCAATTTTCCGTAGAAAACGATGCAAATTCCGTAATCCGTTGTATGAGGATGTTTCCCGCGAAAACTAGAGAGAATCCCGTAGTAACTAGCATAGGTAAGAAAACGTCACAGATTACGGCGGAAAAAATAATCCAAATTAAACATACGCGTTCCCCTCCAGAATTAAGAAATTTTTCAAATGCGCCTTGTGGATGGAAAACTTAAGAAAAATCTGAAAGTACTTTTAATCTTCCGCTCCTCATTTTTTCTAACTAATACCTAAAGTTATAATCTAAAGTAATAAGTTCTAATCTAGGTAAATTTAAAGTTCGTTAGGTTCTGTATTGTAGTTGAAACTAAAAGCGTGCGAGATTCAGCCTTCTAGGCCATAAGGGTGACCTAGGAGGATACTAGATCAGAAAAGGGTATGAAAAGACAAAACATGTTAAACAATTACATGTATGGATATGCATATTTTTAATATATCTTTTAAACTATGTATTAAAATGACAAGCTTAAATTGTATCAGAGGTGTAGTCAAGAATTCGAAAGGGGGAATGGTTGAGTGCTGAATTTAATTTTCCAATATGAGCCCCTGTCGAGAATTATTGCAATTTTTTCACCATTGTGGGAGGGAGCGGAGTTAATACCCCACCACTGCCTACGCCACTGAAGTTTATACATTCTCTTGATGTAAAATATTTCTAATAATATAATGAAACCTTTTGGCTTTTGTTTTAAATATTGAAATATTTATTTTATAATAATCTGAGTTTAAACATTCAAAAGTAACTTAATTTATGAATGCATTCATGGGTGAATATAACTTGCATTCGCCATCTACTTTTGTATTAGACCGTTAAATAATTGTAAATTCACATTAAACATTAATCTTCCAAAATTTTGAGCCAGCTGTATTTTTGTTTCGTTAAAATACAGCTGCAAAAACTATTCATTTTTATTAGAGTCTATGAAAACTTCACAATAGAGGGAACCTCAATGTGCCTGCCATCAGTTCATCTCCCCCCCCCCCCCCCCCCCCACCCCAGCAGTGCTTCAAGGCTTTTCCGTACAAGATGAACACCTGGTGGTACATCTCCCCCATCAACTTAGGTTTGGTTGTACTGCAGTTACGTGTTTTAATTGGGTGAAGAGTCACATGCTTTGTTCCATTTTTAGTTGTTTCTTGGATTCAAGTTAGTCCAATTAATGGAGTTCCCAGGCAGCCTTTATACTCCAATTTAAAGGGCGGTTGGGAAATAGTAAAAATAGATACCTTGTTTCTTGGAGAACGATTCTACAGCCCAAAGGAGCTAATTTCCTTTTCCTCTTTGGCCTCATCCTGATGGAAATAATTGAGAAAGAGGTCAAGTGATTTGATTTATTCAGTTTCTAAAACCAATTTTCCTCTGGATATTGGACACATTTTTAATTTATTTACAACAATGGATATTATATCTCCTCTTTTATTGTGGCTACACAGACAGTGATGGAGTGTTGTCTTTTATTATAGTAGATATTCCATGAATAAACCTGTCTTTTAAATTACTTATGAGTAGAATGCCCGCGGACCTTGCTAGTTTTTTCTAAATATATAAATTATTTTTATATATTCACAAGTGGTGCCATATTTATAACAAAATACGTAAAAATTCTTTACATTTTAATCTATTAGATTTGGAAATATAAGCATCCAAAGTGTTTACGTTTTTCGTAACACTCTGGTTTCAGCCAGAGATATCCCAACCATAGTTGCTATTCACATCAATGGTGACATGCTGTATATAACTATGAAAATGAGTTATAAAAAAGTAAGATTTTAGAGTTTCATACAGAATTTGGTTAAAATCAAATAAAAGAAAATTGCATTTCAACGTCAGATGTTTTGTATATTTTGTCAGATGGTTTCAGATGTCTTGTAAGAGGTTATTTATTACAAGCATGATAATATCACTCTTAAACTCAATTGTTTGGTTCATATGTACAGACTCTCTCTCTCTCTCTCTCACACACACACACACACATCCCCCCCCCACACACACATGTGCAAATTCCAACCGACAGTTGTTACAACTGCCGGTAGATGAATTTGCAGTTTAAAGAATCACATGTATTTAAAAATATTTTTTGGACAATTATTTGCAGCTTTTATTGTTGGACAAACACATTTTTATACTAATTTGGCAATTCTCTGCTATGTAATTGACTTTTCTCTGCATCTCTAAAAGGGAGCGAGATAGCTCGTCCCACCAAGTTGTTCTGTTGTTGAGACCCAGACCTACCAGAAAGGTGTAAGATTTGGACGGCCGGGAAGAGTCACCTAATTTAGACCGGAACCCAGTGGGGGAGGCATCCACAGGGACCGTACCCTCCTTCCCATGCCACCAACCTCTCGGAAGGACTTACGGACCCACATGTTTAATGTGATTGTACTCCACGTGAACACGGTGGCAGTTTTGGCTGCAGAGGGAATCGAACGCGAGCCTACCCAGTGCAATTCTCGTGCGCTAACCACTGGGCTACCGCACCCATAAGTTGTTTTGTTGTGTAGCACCTTAAGGGTTTTTTATGCAGCTGCATAAAAAATACAAGGATAACTCTTTCTCAAGAAATTTCCACTGATACAGACTTTTGTGGATTTATGGACACCCTGTATAGTACCTCAAATCTTGAATACCAAAATTAGAATTTTCTTAAAAATGGACATTGGTTATTTTGCGATGACAAACCTCATTATTGAAATCTTGGAAACAAATGAAATTACTGATAAATCAAAAGCACTTGATATACTCACATTAAGATTAAAGATGCATTAATAAATTTATTATTATAAACTTATTGCTTTTATTTTCTCTACAATATAAAGTTATATGTATAGGGAAAGTATTGTGATGAGGTAAAAAAATCCGACTCTTGGATTTTAATGAATCTACATGTTTTAAGTATCTCTGAATATGTATCAACCATTTTTTCAATGATATATGTGTGTTTAGCTATTCACATGATATGGGAGGAAATGTGGTATGAGTATTTCAATCTATGAATGTCAAAGGACTATTTGGTATGAGTATTTCAATCTATGAATTTCAAAGGACAATTTGGTATGAGTATTTTAATCTATGAATGTCAAAGGACTATTTGGTATGAGTATTTCAATCTATGAATGTCAAAGTACTATTGATTTTCGAGGTTAACAGATACAAAAAACCCAGTCATTTTTTTGAAAATTGAAAAACATGATGATATTACAAATGACATTTTTAAGATGCTAAATTCCCATTGAGATATTTCACATTTTAAATGAAAACAGAAAATATCAAAAGTAAATACTTTCACAATTGTAAAAACATCTGATGTGGGCAGAACATGGTATTATCTTACTATACTTCTTGCAGTGAAAGGATGTAAAAGATATAGAGAATAATGTTTTAAACATTGAATTGTGCACTAGCATTTGATGGTTTTCTGGATGATGGCATGATAAATTATTTCAATCAAATTAGTTTATATTTTGCACAAATCTAAATTGATGTTTGAAAATATTGCAAGAATCTGCAAAGCAATATATTATATAGTCCACATATTAAAAGATGTTAAAATTTTATCAATTTGGCATCATTTTTACGAACTGTAACACCATTTCCTAAAAGTTGTTATATCAGCAATATTTCACTAAATTAGTCACCAAATGTATCACAAAGTGTCATAGACAGAATTTTATATAATTTTTTTTAAATAAGTGTAGTTAAAAAATGTGCAACATCATGAGAATGATTCAAGTTAGCATTCCAAAGTTTGTCATTCATCTTCTAATGAAAAATGCACCGTATAAAAAAAAATGTATTTAATATTATTGAATGTCCTGATTTTCCCAAAAATTCATTCGGAAATTTAGGGTTCTTTCAAATGTTTATTTGCTTTTCAAATTAATAGGGTTCTAGCATTCACTGATTATAAAAATCAGGGCTGGACAAATTTCTCCTCAATCTAAGAGCCAAGCCAAAAAGTTAGCAGAAAGCATTTAATTCACATTATTTTGCATTTTGACAGCATTTGTTAGAAAGCACTTTTGATAAATAGTTATAATGATACAATGTTTAAAGATTAACACTGATACTTTAAATAAATAAATATATAATAATTTTAATACTTTTAAATTAAAACTTTATTTTAAAGCATTGTTCCATAAAGATCAGGAATTTTCATTTTTTTTAAAAATTATTTCTTGTTGTTCAGCTTAAGAGTTAAATTTTTCATTGACTGATAATTTTCTTCTGCCAAATCTCCAGTCACTACTACTAATTTTTTAGGTACCACGGTGACTTGCTGGTTTTTTACAAAATTTTGATGTTCTTTTAAGCAGTTCTTTAAGACATGTACAATAGTTTATATTGGTAAGGAATTTGATAAATGCCCAATTGAATTTTTCAATTGGATCCTTAAGAAAAGACAATTTAATTTTGATAGGGGAGAATATCACTTTGAAGTCAAACTTATTTAGAATTTTAGCAATTTTATGACTAATATTAGGACAGAAAGGAAGGCATACAATATTGCTAAAAGTTTTAAATGGTATATCCTTGCTTTAAGGAGGCTTTCTTCTGATTAAAGGATGAAGAAAATTATTATTAGGGGGTAATGTAATAACAAAAGGCTTATGGTACACAATGGTTAAGAATAAATTTTCATTGTGAATGACTGGAGCATCAAGGAAAGAAAGATAATTATTATATTCAAGTTCACAGGGGGAACACATCTAATTTTTTGTTTCTTTGAGTTGATATTCTCTGCCTTTTATTTATTTTTTTTTCTTCTTGTTTGCATTTCATGTTCATAGTTCCTTGTTTCCTATTTGTATTGATTTATTTTCCTTTATGCCACTAGGTGACACAACTATATTGTGATGTTGCTTAGTCATTTCAGTTTGGCCGACATTGCCTTGTACTTATTTAGGCATTTTGGTTTAGACTTTTTGAACTGATGAAGGAAATCCAATTGATTTCCGAAACATACAAATGCTTATTTATCTTGATTTGCGATGTATTTTGCATTGTAAACCAGTTTATTATGTTCACCATTCCCAAATGAATAAATGCTTTTAACCAGAAATACATGAACACCATTAGCAGATGCCATATGTTGTTTTCGAGTTATAAAAAAATTACCTAAAACTTTAATGTGCATTATTGTTTTCACACTATATCAAAATTTATAAATTTGTAAGGAAAGTCATATGTTGGACACATCAAATTGAAAAAAAAAAAAAAAAAAATCCAATTAGAATGTAAAAATTAAAATTAATAATAAATATTACCCATATTTAAGCTAGTTCAGTTGCTGTAAAAATAACAAACCTTTTATTCTGATGCATCAATCCAAATTATTAAAGCTATTTTTACTTAAAAGCTTATTAACAACTAGCAGCATACCCGTTCTTCGTACGGAGTATATAATATAAAGAAACTTATAATTCGCAATAATGTGCAAATTCTGTTAAAATATTAAATTTATTGCTCCTAAACAGAAGTTTAAGAATATATGTTCTCACTATGCAAAATATCTTCAGGGGCAGATCTGAAGAATAAAACATCCTGGTCCCTTTTGTAAGCAAATTTATATAAAAAAAAAAAAAAGGAATTGAATCAATATATGCAACCCCGTACTACTTATACTGTCGCAGATTAGAAAATATGCCAGTGTGTTAGTAGAAGATTACTCGTATTACAATATAAGTCCAGTGGCAGCTCGCGTATAGGCACTGTGGCACTGCGGGAGCGATAGTGCTCTCTCTCCCTCGCAGCCTCGGGTGCAGCTTCCGATGTGCGCATGCGCACAACAGTCAAACACCATGCCGCTGGAACTGTGAAGCGTGGTGTTTGACAGTTGGGCGCATGCGCATATAGGAAGCTGCATGCGAGGCTGATAGGGAGAGAGAGCACTCTCGCTCACGCAGTGCCACAGTGCCAATACGAGAGCCGCCACTGTATAAGTCTAAAAAATATTTGCCAAAATAAAAGAGATGATATAATACATTGAAAATATCAATAATCCCCGTACTCTTTATACCAGAAGGTCGTAATTGATTCCAATATATATCAAAACATATGCCAATATACCTGTACTATTTATATTCTCGTAGATTAAAAGATATACCCGTGTATTTGTAGAAGATTACTCGTACAACTTACAATATATGAGTTTAAACAATTTTTGTCATAATAAAACAATTGCATAATAACTTGAAAATATCAATAATCCCTGAATCAATAATCCCCAAAATTATCAATAATAATAATGTTTAAACCTGAAGACCGTATCCAGTCAAAAATGCTATAAGAAAAATCAAATCTTTCCTTTCTAAAATATATTTTTATATCCATTTATTTATTATTCAAATCGAAAAAATAGTTAATAAAATTAACAGGGATATAATTTAATTGCATTTCTGAGTAACATGATATAAGATAGAATCTTCCTCATAAACTGCGAAATTAAATAACCATTTTGATTTCTTTATACTTTTCATTGTTCTAAAAACTTGTTTTAAATAAACCATGGAGATAGATTTCCCCTTTAAATCATGTTTCAAACAATTCATGTTTTCAGAAAGTGACTAATTAGCGCAAAAAATCTCCCATCAAACTCAGAGATTAAATTTTAATTCACTTTCAAACGATTTTCAAGCTTTTCGTTTGGATAAACCATGGAGTTAAGAGAATAGAACGCCTAGGAAAAAGTTTCGTTTTTCATTAATATCTCGACAACCCCTGATCTTAGATACTCAAAACTTGGGCCAAATTTATGGGGGGCTATTTTAAGGCTATCCACAAAATTTCATCAAATTCGGTTCAGCCTTTCTTCAGTGATGGTGAGCCAAACGAAAATTTCGTTTTTTACTAATATTTCAAGAACCACTGATCGTAGAAACTCCAAACATGGACTAAATTTTAAGTGGGACTATTTCCAGGCTACCCACAAAATTTCATCAAATTCGATTCAGCCGTTCTCCCGTGATGATTGGACAAACAGACAGACAGATTTTCAATTTTATATATATAGATTGATATTTCCTATAATTTCTTAACTTCTAAGTAAATACTTAGAAAATGCTAGTTTCTTTTAATCTAGAGAATTTTTCTGGGTATACACAAAATTGTGAAGCTTTGAAACCTGAGAATAAAAATAAGAAGCAACACAGTTACATACATAATCGAGAATGCTACTTTTATCTAGAGAAATTTTCTAGATACAGAGATTTTTAAGTTTTGAAACCTTAATATAAAAGAAGCAACACAGTTATAATATACATATTTTAATTTATTTAAACCTATTATTTACATATCTCATCTCTGTAAAAAGGCTTGAAGATTGGAATGAAACTGTTGTATAATTTTATAAATCCAACTATTTTAGATACTTTCACTTTGATACTGTTCTAGAAACCACTTTAAAAAAAAAAATGGCAGTTGTATTTGACTATTGTAATGCCCATATGGCTGATATATTGCAGTGGATGCTGTAATGATACTGTTCATCTTCAAGTCTATAAGTTCTTATCTCCAACTTTGATTTGAACCTCCTAACCTCATGTCAAAGGATTTACATTTACTAATACGTTATCTATAGATGGTTGGGGTGTGGATGATGATTGAACATTAGCAGATGATCTGAAAAAGAAAGATTCTGATATAGAAAATTCATATACATCACAGTATAAGTTTTATATAGTTTTTGCAAATATATGCATATGTTGATTTTGTTTTCATACATACTAAAGCTACAGTTAAAATGTCAAGTTTCCAAATTCTGGCATGTGCATAACAGTGAACACTGATTATTATATGTAACTTGATGTGCAGCAATTAAATAATCAGAGACAATATGTTTGATAGCATTTTCTGCAATTTGTGATAGAAAATTCGCCAGGGTATAAGCTGCCGATTGCATTTTCACAAAAATGCCACAAAATTGTAAGATTTTGTGATAAATTGTGTTGACGAATTCATAATTTCTTTTTCTGATTGGAGAAATACAATATTTTAGAAGTTGGTGTAGAGGTCAAAATCAATGATTAATACTAAACAGGGCATCTACAAATGCACAGTTTTATAAAGCTAACCTTACCTCTGAACATTGTGCCCAATTGATCTACATGCTAAGTCTCAATAAAGCACAGGTATATCGAGAAAAATAGAGAGGGGTTACTTTTGCTCCCTACTCTCATTCACTCCACTGCTCCCTACCATGTAAGAAAACACGGGCAGCTAACATCATGTGTTAGGGTCTCACAAGAAGGCAATTACCCACTCCCCACTATTAAATCTACCTCTGTTTAGAACCAGTTCAACAACATATTCATGTAAATATGATAAAGTGTCATAAAATGTGCAATTGACTTCATTTGTCCAGAAAGGCTTTAAGTGATGCTGACATTGATAATCCAGAATATAAACACCTCAAAAAAATTCTAAAGATAAATCAATTTTGAGACTGCTAATTGAATAGTACAACATTAAATGTCTGCTAAAAATCTTCAAGAAAGATTTAAAGATAATACAAAATTGGAAATGTTTTCTGCATTCATCCCTGCAAACATACCACCTGCAGAACATAATGATTATAAAGAATATGCGGACGTTAGAAAATAATTCTTTTCGACAACTTAAAGATTACTGTAATTTCTTTGTCAAAGTAGAATATGCTTAAAGCCTTATTAAGTACAACACATAGGTATATGGACAGTGTTTATTTGGCCAGGAGGGCAGGGGAGGGAATTAAATTTCGGGGGGCAAGTTTTCTATTTCCCTTATATATATAAATATATCTAAATGGAGTGTCACATAAATAGAAACTAGGTTAAGATAAAATGCCTCGGGGTGAGGGGGGAAGTTCCCCCGGAGGTATGCCTGAAAGAAACACTGCACATGGATATCTTAGGAGTCCTTATTTTGAAGACAAAAATAACTTTATATCCTATGATGACAAACATGATTCAGATTTTGTTATCTACACCCTTGCATAAGGCCTGATTATAGTTTTTGGTGGCTCTGGACAAATAAGGCATTGGTGGGGGGCCCCCCCTCATAAAATCCAATTCTAGTGCCACAACAAAAACGCATAAAAATATGTCACATTAACAATGAATTTTTAAGGCACATTTATTGCAGTAAAGGGTATCTAAATAAAACATGTGGAAAGAAATTAAATTAAAACTTTTAATTTTATAAATTACAAAAATTTACATTAAACAGATTTCTTTATATATTAAATACATACAACCTAATATATAACCTGTACCTACTTTGTATATGCATTAACTAGCTATATATTAGACTCTGTTAAATATTATACATTAAAATACTCTTTTTTTTCTCTTTTGGTACTTTTCATTTCTAAGGCTTTAATTTTGAAATTATTCTTTTGTGTTTTACTATCTTCACAAACTATAGTTTTGTTGGCTTCCCTATTAGGCATCATATTGATATTAAAAAAAAAAAATCTATTATGTCTAAAATGTTACTAAAAATAAATGTAATTTACTGTAATAAAGGTTTTAATATACAGAAGGTCATTTGCACTTTATGGAAACAATTTTGATAATTAATTTTTATGCATAAAGGGCATATTTCTTGAGGCAATTTGCTTCTATCTGATAGCCATGATTCTTGACTATAGCTCTAACTTTCCATGAAAGTAAACTTTTTCTTAGCACTGTCATGTCAATTTTATCCCACTCCTCTTGGATCGTTTTCCAAAATCCGTTCAGTGTTCTTGGATGCCGTTTTCCTAAGGTTCATTTTAACAAACCGAAAGAGCAAAAGTCCATAGGAGAAGCATCAGGTGATTTTACAGGTATTTCATTAAATGGGATACATTTAGTCCTGTTTCTGATTCTTTCTTTGCTAAATATGTGGCAGTTGACTTAGACATGCGACTAGAGGCTTTGACCATATGAAACTCAATTTTATTGATGTCCTCATATAAGGCTGGAATTTCTTCTTCAAAAATTGGTTCTAAAATATTCTGCTGATCGTGGAGTGAATCAATTTTAGCTTTACTTGAGACTTTTTGGAGTTTTAATTTACCGTTGTAACAAAATCCTGCAATTATTATGAATCCCTTTGAGAACTTTTCTGTACATTGATGAAGCCATTTCGTACAGTCATTTTCGTGAGTTGAGCAATAGAAAATTGCTCTTTTTCTTATTAGTCACTTAAATACACCCATGCCTCATCGAGTGTCACCACAAATTTCCATTTATCAGCAGCTAGGTGTTTTTCCTACAATTTTCTACAATTTGTTTTCCTTTCCGCAATATGCTTTGGCAAAAGCAGATGAATTTTAGATTTAAGCATCTTTTTTAACTTCAAATCTTTATGAATGATTTTACTTACAGTGCCAGAAGACATTCCCAGTTTCGATGCAATGGATCTTTGGGTCGGTGGATTTTCTAAGGATCAGAAACTTCACTTTCTTGATATTTACCAGTGTTTGAACAGTCTTAGGATGCGATTTTGTGGCCATTTTTTCATTTTTACTTTCAGCTAGATGCTTTTTCCCTTTCAAATTTATTATATTAAAAATACCTTTCTTTGAAATGCAATAACCTCAATTTTTACACCGCTTTACAATTTGTTGATACGAACATTTTTCCTCGGAAAGTGCATTTGTGCAACCTTCGAGCCATCTATCAATTACAGGAGCCATTTTCAAAATAAATCTTCTATTCTACATTTCAATCAAAACCAAACAGTAGCAGACGATTATATTGAAAATGCCAAATCTTTATCTCAAAATGCTAACGAGAAGCATAAATACAAAATCGTTTCCATAAAGTGCGTATGACCTTCTTTAGAAGTTTTGAGGTCTCTAAAAAATGTGAGGCTCAGAGTAAATGCCCTGCATGCCCTCCCAGTAATTAGGCCTTTCCACATGATTGTTGTGAAAGAGAATTCTGCAAAATGAAATTAATAAAAAAAATCTTTACATAATAGACTGGTTGTAAATAATTTAAATTCTGTGATGATTATTCATATTCATGGGAAGAAAAACGTGAATGCTTTGATTTCAAAAGGATATTTGAAGAAAGGGCTAGAAAAAAGTCAGAATATTATTCTAATTGTGTAATAAGCACCACATTATCAATACATTACTAGCAGGGATAGAAATTAGGACCAGAAAGTCAGGTGTCAATGGCACATAACTATTTTGTCAAAATGCTCTACTTGGATACAATATTGAAATTATATATTTTGTTTATGTTATTAGGGTCACTAAATAAATTGGCTTTTATCAGCAGTCCCACTTTTGACCCAATGCACATGTATATGTAATCCATGAAGTGTGTTTGTTAGATTATTAGGAGGAAGTATATATGGGTGATCGCTCAGAATTCGCATTGTTAAAAAAAAGAAAAATGATGACTGGGTCTAAAATTTCAGATATCAAAACATAACTTACAGGTGCAAAATATGACTAACAACCACAAATTTTGAAGCTTGATTACAGTGATGTGATATATTAAAAGCAATTTAAAGTTCATTATTGCTGTTTTAAATTTCTATTTTATACGTTACTAGCAGTATACCCGTTCTTCGTATGGAGTATATAATATAAAGAAACTTAAAATTAACAATCATGTGCAAATTCCTATAGTATATTAAATGACATTTCTAATCAAAATATTGTGTTAAAATATTTAATGTAATGCTCCTAAAAAACAAGTTTAAGAATTTCTGTTCTTGCTATACAAAATTATCTTCATGGGCAGATCTGAAGAATAAAACATCCTGGTTGGTCCCTTTTGTAAGCAAATTTACAAAAAATATGGAATTGAATCAATATATAAAAAATAAAAGTGTTAAAATTGTATGGCATCCGTACTACTTATACAAGCGAATATTAGAAGATATAACCTATATTAGTAGATTACATGTATAAATTGAAAATTTCAATAAACCTGTAATCTTTAAACCTGAAGGCAGTAATTGATTCCAAGATATGCCAAAATGAAAGTGCTAAAATACCTGTTAATACTTACCCGTACTACTTATAACGTTGTAGATTAGAAGATATGTCAGAGTGTTAGTGGAAGATTACCCATATTACAATATGAGTCTCAAAAATCTTTGCCAAAATAAAACAGATGACATTTTAAATTGAAAATATCAATAATCCCCGTAATCTTCATACCAGAAGGCCGTACTTAATTCCAATATATGCTAAAATATATGCCAATATACCTGTACTACTTATATTCTTGTAGATTAGAAGATTTACCCATGCATTTGTATAAGATTTCTCGTACAACATACAATATATGAGTTTCAATAATTTTTGCTGCAATAAAACAGTGACATAATAACTTGAAAATATCAATAATCTCTGAATCAATAATCTCTGAAAATTTCAATAATAATAATATTTAAACCTGAAGACCGTAACTGATATTATCCAGTCAAAAATGCAATGGCAATGAAATTTGTTTCATATACATATCTTCATTATTCAAATCGGAAAAGATTTAATACAAATCATCTGCCACATAAATATATTGGATTTAAATCCGTTGCTAAGCGATATGATATCATTTGCTTCAAATAAATTGGTGGAAAAAATATCGTCTGAATAATGCTATCTCTATGAAAGGTTTGGCGACATTTTTGTCAATTTAGAGACATTTTAAAAAATTGCCAAATTTATCGCCAAGTGGGACGATAGAACTGACAGTCCCACTTAGCGACAAATTGACAAAGCATCATCATGTTACTATCCAATAAATAATAAAACACAAGTAATTTCATTTATCTTGTGCAATTTTATCAATTTCAAGATACTTTTATGGATTTACAAACATTTTTATCAATTTTAAAAACATTTTTACATTTTAAAAATTTGCTAAATATGTTACTAAGTAGGATGGTTGGACTGACAGACAAATTCTAACGAAACATCATTTCACTACTTTCTTCTTACAAAGCAAAATAAATTTCATTGAATTGCATAGTTTTTAACAATTGGCAACATTTCCGTCAATTTGGCAAAAAAGAAAAGTTGCCAAGTTAACGATATCCCACAAAATTTGTAGCTCTGAATTTGCAGATTTGAATAAAACATCTAGATCCTGTTTGTATATACTAAATGAAAACACTAAAATTGTATTAGAAGATATACCTGTTCTACTATTTTTCAGTTTCAACAATCGATTAAATGAATTTATTGGCTAAACACAATATATAAGCTTGGCCAAACTAATACTCTTTGCCAAAATAAATGAAAGTGATGTACACAGTCAGCAATTAATATAATTAAAAGAAAAATCAAACCGTTCATTTATAAGATAGTATATTTTTATATCCATTTATTTATTATTCAAATCAAAAAAATAATAATAAACATTAACAAACACATTTAAGCTAGTTGCGTTGCTGAGCAACATGATTATATCCTTATAAAATTCTAAAAATTAATTAACCATTTTGATTTCTTAATACTTTCATCGTTGAGTAAAAGCTTGTGAAAAATAAACCATGGTGATAGATTTTCCATTTAAATTAATGTTTTCAAACAATTTACGATTTCAGAAAGTGACTATTTAATGCAAAAATCTGCCACCAAACTCAGAGATAAAATTTTAATTCATTTTCACGTTTTAAACAAATGGTTTTCAACCTTTTCATTTGGAGGAACCAGGGAGTTTGAGAGCAGAACTCTTAGGAAAAAGTTTCAATTAATATCAACAACCCCTGGTCTTAGAAACCCGAAACTTGGACTAAATTTAAGGGGCGCTATTTCAAGGCTACTCACAAAATTTCATTAAATTTGGTTCAGCTGTTCTCCTGTGATGATGAAACAAATGAAGGTTTGGTTTTTCACTAATATCTCGAGAACCACTGGACGTAGAAGCTCGAAACATAGACTAAATTTTGAGTCGGACTATTTCAAGGCCACCCACAAAATTTCATCAAATTCGGTCCAGTGATGAAGGGACAAACAGACAGTCAGATTTTCAATTTTATTTATATAGATTTTCTTATGGAAATTCATTTTATTATTAACATACACTGTATAGTAAAAGTAAGGATATAGACATCACCTGTTATGTGTCATGTGTGAGCGTACTAAGTGTCCCTCAGCCAAAGCTGAAAGAAGGGAAAGCTCTCCAGCAAGAACCGTTGCACACACAATTCTAGCTAGTTTAGATGCATGGTTGCCAGGATGTTCATTACAGGGACCTTTTACTCCCATCATCTACAAAGCAAACAAGATACATTTTAAGTTTCATCAACAAGTTTATAAGGAATACTATATGAAATGTTCAGCTTTATTTGGGGTTATTGCAGATTTAAATTAAACTTTAATTTCTAGAAAAATGTGGAGTAAACAAATAATATTTTTTTTACATTCAGGCATGTTTCATTTATTGTTTTATCTTTTTTAAAGGATTATTTTCTATTATATACAAAACATGACTTAACTAACAAAAAATAAACAATAAAAGAAATCCTAACATAAGTTGTTGTACAAGTAAACATCTTCGTAAAACACTTACCTCGAGACAGGATGCTTGAGCAGGAAGAAAGGTTCCTCCACCTACTGTCCCAACTTCTATGGATGGCATTGTGCAACTTATGTACAGATCCTTCTCGTCTGGCCCTGCCACTTCTATTTGAGTTAGGCAGTTAGAACTGGTCACATTTTGTGCAGGATCCTAAAGTGGATTCAAAATACATTAGTGTTTCCTAAACTTTTTATATCAAAGACACATTCCTATTCAGGAAAGAATAAAAGTGAATAACTCTGTTACTCCTTATAGATTACTCCTTTAACATTACTCCTTTCACATATTTCGAGTGGAAAAAGGCTGATGTATGTTGTATGTGATGACGGTACAAGATATTCATGGTTTATACTCAATTTTGAAAATAAAAATTCAGGAGTTTTTAATGGCATATTAAGAAATTTTAAGGAGTTTATAGATTACATGTTCAAGTCTTTACTTTATGTCAGCATTATTTTTCGATGAAAAATATAACCCAGAAAAATTAATGCTTGTGCAGCTTCTTAAATTATAAATTTCTTTAAATAATTTCAATATACAATCAAGTGCTATATATTAATAACATAAATAAGTATCAGGTAAAACTAAAATTCACATAATTGTGTAGCAGGTAAATCTAAGTTTAGTATCAGTTTTATAACAGACCAAAGTACAATTTGAATTATTTGTAGCAGTGGAAATTCATTCACTTTTTTTATCACAAATTTACACATATAAAAATTCTGCACAAGATTAAATAAATGCTCACAAAAATTTTATTAAATAATTTTTACTTTTTATTTATTGCTTACCATGTTATAAAATAAAAATATATCTATATAATATGTACTGAGCTGACTGACTGAGTGAGTGGATGATGTATCAAAATTATCAAGCATTTTCACTACAGCTAGAATCTTGGTTTTGTTGGGACCCAATCCATCTCAGCTTCAAGACTAAGGAGAAAACTTAAAATTCCCCAAATTTTTATACATTACTAGAAATGCCAATTTTCCAGAAAATTTTGAAATTATTCCCGATATTACATTTTGGCTGGAATAATATGTCCAGTTACTTTTTAAAGTACTAATTCTTATATATTATACCTATATCTCATATATACAGTCCATACATTACATAATATGGATAAAAAATGTTTAAATGTAGATATATATATAATTCTACACATAAAAATTTCTTATACTTTTATACTACAGTCAGAAGCTACAGTTTAATGATTTCCTTAAATGTTTTTGAAAAGTTATGAAATGATTCTATTTCATCTATAACAAAAACTTTCTTTTTCTAAATCACAAATTTAAAACATTAGGCAAAAGGAACACATTTCATCTGGTTCTACATAGTGAACAAAATATAAACTCCCGCCCCCTCTGCATTCAGTAAGGTCTAAAGTAAACTTCCATTCTTTGTTGTTCCTTGCATTTAGGAGATAATGGTCCTCCCTAGCTGATATTGAATAAGGGCAATCTGGAGCAGGCTTTTTAGAGAACAGTTGGGTTTCTTTTAAAGCTATTAAAAAGGTATTTTAAAATGCCTAAGTTATGTCTATATGTTTTATGTTATACTGTTATTGTTAATATAATTATATCAAAAAAATCTTCAAATTTTGTTATACTTTATCATAAAAAGGAACAAATGGGTGTCACATTAAATATTGTAAAATATGTTTGAGTGAAATTTTTATGGACATGCTATCTTATTCTAAAATAAAGGATGGTATTAACCAATAAATTTGTTATTCTAGTACTCTAGAGTCTGCAATTTTTATCATACAATATGTAGTTAAAAAATAATTAAATGCTTAACATTAAAGAAATAATTAAATGTTTTAACATTAAAGAAAAATTAAATAGTTTAACATAAAATTTAGATAAATGAATTTACCTGACCAGTTGCAAGGTAAATAGCAGTAACAATATTAGCTGCCTGAGCATTAAATCCACCTATACTTCCTGCCATCGCAGAGCCTATGTAGTTTTTAGCAATATTCAATTTCACTAATGTGCCAACATCAGTTTTTAATACCTACAAGAAAAATTCCACAAATTAAAAAGAAAACTAACTAAAATTAACCGAAAAGATAAATAAAATAATTTTAACAATTTTCTTGAAATCAGACTAGTACAATTAAATGATTTTTTATGCATAAATGATTTATTTATAAAATAGGATCTAACATAAAAAATGTGTAATAATAGAAATGTTATTTTTAGATAAAAGTGAAATTAAGATTTTTTTAATCCCTTCAGCATGGAGGTCTACTAATGATTATGTACACTGAAAGAAGAAAAAGGTGGTTAAGAAATTATTCATGCTTCTATGAATAGGTGCTATGGATTTGCAGATGCATTACTTACAAGAAACGAGTAAGTTAATGTTTTTGGGTTGTACCAGGAACTTAACATGGACTTATTGTCAGAGGAATAATTAACCAAAATTTTGCCTTAAGCAGATCCTTTTAAATGTAAAAATATATATTAAAAATTATTGTACATGTTAAGTAAGTTTCCAATGTATACACATGTAGACAACAAACTCTTGCACCATTTCAAAACCAATTGACCATGCTTAGCAGCACACCTCGAATCATAAGTTAGGGCTTGAAGTTAGCTTTTTGCATAAACTTATAGCATTGGGCTATGACACTTAGAGCCTGGGGTTCAAACCTGAATAGGGTCATTCCCATAGTGGTGATGGGAACTTCTTAATGATAATAGCATTGCCTCTCATAAGATGGCAGCACCATAAAAGGCACATTTCGCACCCATCTCCAGGCATCCAACAACTGATGTCTGCCGGAAGGACTGGGAACATGCACCATCTCAAATTTCACGATTGAAAACAGGAGGACTCTTGGAGGTCAATCTCACTGGTTTCACAGACTCAACTGAGCTTGTTTTACAAGGAGTATGTAGCAGATCAGCTCTCGCGCCATTTCAGCATCGATCAACCATGCTTAGTAGCACAGCCTGAATTGTATGTCCAAGCCCAAAATTAGTTTTTGGACTAAACCTATAGGATATAGATCCGGCAGACATTTTAGGCCCCAGGTTCAAACCTGAACAGGGCCAAACAGTCTGTTTCAGCACATATTTTTACTCTAGGTTTACTAAAAAGCAAGTTTTTGCAATACTTCTTGCTCAACCAACAACTGTATTTGAATTTTTCTAATAATACATCAAATTAAAAATCAAGAATCTTCATTTTATCATCAAATGCTAATTTTACATGTGCAATATACACAAAAGTATATAAACTTTACCTCTTTAACTACTTTGGCTGGTATTCTTGCTCCACACACAACTTCTTTCCCTCGCCCCTGAATCCTGAAATTAAAAATGCAGGTTTATTCATCTTGAAGTAAAGCTTCATGGCTGAATATCTGATAATAGTCAATTTTGTATCCCTTGAGTTTTTAAAAAGTAATAATAAACCAGATAGATATTTTATGCAGTATTTGTTTAGAATACAATCTGTTTTACACATTTTAAAATAAAAAGGCAGTATTTAATATTATATGTAGTTTTGATTTCATAAAAATACAAATTAGTTATTTTTGTTACTGTTTCCCAGTCATGGGTTGAGTTTTTACCTAATTACATCAGTAAAACACATAAATAATGGAAATAAATTGATGAAGCTTAAGAAATTATAATTGTAACTTGTTTGAAGTTTTGGAACTTTGGTAAGTGGAAAAAAAAACTTTTATTATTTATTTTTGATGAGTATATTTATTATCTGTCATTTCTGACACACATTTAATTATTATTCACATGAATGAAAATTTAGAAACACTGTCTCCTGTGATATATAAGTGAATTAGGCATAGTACATATTTAGTTTCTTAATGTTAGTTTCAATTTTCCCCCAATGTTAGTTTCATTTATTATTCACATGAATGAAAATTTTAAAACCACTGTGTCTCTTGTTAGTGAATAGGTTAGTGTAGTGAATGAGTGAATTAGGCATAGTGCATATTTAATTTCCCAATGTTAGTTTCAATTTTCATGTGGAACAAACCCATATGTCATTTCCGTCATGGGAACATAATAAAATGTCATTTCTGTCATGGGAACAAAATGAATATGCATTAAAATTCCCATTAGTGATGTTGTGTTGCTTTTTAGCAACCCAACAGCCATGTTAAATAGCTCTGTTATCCATTAGAACTCTTAAAAATATATTTCCAAGAACTTAATGCAAGCAAAAGTTTCAAAAACTGTAAAGTTAAAAATCTTTTCTGGAATCTGAAAATATATAATTATCAGACATTTCGCAGATGAATATAGGTCAGACAAGCAATGATTAGGTGCATTTAAACTGTTTGGTGTAAATAAATACTATTCTAATGCTTTCCTGTAATGCAATCTTAATTTAAAATTCCCTCATGTAAATGACATTTCCCTGAAAGCTGTGAGTGTGAGCAACAAAGAATTCCAGAGACCAGTCAGACTAATCCCCCTGTGGTGGGGACCAATCCTGTGATTAGGGGCATTAGTCCCTAATCCCTACTCCATGGCATAAATTAATGTTTTCTAAGGTGACTTCAATGGCCTGTACATTAGTAAATATTCTTTGGCCAAGCTTCAAGATTTTTCTTATACAGGGACTCTTGTATACATAAAACTTCTCAGGATATAATACTTTCAAGATTTTCTGTGATTTTTCATGGATACCCACTAGTACTATATATATCAAACTGCTTAGTAATATAATTTTTCTAAGAACATTGCTAATTTAAAGAATAAGCTTATTGAAATAAGAAACTCTGATTGCTTTAATAATAAAAATTACAAAAAATTCCTATCTGGTTATGGTTTTACATAATCTAAATATAAGAATTAATTTTTATGTATATATTTATTCTCAGGTTAATGTACAGGTAAACATTGTTCCAAAAGTTTTGGAAACATGTTCAGGAGAATATAACTTTCCACACAGAACATTATATCTAGATTAAATCTAGATTACATCCAATATATGTAATTTGGATTATCCAAAAGAGATCCAAAATTTAGTGCTTGATATCTAATAAACGTCTATTAGACATCCAGATGTTACTCAAGACACTATCTATGCATGTTTAATAGATATCCATGTGGACACAAAATGGATGTGTAATGGACACATACTGGATTAGCCATATTACATTTACTACTCATTCAAATCAAGTCCAGACTGACTTCTAATAGATATCCCTATGGATACAAAATAGATGTGCAATAGATGTATACTGGATAATCCATAATAAGTCTACTGCTCATCCAAATTATCTCTAGATCGATGTTTAATGGATGCACAATGGACATTAACTGGATCATCCAGATTACGTTTATATATTCATATTATTGGATCATTTATTTTATATTCATTCTCATGTGTTCTAAAAAATTGAAGAGCTTAAATTTTGAATATAGTTCTAATCATGTAAATTACAATTTTTTTTTATCCAGTTCTAGTTTTTACATTCATTCTGAAAACCAAATTTCATAACATGATGTGCATTGACTAGACATTTTGTACTTAAATTATTATACATGCATGTATGCACATTATTTCAAAGTGTTCTAAATGTCTTCAGTTTTCTCCATCTCTCTCCATCTCTCTCTCTCTCTCTCTCTCTATATATATATATATATATAAATGGCAAAATTTCCTTCTTTCCGGATTTCAGTGAGACCCTAATGTTTACACACCTCTAGAAGAGGTAGAAACATGTTTCAGAGTAGTGTAATTTGATAATAGCTATCAACTGACATACTCTACACTATGAAAAAATGGGATAGTGGATCATATGTGAAGTGTAATCAATGTTCCAGGGTAGAAGTTGATGATGGCCATGAACTGACTTTCCCGATACTTAAAATGGGCTAGAATACTACTTCTGGAATGCATATCTCCAATTAAACAGTAGTCATCAACCGACTTTCCCTACACTTTCAAAATACAGGAACATGGACCATTTGGGGAGTGTACTATAGGCTCCAGTGCAGTGTAACTTAATAGCAGTTATGATCCAACTTTCCATACACTTTTTGATAAAATGGGTTAGAATTCTACTTATGGGGTGTATACTTGTGTCCCGGAGTACTATAATTCAATAATGGCTTGGCCATCAACAAGCCTCCAATACATTTAAAAATGGGCTAGGATTCAACTTATGGAGTGTATATCAATGTTCCTAAGTAATACACTACACTAAATATATGGCCACTCAAAAGTGGTCATCAACAGACCTTTCTTAAATACCCACCTCACACTTTCAAATAGGGTACTGAACATATGTGGAGTGCATAGCAATACTCCAAGGTAAAAGTTGACGGTGGCCAAGAACTGACTTTCCCTACACTTTTAAAAAATAGGTTAATATTCGACTTTTGGGTGTATGGAGATGTTCCTGAAGCAATCTTAGCATTAAGCAATCTTAGCTGCAGTTTTAAAAAAAAATGGGTTAATAGAACATTTGTGGAATGTATATCTGTGTACTGAGGTAGTATAACTCAATAGTAGCAATGAACTTATTTTCTCAGCCCTTTTTGAAAAAATGGTCTGGATTGCTGCTATGAGATAAAATAAGATTGCAGTGAATTAATATTTTTATTTTCTGAAGTCATTTATTTTAACTTGTCTAATGTTTTTAAATTCGTACATTTCTTATACAGTTTATATTTTTTATAGGGGAATTAAATTAAAATTTTCAAGGAAATTTTTTTGAAAACTATATAATTTAGAATGTTGTTAGAATTTGTGTATTTTTCAAACCACATTTAATGCTGGGTATATATGCCAGAACTGTTATATGCAACAGTAATAAACAAAATTAGTACAATTGCTGCACTGAAAATTAATCAAAAAGTATATAAAAATCTGATGAGAGAGAATACACCGGAACAATAAAAAATCTTCTTATTTTATCCATTTAATAATTAATACAAGAAAATGGAAAAAACAAAATAATATAACTTTGAATGAAAACGGTAAGAATTAATAGTGATTGAGTAGCTATAATAATTATAATCTTATGTGTAAAAAGGAAGACAAATAATGTAATTCTGTGTATGTTATTACTATAGAATTTCATTGACCTGCCCACTAAAATGTGACTGAAAATCTCAAAAGCTATAGAAGTGTGTGTGTGTGTGTGTGTGTGGTGGGGGGCACTTACTGGGAATGTTTTGCTGACAGAAACAAGCAGAATTCTGTTGATCTGTCCTTTCAAACGAGACAGAAAAATCAGAGTATGTAGAAGGGAGGAGAATTACACAGAATTTTCTGCTAAAATAAAGTATATATCAACAAATTAATTTTATTCAATGATGAAATTCTTATTTTTTTTTTCAAATATGCTTCTGATGTTTAGGGACGAAGTGGATTCTTTCCTGGGGAGGGTGAGTCAAAAGAATTCTACGGTACACAAAAATTTCATTTTTACTCTACCAACAGTATATAAAGATAATTTTAATTCAAATGTTCCTCCATTATTCAGATTATTTTAAATATTTCTTTAAAAAGTTGCATATTAAGATATTCTGATCAAAAAAAAAAAAATTCATGAAAAGCTAGTCAAATGAAGTTTGAGGTTCATTGCAGTCAGAAACACAACTATAAAACTTTATAATAAAGATTAAATACAGAAATCAACCAAGATACAAAAATAATTTCATTTACCTATTATGTAAAATCCTGAATTGTCCCAATTACTGAAACATGTTTAAATTAAGTACAATGGAGAACAGAAAAAAAATAATTTTTTTTTCTTACCAATTTAGGGCAGCTGGTTTCTTATCTGTACAGTAGTTTCCACTGAGGCTGAGAATTTCTACTGTAGGGAAAATTTCTCGTAATTTGTTCAATGCTTCATCTGACCCCTAATGTTGTTCAAACCAGACAAAATTACCATTAGAAATTACAATTAGGTATATATAATGTGGACACAGTTAAATGAAAGCAGCTATCCAATTTGACTTACTTTTGATAACATATTCATTCCCATTGCATCTCCGGTAACAGCTTTGAATCTTAAGAAAGCTAAAGGTCCAGCTGTTTGAACTTCAATACTATGCAGTCTTGCAAATCTATAAAAAATATTTCTTATATATTCGCAATATAATAATCTATATACACATAACTGAAAGTGTCTTTCTACGACTTTACTGTTTCTTTGTACAATTCATCATTTTTCGACCAACAACTTTCAAGTTTGGTATGTTTATTCTTTGTTGTAAGGTAATTTTGCCATTACCCTTAATTAACCAAAATATAAAAATGCTAGTTTAGACAATCTGATGTATAACAATTAGAGTATGGAGATGGATGGAAAAAAATGCTTGTGGGCTCGCAGGACTACACATAAATGTAAACTGAACTGCACAATCACACTATTTATGCTAAAATAATTAAAAAATTGCCTTTATTAATCAAAATATAAAAATAAGTTAGTTTAGTCAATCTAATGTTCAATAATTATGGGATGGAGATGTATAGAAAAGGATACTTGTGTACTCGCCACAAGGCACGAGAATACAAACTGAATTGCACAATCATCTATGCAAAAAATACTTTGGTTTAATAAGCTATTTTTCAGGGTTGGCCGGTTTAAACCACAGTGGTTTAAAGCAAGTTTTAAATTAAATGGTTTTTTATTTAAATCTTGCTTTAAAAGAAAATTGTCTAATTTTATTTCTTATTTTGAAAGTTGAAACATAAAATACATTCATTTTTTAGTAGTAACAAGTGCAAGACTATAAATTATAAGCTAGTACACACTGATCTCTATTAAATAGTATGGTGATAACATGATTAAGGATTGCATCAGAAAACAAAAACTGTACAATGCAATCTATATTACAGTTATATCAGACATCTTCCCATTGGTTGTTCTATGTTCTAATGTGTTCTGATTGGAAGTTCCTGTTTACATGTCTTGGCAGTTTTTCTTATACCATTAGTTGGTGTTTGTCATATGATGCATAATAATAAAATTCCAGTTTTTAGCCTTCTGTATCCAATCAAAATGATGCTATCATGAGTGAGTAGAAAAAGTATCTTTTCCATTCATTTAGAAGGACGCTTGTTGCGAGCACATAAAATACATAATAATACTCAAATATCTCTAAACAGAAAGCAAGCCTAGAGCCTATGTTCAAGGAGCATGCACAGTAGTATGATTAAACCTCTGCTTAACCCTTTGATTTCTGAAAGTGTAGGGCCTATATCGCTTCAAAAAATGCATGCATTTTTAGCCATTTTTTTTTTTCAAAAAGTATGAATGTGGTGGACAACTATTGCCACCTATTAAACTAAATACAATTTAAAAGCTTTAATATTGCATATATGACTATCAGTTCCCGAATGCTGAAAAAGTAGTACGTTGTGGACAACTATCGCTATCTATTAGAATAAATAAGATTTAAAAGCTTAAATATTGCACATATGGCTATCGGTTTCCAAACGGTGAAAAAGCGGCATGTTGTGAACAACTATCATCACCTATTAGACAAAATAGCGATTTAAAAGCTTAAATATTGCATATATTAGCATCGTATATATTTAGACTATTAGTGCTTACATGGGGGGAAAAGTGGTATGAGTGAATAAATGAAGTAATCGACATGCGTGGAAATCACATAAGCTGTTAGAGGGTTAAGCACTTTAGTGTTTTGTTTCGATAAAGTTGGCTTATTCAAATTTTATTTGCTGGATTTTAATACAGTTAGTCCACCAGAAGATCGCAATAATAGACACCAATAATATGAACATTGACAGGTTTATCATCAAGATATTCGCGATAGAGTTTTAATCAACCAAACCAACCTGTTTTAGCTGAACATGCACTGTCTGAAGTAATGGCTGTGACTGCAGGCCACACAAATGGACATGATGAGCAAAATGAGGAATTGAGTGCAGTGTTGGCAAGCGACAGTGGACTGTAGACCCCTAGTATAATATGTTCTTGTATTACTTTATCATTTCATTTTTTTGCATCATTTTGGTGTTTTTTATAAACACTGAATAGCCCAGCCGTTCCTTATAACTGCTGCTTATCTGATCATGAGAAAAAGGTCGCTTTAAATTTTGTGCATCAAAAGTATCTGGAAAAATTCACTGTTCCCATTAATAATCAAATTCAATGCAAAGAACTCGCCAATTCAAGGATGTCTTTTTGAATGCAGTATCATGAATATAATAACATCTTATGAATGGTGGAAGTGTCAAGAAAGTGAAATTAATGAATTTAATAATAAAGTGTTCAGCGAGATTAAGCCACTTTGAACTGCAAAGGCATTATTGTTGAAAGAATATTTTCAACTTTTGGACTTGTGAAATCCAAATTGCAGAACAAATTAGGATTAGAAAAAGCATCAAAGCTTGTATTTTTATTTATAATTTTTAATTAATTCAAATCCAGAGGATGCATATTACACAACAAAAGCAGTAGGTAGAAGTTTAATTTTCTTTTTTTAACTGTTACTTTTAAATACTTTTAACTTTAAATGTTGCTTGTTATTTTAAGTATAAAATAGTAAAAATTTTGGAATCAACATTTTGCTTTATCTAAATGTATGGTTTTACATTTACTAAAAAAATAATATGTTAAAATTAATTTAAATAGTAAAAAACTGTTTTATTGTTAATTGACTACAAAGTTACAAGTACCAATTCACATGTATCATTTCTTTTCAATCCATTATTATTTTTTTTTCAAAAAGTCTTTGCTGTATAAAATATTTATTCCAATATAAGAAAAATCTGGTTCCAAAACATTGGTTTATTTGGTTAAAAATAAAAGTTTTTTTCCCCTTTTTACTTGCCCTATAAAACTAGCATAGTTAGTTCTATTACTCTGATTAGAAGATGAGAATAAATAGTTTTAGAGTCTCAGGAATGCACAGAAATATGAATTAAATTGAGCTAAAATATGGCAGTAAAAGTTGCGCTAATTAAAGGCCACCTAAATTGGTTTCGATTTACTTTTAGAATGAAGTTACTTCTGGTGCTTTCAATATTTTTCTACCCTATTTGAGAATTCTAGAATGTTGATCCACATGCTTCAAATGTTTTAATTTTTTCAAAAAATAGTTACCAAAAGTCTCCTGTGGCAGCCCTGCACATGACTTACTCTACAGACTCAAATTCATTTTCTCCTTCTTTCAAAATGCATTAAATTCAGTTTAATTGTACAAAATAATATTAATATACTTATTTTAAATTATATTTAATTTGCAGTTTTGACACATCTGTTTCATTTGGCAATGCATTTTAAAATGTCACCAGCTCCTTATAATAAAAAACAAATAAATAGCTCGAGAATAGTCTTATTTTCACATGCTTCAAATGTTTTAATTTTTTCAAAAAATAGTTACCAAAAGTCTCCTGTGGCAGCCCTGCACATGACTTACTCTACAGACTCAAATTCATTTTCTCCTTCTTTCAAAATGCATTAAATTCAGTTTAATTGTACAAAATAATATTAATATACTTATTTTAAATTATATTTAATTTGCAGTTTTGACACATCTGTTTCATTTGGCAATGCATTTTAAAATGTCACCAGCTCCTTATAATAAAAAACAAATAAATAGCTCGAGAATAGTCTTATTTTTTTCATTTCATTGTCAAAATTCATGTATATAAGTATTTAATTAGTACATTTATACAAAAGAAAAACGGTTAATTAGTAACCTGAAATACAAAATTGAAGCTTATTAACTAGTTCTTGTTTCCAAAACTCATTAATAAAGGTTTTTTTCGAAACATGGGTTGCTTAGACAGAATGTCAAACATCTTGTTGGATAAAACATGTGATAAAATGAGTAATGATCACTTTGCTTCCAAAACCAGTTAAAAAGGTTTAATTTATATGTTTTATACTACTAATTTTTTAATTTTAAGTCTTTTTATTCATTTACCAGCATATTATGATATTTTCAACTCATAAAATGCCACATTCACTCTTCCCTAATAATAGACTACAAACTAATTTTTTTCCCAGTATTTCTTTTTTTCCCCCTGTGTCTTGAATAGTATACTTGCCAAATTTGGCAACAATTTGTAGTATTTGATATAATTTAAATAAAATTCTGAATCTCTCTGCTTTTCAATAAAAAAATAGATACCAAGATTATAAATAACAGATCAGTAAACTAAAATTAATGAGAAAATTTAAGAAGCTATTACATTTTCAGACATGACTTAATACCAGGTTCAAAATAATACAAAATTGTACAGATTTAATTAAAAAATATAAAAGAAATCTTACCTACTAGTAGAATCAAAAGATGCTTTGAGAATTTCAAAATTTTCTTTCTTTTCAACCCATTTTTTTATATCCCTGTAATAGAATGTTATGGATATAAAACATATAGAAAAGTTTAATTTGTTAATAAACAAAATATATTCTGAACATAATATTGAAATAATGCAGGTATCAGAGTGTGGTAAAATATGCATACAAATAAAACCATATTTCCAAAACTGCTCAGTGAGACATTAGTATTTTTCAGAATATAAATATGTCTTATATAAAAAAAAAATTCTATTTAATATTAAGTATTTATCAAACTATGTTTTGTAAAACAACACCTGTGTTACATAGTATGGATTGAAATATTGCATCATTTCTCCCATAAAATTAAGATACTACAAAAAGTAAAAAATAGAGTTATTTTAACTTGTAAAAACACATCAATCAACAAGTAAAAGCAAAAAACGTTTTTTTTTTACAGTACACCCTTTTATTATTTGCATGTAGCTTAAATGTCTGAAAAGAGTTAAAAATTCAGCTTCACTATTATTATGCCAAAAATTTTCTCATTTTTAAATTTTTTTTTCATGATTAGTGGAATTTGGTTAATGGAGAATTGTAACACTTTTTAAAAGTCATTTAAATTGATTCAAAATGTCAGAAAACTAACAGAAAACACATTTTTGCTTTTTTCTGATAAATATTAATTTTTATATTCACACTTAAAATTCAGCTTCTATTAAAGCAAACAAAAACAGGGAGTCAAGTGATAATCCAAGTCTTGACATAGTAAGTGCCATCCAATGCCATAGGATTACAAGAAAACAAACTGAGGTAGCCAGTGCATTCAGCGATTTTTGCTACTTTCACAAATAGATTGCAATGTCGCTAAAATACAAGTATTGTATCGTTCCAAAATGTACCAATACTTCGTCTACGACACCCAGTAAATTATTTCTGAATGTGCCAAGAAATGGTACTGAAAGAAAGTTGTGGTGCATTGGTATGAAATGAGATGCAAAAAAAAATCAGAACTTTCTGCAAACTCCTTGCATTGTCTGTGACGATCATTTCGATGTAAGTATTTTGTTTATGAATATGAATTATTATAATATTTGACCAAAGCCGTACATGAGCGGGAGGGGGGGTTGAAACCTTCCATGTTTAAAAAAAAAAAAATAATAATAATAAAAAAAAAATTTATAATTTTAAAAAAAAAAAGTTTCTAATTGGAGGAAATACTTTGAAATATGATGCGACTAAATTGGAGAAAAAATATTTAATTAAAAAAAATCCCCCAAAAATATTTCATTAAAAAAATCCCCAAAATAATGTTGCCTACATGCAACGTTGCTCAAAAATGGGTTAATTAATTACTTTTAATGTGAAATACAGCTAAAATATCATCCCATAAATATATTTTGAAGTTACTATTTATATTGTCTTAAAATGTGTTTGTGCATATTATGTATAGAAATATTTTTTGTATTGGCTATACTAGTAAAGGTTTCTGATATTTTGGTGATAACATAATCAGTGATGTGAGTGGGGAAATTTTCCATCCCTATATATTTTCATTGAAAAATTTTATTCCATGAAAATCTCTTAAAAATATATTTTTCTTTTCACAAAAGTGTTATCAATTTTTAATCTCCTTCTATATATATATATGTCAAATCAGTGTACAAGGGGAGCTTAACCTCCCATTAGAAGAAAAAATTCAAGCAAAGATTATGTTATTCTTACTAAGGGAAAAACCCTCTCATGAGACCCCCCCCCCCCATTTCGAATTCCTGTGCTTGGGCTTGATATATATATATGTATGTTACTGAGGGTGTAGTGATAACCTCTGCAGTGCAGGGGGGCGAGGGCTAAGGGCCCTTCTTTCTATTGTGATAAAGAGTCCTAACAAGCTTTAAAGACACAGCTTGTTGGGGGGGGGGGGGGAGTGCATGATTTTCCTTTATGCCAGTGTGTATGCATATGTATGTATACGTATATACAGTAGCATATGCAGGATTTCATTTCGAGGGGGGGGGGAACCTCATGTTTGACACATCTAATGCAAAATTTTGCAATTTTTACATGTTAATTTTTCATTTCGGGGGCGGGGGTCTGTAGCCCACCAGCCCACCCCCTGGGTACGTCCTAATATATATATATATATGTTTGACCACCATTTTAACTACTGTGTAAGTTACTGTTTTCATGGCTAATTTATTTGATATTTACTAGTAAAACATTTAAAAGTTTTAAAAGAGATTATTCTTTATTAAGCCGAACTTACACAGAAAACTAAAGGAATATTCTAAAAATCAGTTTAGCAATTATTTTCACAAGAGTTCCGTTTCATGTGATTATGGAAAATGAGAAAACTTGTTTTGTTCTTTCTTTATAAAATGTACAGGTTGCTATATATGTAGTATATATACAGTGACGGCTCATGAATTCTTTCAGAGGTGGGGCCAGCATGGGAGGAAAAAAAAAAAAAACTTACTATAAACTGATAAATATATTTTAAAATGCAGTAAAGCTATTTTTATCTTCTAGTACTCACTAATCATAAAGCATGTCCAATATTACTTTTAAACCAAAAATAATTTATTGCTTTAATAATGTCATAGTTTCTAATGCCACATTTTATGAATATATTTATTTTATAATTTAATGCATTGTTAATATGAACTGTGTGATTCATGCTTTTTAATCTTCTTGGATAAATGCTTTAAATATTTACAATCATACTTCGTCTACAGTGAATTTACTCTAAAAAGTAAACAATAAAAGCAGAAAACTGATTTCTTTTCATCAATTAACATTAGCCAAGTTGTTCTTTTACAATTCTTCTGTGTAAAAAGATCCGCAGCAAAGTGCGCGTTCGGCACTTGTGACGTCACAACCAATAGCAGGGTGTTTTCGATTGTATGACGTATCGGGTCATTTTAGCACAACTTATTTCTGCAATAATTAAATAAATAAATTTTTCTCGACAACATCATTTAGATATTCAGAATTTGGACAATTTTTTTATAATATATGACCAATAATTTTTTTTTTCTTTTAAATGTGATAATTCTTCATTAGGGCCTTAAAGATTTGAAATGAGACAAATATATATACTTTGTGTGAAGTTAAATAAAATGTAAAAAGAAAAGTAGGTACAGTGAAACCAGTCAAACAGAATTACATTAGACATGATTATATCCAAAGATATAGCACACACAAAATTTTGATTTTATCAATCAAAGAAACTTAAAAATGTCTATAAAAGCACACTAAACAGTCACTTTGAGACAAAAGGATTGTAGGTAAAATTTTACAGATCAATTGATTAGAATATGAAGGATGGATCTTTTTGAAGATTTTTAACTTGTTAATTGCAATTAAAATAAATATAAACATACCCAGCTTCGACTTCAGATGGTAATCTGACAACTGGGCCACGAGTCATGCCATCTCCAAGTAAGCTGCTTCTGACACCTCCAGATAGCTAAAAAATTATGTTTTATCTTAAATTTTATTATTAAATATATTACAGTAAAATTAATAAAAAATAAACTATGATTGTATATAAATTTGAAATAAAATGGATAGTTTGAAAATTTAAATGGAATTTTATTCATCTGATTAAATAAGTGAAGACTGCAGGTAGTGATTATGCCATTACAACCCTTCAACCAGTTTTGAAGCTTAGGATATATTTTTCTAAAAGTGAAAGAGAAAATAAAAGATCTGATTCAGGTAGCACAGACATATATATATATATATATATGTGTGAATCTGACTTTCTCTACATACTGTAATGAATTTACTACTAATACAAAATCCATTGAAGAATTTATTGACATTGAATCGATACTTTGCAAATTGAAATTTAGCACTGTTGTTTGTGATACTATGCAATATTATGGTAAAGTATTCACATTAATCTCACCTATACAGTCAGTACTTGATATTTTGAACTTCGATATCTTGAAAAGTTTTTCTTTCCCTGCATATTTACTATTCAAATAAGCTCTTTAACAGAGCTAAAAGGAATGGTGAATGGCAGGTTTATAAATCTGCTCTTACCTCCTATAATAAGGCAGTCAGAGACTCCAAGAGAAATTCTTGGAGAACGTACTGCGAAAGTATTAAAGATGCCCCTGCCACGACAAAACTTGTTAAGCTGATGGCAAGGGACAGAAATTGTAATTTGAACACTGTCAAGAAATCAAATGGTGACTTTACTGTTACTGGTGAAGAGACCCTGACTGAGCTGTTCAGGGTCCACTTTCCAGTTTCTTATCCTTATGATCATTGTGACAATGTTAATGCCTGCTCCACATCTACTTCTGACGACAAAAGTTGGAGCATTGCCAGGAGTATGGTTACTCTTGATAGGATTAAATGGGCAATTAATTCCCATAAATCCTATTAAACTCCGGGGACTGATGGCATCATTCCAATTCTTCTCCAGGAGGGAATTGAGGTGGTAGCTCCCATTCTCAGCAGTATCTACAGAGCCTGTATTGCCTTAGGTCATGTACCAAATGCATGGAGGCATACTAAAGTAATCGTCATTCCAAAGATTGGAAAGGATAATTATTACGAGGCCAAATCCTTTAGGCCTATTAGCCTTACGTCTTTTCTTTTAAAGACTATTGAGAAGCTTATTGATAGGTACTTAAGAGAAGTGATTCTGGCTTCTAAGCCCCTGTCAAGCTCTCAACATGCTTATCAACCGGGCAAATCCACGGACACTGCCCTTTACAGTCTCTCCTTTATTTCTGAGAGAAACTTTAATGCCAGGGAAGTTGCTCTTGCCACCTTTCTCGACATTGAAGGTGCCTTTGATAAGGCACCCATCGACACCATCCTTGATGCTCTTGATAGAAAAGGTGTTGATATTATGATCTCTTATTGGATCAAGAACCTGTTATCTAATAGGTATATATGTGCATCTTTACTTGGTGATAGTATGACTGTGCATGCACTTGCGGGCTGTCCGCAAGGAAGTGTGCTTTCGCCAATTCTTTGTATAGTTGTGGACTCTCTTTTGGAGAGTATCAACGTTTCTGGTGTTTCCTGTGTTGGTTATGCAGACGATGTTGTCATCATTGCCAGGGGTAAATTTGGCAACACTGTCTCTTACATGATGTCTACTGCTCTTAGGAGGGTTGAGAGATGGTATAAAAATGCAGGTCTTACTGTTAATCCACATAAGACTGCTTTGGTTGCGTTTACTAGGAAACACATACTTAATCTTGGGGACATTCGCTTCTTTGGGCAGAAGCTTATCTGCTCCAAGGAGGTTAAATTCTTGGGAATTTACTTTGACAAGGGACTCAACTGGAAGAGACACTTGGATTATTGCACGACTAAAGCCAGAAGAATCTTTTGGTCTTGTAGGAATGCCATTGGGAAAACCTGGGGCTTAAATCCTAAGGCTATCCATTGGATTTACTTGATGGTAATCTGTCCTATCATTTCCTATGGATCCATTGTTTGGTGGTCCAGAATTGGATGTGAAACAGCTAAACTAGAACTAGTTAAACTTCAAAGGATGTTGTGCATTGCAATTTCTGGATGCATGAAAACTACTCCTACTGCAACTCTTGAACTTTTACTCGGATTGCATCCGCTCTACATGCGTATTGAAGCAGAGGCACTTATCTGCATGAACAGACTTAAATATCTGAAATACTGGAAAGATTACTCAAGGTATCTATCTTGGAGTGAACTTAACAGTAATGTTGCTAGTCATCCTTATTTCTGTGTGCCACCTGATGGCATTCATGTCAAATACACGTTTGACAAGCCTTATGAAATTCAGGTCCCCTCGCGGGACGAGTGGAAGAGGACTCCCACCTACAATAAACGGAACTGTATTGTATGGTACACGGATGGCTCGAAGATTGGCACAAGCACTGGTGCTGGTGTATGCTGCCCTGATGATGGTACTGAGCTGTCTTATCCACTTGGCAATTTTGCTACTGTCTTTCAAGCCAAAGTCTTTACCATCCTTATGTGTTGTAGAATTTGCTATGACAGGAAGTATAAGAATAACCAGATTTTCATCTGTTCTGACAGTCAGGCTGCTCTTATGGCTCTTGGGAAGTTCACTATGACTTCTTCCCTTGTTTGGGAATGCTACAATGCACTCTGTGAAATTGCTAGCAATAACAATGTCATTCTTTACTGGGTGCCTGGTCATTCGGGCATTCCTGGCAATGAGTTGGCAGATGAACTTGCTAGGAAAGGCTCAAGTACTCCTTTTGTGGGCCCTGAGCCGGCCTTGGGTATCCCCAATGACCTTGTTAGAAGAACTGTCTATGACATCTTCAGGAAGCTTCAATGTAAGAACTGACGTAATACTAAGGGACAAAGGCAAGCGAAAATTCTCAACTGCAATTGCCCTAGTACACATCAAAAAGAACTTTACAAGCTCAGCAGAACTGGCATCAGGAGGGCTGTTGGGCTCCTTACTGTGCACTGCACCCTCAACAGACACCTTAACATTATGGGTATCACTAAAGATTCGCTTTGCAGAGGCTGCAATTACAGCGAAGAAACTGCTGCTCACATTCTCTGTGAATGTGAGGTTTACTCTGCTCACAGATTCGAACACATTGGTCATCATGTGATTGAACCCTGGGAGCTGAACGACATACCTGTCAAGTGCCTGCTTATTTTCGCATTGGCTACTGGTCTCTTTTCTTAGAGATCTTTCTCTTTTGGGGTAGTACAATAGACCTCTGGTCGATGTGCTGGGCTCTTCTGGAGCCATCCACCTTCATATCATTCATTCATTCATACTATTCAAATAATATAAGATCTCATTATGTTGTTGTTGTTGAAACCCAGACCGTCCGACCTACCAGAAAGGTGTAAGGTAACTGTTTGGACGGTCGGGAAGTGCCACCCAATTTAGACCAGAACCCAGTGGGGGAGGCATCCACAGGGACCGTACCCTCCTTCCCCTACCACCAACCTCTCGGAAGGACTTTCGGACCCACATGTTTAACGTGATCGTACTCCGCATGAACACGGCGGTAGTTTTGGCAGTGGCTGGAATCGAACCCGGGCCTACCGAGTGCAACTCCAGCGCGCTAACCAATGGGCTACCGCGCCCTGATCTCATTATGTTGAATTTTTTTCTTGCTTACATTTGATAACCCGAATATATTTTGAATGAATTTTGGGCATGTTTGAAAAATGACTTAAAGAGAGTTGTTAAAAGTGCAAGATTTTTTTTCATTAACAATTGCAATGCTCATTGTTGCTAGCTAAAATTAAAGCACTTAAAGTTGAGTTTCTGTTTCCAAACACTAGATCAAAATTGCAACCTTTATAACAGGGTGTGATACAGAGTTTTAAAGTGAAGTGAAGTATCAGTATCAGTATCAGTAAAGGTAATTGCTAAAGATAAAACCAAAGTTTACTAACCATCTTTATTGTCTAAAGATGCACAATCTTCAATTTACATTGTGAAAACATTTATTGAATACAGACCGGGTATGACTTTTGAAACCTTTCAAGCAGTTATGCACTTGGAAACTGTTACTGAACATGAGATACAGAAAAACATGCAAAAAACTGTTTTGGAGAACTTATATTTATAGTATGCACATATAAGCACTGTACTACATAGAAGCTTCATCTACTGATGCCATTAAAACCCCTCAGAACTATGGTAATCTTCTCTCAGTAGGCTAAGTCAATTATATTTAAATACTATGTATATACTATGTGTATTCCTATAATTAGAACCACTGTCCTTTTTTAAAGTTTTTTATAACTCAAATTTTTTTATGTTTCCTTCAAATTTGAGATAGCGAGTGCTGACTGTATAATCGAACCCCAAGATAGCAAACATGAATGGAACTGACTGTAAGGTGCATTATGTGGAGGGTTCATGATATCCAATCTCAATTAATAATACATGATCAGCTGAAATTTCTAGAGACAGTTATGAATGTTTAGATTATATGCATATAAGGAAGTAATTTGACAGCAAAACATAATACTAAATAATAATGAAACAGTTAAGAGTAAATATAACTAAAGAATAAATAACACAATACAGTGCTTATAGTTAAGCACCTCTTATTATTATTGCTATAGTTACAAAAATAATCTGTCAGTATTTTCTGGAATGATTCGATAGAAGTTAAATTTGATTTTTTTTTTTATCAATGATTAAAAATAATAACTTTCAATAAATTACTTTCTGCGTTTTGATGAAAATACGTTGATAACATGCATTGCTGCATTCACATTGGTAATCAATTGTAGGTTGCTTTTCTGCTGTTTTCCTTCACTTTTGATATCAAACGATGAATCCCTATAACATTTCTGACCATAATTTGACATTACATCCTTATATATTGAGATGTCACTAGTTAGTCATCACAGGTTTCTAAGTATTCTATGTCGCAGTCAGAACATAAGCTGTAAAAAAAACTGCAACTATCAGCATCAATGGACTAATTTCACTCTTATCAGCACTTAATAGCCATGATTACAATGGCAACAAAAACTTATTGTTAAAGTTAAGTTTTTTTCCTGACATTACAGTAATGGCTATTTGGTGCTATCCAGCAACTCTCTTCAAACCTATGAAACAAATCAGTTCCAAAAATTGTTAGAACTTCCCCCCTCATGCATAAAATAGTTTTCTTTTCATTGGGAAGTGCACAGTTGTGATAAAACTGCAAGAGTAATACAGACATAACAAGAGCATAATTGCCCTATTGATATGATCTGACACATTGAGAGCTCAATTCCAATTTCATTTTTTGTGTGCATAACCTGACAATTAATAAATGTATTTTAAAACTACAAATATACAAAAACAGAAAAAATGAACTCACTGCAAGTGCTCTACACCCTCGGTTAGTGCTCGCTACTAAACATCCTTCTGTAGTAGCCATGGGAATGTATAATGTCTCACCATCTAGCAGCAATGGTCCAGCAACACCTACTGGTATAGGGACATATCCTATCACATTTTCACAGCAAGACCCCATCACCTATAAAAGCATCAGGTACAACTGTTTATTGCAAAGGAATTAGAAAATTATAACCACTTTATTGAATGTTTATCCAAATCATTACAATAAGCAATTATAAAAAATATATGTCTAACACATCACGACTTGCAACCATCTAACAACACATGGCATGATAAATGTCTAATTCATGGCAATATAAATTAACAAATTTTGTTATTGTGAGAAAACAACAAAATTAGAGTTATTTTTTGTGATTTGATCTTGATGAAAGTTAAAAATTTTTTCTTTTAATAATTGTCAGCTGAAATAGAACACTAAATTATAAAGGAAAGTAAACATTGCAATATTTCAAGAATCGACCCTGATAATACCTAAACCATGGTGTCAATCAATTAATAAAAATAATGTAAAACAAATAGGTTTTTAATAATTGTCAAATTGAAAAAGTCATATCAAATTTTATCCCTAACACTTTTTCTTCATGTGTGCTCATTGCACAGAAAGTAAAAACTGAAATGTAATAATGACTTCTGATAACTCTTTGGTGCCAATCCATTTGTTCTAATAAGTATGTATAAAATATACTCACTCAGCAATACTCTTAATATTTAAATTTTTATGTTTGATGTTTAAACTAAAATAGAACAATAATATCCTGAGAATCCTCAGGCCTCGCACTGCCGATAGCTAAATTTGCCAATGCAAGTGGCTACTTTTTTTTTTTTTAATTAGAAAAACTTGGTAGCTAAAATGGAAAATTGATATTTTTTTATATCTAATATAAGGTAATTTTTTAAATATTTTATTAATCGCACAAAACAAATTAATACAGTGCTAAAATAAATTTTATTTTATGTTTCATATTATTGCAGGGAAAGTTATTGTAAGAAAAACATAACAAGAATTATAAAAATAAAAACTGTAGTTACACATTTTAAAAAGTGGCTAATTAGTGGCTAAAAAAAACAAAAATCTCTGAGAAAGGCCTGATGCTCAATGTTAAACTCATATAAATCATGTCATCTGTTTTCAAATTAAAAAAATATATACAAATTTAGCTATTCAATTAAAATTGTAAGTCAAAATTATGTACATTTTTCTTTAGACTATCTTACTCACTGTTTGAAAAGTAAAAATTGTAATATTTCATCACTTTCATAAATCAGTGAAAGCAATTAATTTTTTTTTCCTTTGCTTTTATACGCTTTTATACATTGCTTTTATACATTCAAATATACCAATTTCAATGCCGAGTGATGTTGTCCTCATGGTGTTTGGAATTAAAAGAAAAAGAAAGGGGTATGAAATACAGAGATGCCAGCTTATGAGTTTGCTTATAGGAATAATCAGTTATGATAACATTTTGGCCCGATTCCTTAACATTGCAACAGGGCAAATTCTAATAAAAGTGTGAATTATTTATCATAAAATAGAAATATGGTGAACAAATGTTTTGGCTCACTGAGCTTTGTTACAAGTATTCTCAGTAATATGAAAAGTAAAAATAAATATTGAATTATCTTTATCAAAACTTAATTTAAATATTTTGAGTTTATACACCTAAATGTAAACATTCAGTATCATTGCTGGTAATAAACAAAATACATAAGTAACTCACAGAAATTACTTTATTCATTTTAAATTCTATTTATTATATTTATTTATATGCAAGAAACTTACCAATTTGTAATCGTAATGACAATGCGGCAGAGCTTCCAATATTTTACCCCGTTTTGCAAGCTTCGCGAGCAATTTTCGACGAAGAACAACACCTCTTTTAGGATTTTGCACAATGGTTTCTAGTTTGTGAGAGGGCACTATTTTTTTTTCAGCTAAAATTATGACCTCTTCATCTGTGAGAGCAGCTCCACCAACCTGAAATACAGATGATTTAATGAACACATAACAGAAATAACATGTTTAAAAAAATCTGGATTGAAAATAAATTTACATAACAGTGCAGAAAAGAGGTAAAAAAAAAGCTGATGGTTCCAATACACAGTTTTTCCAACAAAATGACAAATTTTGATTTTGTAGGAAAATAGTAATTGAAGACTTCTGATTATTTCATTTTAGAAAAAATATCTCACTGTGGGAAAAGTAAAAAAAATTAATATCTTAAGGATGGTTTGTGATAACTTCAAGGCATTCACATTAATCCATTTCTAATTAAAATAGCTTAATTAATAACACTAAGAATATTCAATTAATATTCAATTAATAACACTAAGAATAAATTGTTTATAATTTTTGGACACAGGTCCAGTACCAAAATTGAAAACTTGAGATATTTTGTTCTTGACAAGTTTGGCAATAAGATGCTGATAGTTTTGAATTTGGTAATCTTATCAGAATTACCAAGATTTTCACAGCCACGATTTCTGTTATCGCTGAATTGTGTTTATGATAGTTTAGAACATGTGTAGTTTTAATGGAGATACAGTTATTTTAATGGTTAGTCATTGCTTTGAACAACATTGCATGTTTTGTGAGTGTGTTGAAAGATATTCATGCATTTTAAAACAAACTGAGCATCTAAACTTTTTGAAAATTCTGGTGTGTACAATTTTAGTTCTTTCTGTAGTGTTGTAAATCTTTACAGTTACATTTTTTTTTTATATGTGTGAGCTTTAGTGGGATTATGTAGTGTTGTTGTAGTTAGGTGATAAAAAGTTAGATGATTTTTTTTTTATCTGAATGTTAATGCTTATTTTGCCTAATTTCTATACAGAGCCTGGGATTGCACTTCTGATTGCCACTGACACCCTTTTGAGAAAGAAAATTCAATTTGTCAATTGAAAAAAAAATGTGGCAACAATTTCTGAAAATTATGAATTCTGCCAACATCAATATCAAAAATAGTGTTATACTAATTGTAATGTATGCTACTATACTATTTGTCTCTTCCAAAGTAATGTAACTAGCTTGGATTTTCAGTAGGTAAGAAGCAATAAGAACTCAGATATCAAACATTTGTAACATAATGCTGAATTTCATGACTTTTTTGTGACTTTCATGATTGATTTCCCATTTCATTACTTTCACGACTTGCAGATACTCTGTACAATTTTAAGTCACTGTAAGGTATAACTGATTTACTGGCAAGTGCCATGCAGTGGCACAAAAACATAATATGCAGAGGCGAAGCTAATGTTACACCGTCGACTTCTAATATAATCAGCAGTAGTATCTGATAAATCAGAAAAGCATTTTTCCAATTGAATAGATGATTTTCGAAAGGGGTAAGCTTAAAAATAAACATTTTGAGTAAAAAACAAAAACATCTGTACTCGAATGTTTTATAAATTATTAAAAATCAGAGATATACTGCCGATTGTCATTGACACATTTTGCAAAAGAAAATTCAATTTGTCAAAGGAAAGAAAATATTTGGTGATAATGAATTCTGCTAATGTCAAAATCAAAAATCATGGTATACAAATCATAATGTTATACTATTTGTCGACTGATTGATGAATTATTAAAAATTTGAGATATACAAAATCTTAATCCTTATCAAGTTGATTGATTGTGCTCGTAAATTTTAAATTAGTTTTCTGAATTGGTTGTGTTAGACCCAATGAAATATTTATGACTTACACCCTTTTAAAAATCAAACATTTTTACTCCACCATTTAATGAATTATTAAATATCAGAGCTAAAAAATGCTAATCTATATATATATATATATTTATATATATATAATAATAGTTTGAAAGTCCAATGAAAAAAAGTGAAAAGCTGTAACTCAAAAACCTATCTTTCTCACAAGCTTACAAAATAAAAGTATAAATCAAATGGGGGAATATATATATATATATAAAATTTGGCAGTGAAGAAACAAGCATTTAATTTAAGGACACCCTGACAAGGGGAATCAACGAAAAATGTGGCTAATGTTTTATGCTTTCAAGGAAATCAATGCTCAAAAGTACACAAAATTATTTAAATTTTTTTTTTATCTAATTATGATCAAGATATGCTTGAGAAAATAATAGGTAAAATAATTTCATTATTATGTGTACTTTTTATATTATCATAGGTTTTATGAAAGGAAAATATATATATATATATATTTTACGAAAAAATTTCTATTGGTACATTTTACAAAAAAACTTGCTATCACAATGTCTTGAAACTTTCAGAATATACTAATTTATGTTTAATGTCACTATTATACCTACAATTTGTATTATAGGAGTGATAATTTTCAAATTATCCAAAAAATACATTGTACTAGGGAAATTCTCAAAATTTTGTTAGTTAAAATCAGCATAAATTATAATTTTTTGACAACATGAATATAATTATAGGTACAAAACATAGTATACTATGAGCTAATAATGCATATAAAATTTCATGTTTGTATCTCTCATAGTCTTTTAATAATTGTACCCGAAACTCAGAAAACTACATTTTGAGAAAATTGCATTTGTGTGGCCAGGGAAGGAAGAAGAGTGAGCTCTGTTTAAATACAAGTTTTGCTATTTCTAATCATGGCAATTAATTAAAACTATATATGATTGTATTCAGAATGAAGTAAGCTAAAAAATGGCAGTAAAATTGAAAAATCGATTTTTTGAAGATTTTCCTTGCCAGGGTGCCCCTAAGAAGGACTGGAATCGATGACTTTTGCCATTTTCAAATTCAATTATAAAAAAGATGGGTGTGAACAGTAATATTCATTGACTTACACTCTTTTTATAATTATTAGATAGAGTTCATTTTATATAATAAAACTGTATTAGCAGGTCAAAATCATAAAAATTATGGACTTATGCCCTTTTCAAAATCAGCGATTCAATTGGAAGTATTTGTCTAGCACTACTGATTCAAACATTATAAGCCTGATCAGTCTTTTGAAGCACTTTGTATATTTTAAAATAACAGAAATTTCAAATTACATTGATTCTATATCTAAAAAATCAATTGATTTTGCCACAGTACAATACTGAATGGAAAATTTTCCTACTTGATAATAAAACAAGAAAGATCAATCATGCATAAAGCATTGATTATGAAACACTTTCCAACTGCAATGCAATTTTATTTAAACATCTCTAAAATGTGATACATTCAGCAACTTCATCGAATAAAATGAACTTTATTTAAATGATGTCATTGAAATATAAATTGCCTAGCTCTCTGTAAAAATTTCATTCATAAATATTTATTCTATTCCTTTCATTCATAACAATACTACAATAATTTATTTTACTTAGAAACTTAAAACCATGGAGGTAAAAGTAATTTAACTCTGTGTTTAAAACTTTACCAAAAAAGTCTGCTATAAAATCGTCTGTTCTCTATGTAAAATCAATGACTGTTTCATTCATATCAATTATAATGCAGACTCACTCCAGCGCTAAATAATTTTGCATTAAAGAAATTCAGGAATTCTTATACAACTCATCTTACAGCTTGATGTGTTTACAATCTCCATAAGTAGAAATTAGGTTTCATTATAGAAATAATCAAAGTTTGATGATCATTTAAACTCAAATATATTGTAATTGTGTTGTTGCAAAACAATGATGCACAGAAATTAAGCAAAAATAAAGAGGTTTTAGGACGGATACAACACAAAATATAAATTGAAAAGAACTTTAAAAATCATGATTTTAACACAAGATGGATGCCATATTTTATTTTGAAGTGGGTCACGTGATCTCTTCATATAATAGTCACATGGTTTCTTCATATAATGGATGTAATTATTATTTTAATTTTTATTAAAAAAACTACTGAATATATTTTTCTGAATTTTTTTTATATATTTTATGTGATAATTTCAATATTTCCTAAATCTTTCAAAGCAATTTGTGAATTTTAATTTGCTTAAAAAATGTTTGAAAAATTAGGTCCCATAGGGTTCAATGTTACTCTGCTGAGACTTGGGCAATGACAGAAAAAATTAAAGATATGATTTCTGTTTTTGAGAGAAAAATCTTGAGAGGTATTTTTGGTGGCTTAAATTGTAACAACATCTGGAGAAGAAGAACTAACTCTGAACTTTATAAGTCTTTTAAAGAACCAGATATAGTCAATTACATCACGATTCAGAGAATTAAATGAGTGGGTCACCTGTGCAGGATGGCCAAAAGCCGTACAACAAAAAAGATCTTTTCGGCCAGACCATTCGGCACCCATAAAAGAGGAAGACCTAAACTCAGATGGCTTGACTGTGTGGAAAAGGACTTTAAAATTTTAAAGGTTTTGAACTGGAGGACTTTGGCCAGGGATAGGGAAGCTTGGAGTTCTATACTGCGGAAGGCAAGGGCCCATCCTGGGCTGTCAGGCCACTGAAGAAGAAGAAGAAGGGTTCAATGTATTTCATTTTTTCAACCCGGGTTCAATCCAAAACTAATTGAGTGATATTATTCATTTATATTCCCATAGGTCCTCACAGACTGTCTGACAAGATACTAAAATTTCATTTTGATAGCATGATAACTGTCTTAAAAATGATTAACGGACAGACAGACAGAATGAACAAAGTCATAAACACTTTTCAACTATGTTGTAAAGTGTTAAAAAAAAAACTGGTACAAAGGATTTAGAGAAGCAGAAAGTGTGAATAAATCCCAAGAGATAATGTCGAAAACCCAGAGATGCATTTTTTTCCATTTATAAAGTTGTTACAGTACTACTAAAAGTTATGCTAAAGTAACTCAGCTTAATTTATTCTTCCACTAGATCAGAAAATTTTGGCTCCACAAGAAAGCATTATAACATACCTCAGACTGAAGAATTTTCTTGCATTCTTCAATAGTACGTGGTTCTGAGTTTACTTGTTGTAGTGTAACTTCTTCTATACTTGGAATATATTCTGTCTGAATACCTCTATTAGAAGTTGAAGGTTTTTTTGTACTCTCTTCTGCCCCCACAGTAAATGAAACAGAATGGGTTTCTTTGTAGTAAGCTATAGGACTACATGGTTTTGATGAGGACATTAAAGTGTTGTCTGAATTCCTAAGAGCTCCTGCAAATAAATTTAGATGATCATTAGTATAAACAAGGCATGTATCAGTGTTATTGATTCAAACATTTTTTTTGTATTTTTTCTATATATATATATATATATATATATATATATATATATATATATATATATATATTGTATTAACAATATACCAGTGTCCTTAAGCTGACTTACTTTAAATATATTCAGAATTAAAAATTCTAAATGTAACATGAAATTACAGATAACACTTATTAAAAGGTTACAAACTAAAAAATCATATTACATGTTACATATAAAATATATGCAAAGCATATTTTATTAAGAGAAAGAACAAACATTTTTATATCCATAGATGATATTTCCCAATGTGCAAGGGTGGGGTGAGAGGTGAACATGAAAGAAAAAAAAAAAGAAAAGAAAAATGGGTTTTGACCTTTCCTATTACAAAAATAAGATTTATGTAAACAATGTGTCCCTTACAATATTCATCTATTTTAAATAACGATAAAAATTGCCTTTTTATTTACATAAGGTATATTTATTCAAGATTTTCATGCTTGCATAACATTGAAAAATTGTTACTAAAAACCTATTCAATTATAAAGCTGGTGCAATGATACTTCTTTTGCATCTACTACTAACCGCATTGCTAGGCAGTTCCAGGGAAAGAGAAGCAAGATTGTTTGATTTTAAAGGTTTTCCTGAATACAAAGTGTTACTTTTTATCTTTTTCTGTAATAAGTAAAATGTCTATTATAATGTTTTCCACAAAAACAACTCCTTCATAAGCATACCTCTATTCTACCAAAATATCTTCTAACTAAATTTTAAAATATCCATAAACTATTAAGAATTTCAGACTATATATATATATATATATATATGCTTATATGATTGAAATGCCCAAAAAGAAAATGACAAATTTCAATTATGATTCAAAATCATATTTAATTGCAATCAATATTGTTTGTTCTTAAATTAACAAAATTAGCAGTGATATGGGATACAATTTAAAATGCTGTTAAAAATACCTAAGTATCTAACTTAATGAACTATCATAATTAAACTCTATTGTCTTATGTAATTTGTTTTTGATGAAAGAATCAGCTTAGCATGTTAAATACAAAGTACCCTCTTATTTATTATATTACTGATATTACTGTTATACAGGGTGTTTCAAAAAGATTGCACAACCAAATATCTCATGAATGATTGCTTATAGACTATAATCATGCACACATTTTGACCTGACCATGTAATGTCTTTTAGTAAAAAAGTACAAAATGTAACTTTTTACAGGGACCTCTAGTAAAATTTTCAATTATAAAAGTATTTACCATAGCCTAATTAGTCAAACAAAAGTACTTCCATTGTTATACAATCAAATTACCCGAGAGATCATTAATTAAAATTTTCAATGCTTAATTGGGGACTGCATAAAACTTTTAAAGATAGGTATGCATGCAAGTTTTCAAATACAAATATTATCTAATGAAATTCAATTTTTGTATGACCCCTAAAATCTATGTTTTCATAGTTTCATTTAATCTGGTGAAAGTGGTTTAAGCCCTGTCAATTTTTTTTGCAGCTAATTTTGCATAGAGAAAAGTGATGCTTTGTTTGTAGACGGCCTGTATGAAAAGTTAAATGTTGTACATTTTAACTAAAATGTGTCACTTGACTAAAACTGCTAGTCTTAAAATTATCTTATCAGAAAAATTTCTTAAATTGGAACCATGAGTTTAAAATCAATCGTTAAAGAGATATTCTGTCATGCAATCTTTTTTAAACAGCCTATATAATGTAACATTTAAATAACTTTTAAGATACAATATTGCTATTGAGGTAGACATTTCATCCCCTCATACCTATCTATAACTTATTTCTTTAAGCAGTAGAATAACCATAGAAAACTTGAATTAAAAAAGTAAGATTATTAGAAGAAGAAGAAGAGTTTATTGTCTAATTACATCTCCATAACACATTGTAAAATATAATAAGTATGAAACATTTTTCTTAAACATTCTCATGGTACATGTTCTATGTACATATGTTAGGTAACTAGGTCTTAAGTTAAAATATATTTTAGAAGATGAAGTATCTAGCAAAATTGCCAAAGAAGAGAACATTTTATTTAAAAGTTGTTGCTTCAAAGGAAAAATAGCTGGTTTGAGTAGAATACTTCATATAAAAAATATCCAATATGAAACATCAATTTGAATCGATTAAAAATTATGCATATAATCTACATTCTTGAATCAAGCTGTTGACAAAATTGAAATTCTAAATATATATATCAAGGGATAATCAAAATGGCCTATGAAATTTGGACAACAAGCACCCAAATTACAATGTAAAAAATGTAATAACCTTCAGTGAGAAATCACTTAATACATAGGCTACAATGTTTAAAACAAACTGCTAGTGCAAAAGCAAAGAATTCTGGCTTGCTACCCCTATTTCTCTTGATAAAGAATGAAATCCTATCTTTTATTCTGACTGCTTTTAAACTACAATTTTTCCTGCTTGCAAATGTGAAGAGCAATAATTAAAATATGGGTTGGAAAATGTGCATATGAATACAGGGCCATTTATCCCCTTGTGCTTAAAATAAATGTCAAGGGGTATTTGACCTTGATTTTCAAGACAGAGATTGCTTTCAACAGATGCATACTTAAGCAAACAAGCGTGATATGACAACTACAAATTACAGCTGAATAAAAAATAAACAGTTTTTGTCTTATATCATAGCTGCCAACCCAGAGATTAAAAAATTAGGAACACTGTACACGAGGAAAATAACACGCAATAGTTGAACACAAAATATATATACATGGGTGTCTCCAGTATGGGAGTACTTGCTTCCCCCCCCCCCCACAATTGATATTAGCATGTCAGTATTTCTTAGCCAATGTATTATGTATTGACAGTGATTTTGCACCCCCCCCTGGAAGGAAATTCGGTGATCCCATATATATATAATATATAATTAATCTTACTTAATAAAAAAAAATTAGGCCTCATAAGATAAGAATTTTGAAACATACATGAAATGCATAATTTTTTTACACCCATAAAATTATAACTATATTTGTTCTCCTTAAATACATCAATATTCAACTAAAAGTAAAATTAAACTATTTTCATATTTGAAAAAAAAATTTCATTACACAATTTAAATACACTATTACAAAGTAAGTAAAACAGAAACAAATTAAAAATCTTTTTGGTTTATTGATACATAGGCAGCAGATTTGGTCTTTTTCAAGAAAGTGGCATCATATATTTGTTCATAGCAAGCACCATTTATCTGAGATTTGGCAATTAAAGTAGAGTGTAAAGTCGAAATACTCATGGAACCTCTAAAATCAGTTTAGTTTCTTTTTACAAGACTAAAATGCAGTATTACTATGGGGGAGTGGTAGCATCCCCAACATGATACTACTCAATTTACCATACAAAAGTTTACACACATGATCTTTTTGCTTTGTTTGCTAACTTAGCCCACTGAACATCTGGTCTATCTTCAGCAATTATTTCTCCTGCCAGAGCTGCCATTTTATAATGAAAAACTCAGTCTCCACACTATCAATTATATCAAACGTTGATTTTGTTGAGTCTTTTTACAGTATAGAGGGAAATCTGTCTACACAAAATTTTATCGAGACAAATTTAACTTTCTCCCTCTGAGACACATCTGCAACTTCAGCATGATGTAAAACATCAGAGTTGATTGGAAAGTTTCTGATAATATAATTACATGTCATACAATAGTAGTTTTTGACATACTCAAAAAACTTCATCAGAGTTTAACTTTTTCAGGCACTCTGACGTCTCTGATCCCACAGATATGTCTTCATTATCCTTATGATTTGTTGAATCACTATAAGAGATATAGAAGACACATATCGAAGCTTTCACGACTTCAAGCATTATGAATCTAACTAATAAATCTGTAAAAAAAAACTTGAATTTGGGACTTTAGCTTATGGACTCTGAGGGTCTCTAATTGCAGACTCACATTAAATTTTTTGAAAACACTAATTACATTTTTCAGAAAAAATGCAAGGGCATGGTACAGATTTTTCAAAATAGAAAAATTTGTATTATGCAAATATAATTAAAAAATTAACCGTAATAATTAGCCATAATATGAAAATAAACTAGTTTAGTCGATCTAATATGCAACATTTAAATGATGGAGATGGATGGAAAAAGATACTAACGTACTCTCGGCAATTCACGCAATGTAACTGAATTGCGCAATCGGACTGTTTATGCTAAAATAATTAAGAAACTAACAGCAATAATTAATCAGAATATGAAAATAAGCTAGTTTAGTCGATCTAATATGCAACATTTAAATGATGGAGATGGATGGGAAAAGATACTAACTTACTCTCGGCATTTCATGCGATGTAACTGAATCGCACTGTTTATGCGAAACTAATTAAGAAATTAACAGTAATAATTAATCAGAATATGAAAATAATCTAATTTAGTCGATCTAATATGCAACATTTAAATGATGGAGATGGATGGGAAAAGATACTAACGTACTATCGGCGTTTCGCGCGATGTAACTGAATTGCGCAATCGCACTGTTTATGCGAAAATAATTAAGAAATCAACCATAATAATTAATCAGAATATGAAAATTAGCTAGTTTAATCAATCAAAAATGCAATATGTAAAAGATTGAGATGGATGGAAAAAGATATTATTGCACTGATGAGAACAAACTGAATTGCGCAATCTCAGTGTTTATGCGAAATTAATGAACAAAATAACATTTTAGCGATTTATGCTGAATTAGATAACCTTTGAAGAAGTATATTTATTACTTTCATAAAACAAGCGATCCAGATCTTAATTTACATTACACGCGGGCATAAATCTACGTTAATTTGATTGGCATTACCCTGCATTTTATTATGGAGTTGCTACGATCCCGGGAATGGTAGAAATCAGTGCTAAAAAAGCGGAATTTCTGAGGAATTGTACTATATCTGGTTAATTGATAAATTTCAAACAAAAAACGCCGGAGAATTTTGTTAGTAATCCGAAGGCTGAAGAAGTAATGAAAAACAGGAGTCTCCCGCCAAAATCCAGAGTTTTTTACGTCTGATCTGTAATCTTATCAGCATACTTTTGATCAAATAGAGAAAAATTGTCCACTTAGCTAAAAAATCCCTTTTATAGGGAAACTTTTTGGGATATTATCCCTAAACATAGGGATTTTTTCAAAAAATTGTTAAAATCGGGAGTTGTGTCTTCAAAAGTGGGAAATCGGGCGAAACACTCAAAAATCGGGAGTCTCCCGCCAAATTCAGTAGAGTTGGGACATATGTAACTTTTATGGTCACAGAGGGGGGAAAATGGGGTAAAACTGGAATATTTTCAAAAATTCGGATTTTGTGGAAAAAATTCGGATTTTCGGAACAGATGTAAAAATTTGGAACGAATCCGGAAAATCCGGAACGGTTGGCAGCTATGCTTATATATTTAAAATTAAGTACTTTGAAGGTCTCAACATTAAAATCAGGCACTTTTAAGATTCTTAAAAAAAAAAAAATAAATAAAATGAACCCATTTTTAAACCAGAATTATTTTTTTTTCACCTCATGGTCAATTCATTTCAAGTGGTCCAGAAAAAATTAAATTACTTGATTGACCATTCTTAATGTTTGCATGTTATGACCCCTATATGTCTAGATTACAAAACCACCAGCATTTCATTTTTGAGATTTTTTATTTAGAGGTGATGGCTATATTTGTGTCATGGAACATGGCTTTTTCAGTCATTTTAGACTTTTGCGCGAAGCACTATATCTCAGCCCTTCTATGTTGTAGGACCATGATTCAAAAACCATTATCTTAAGTAGAACATAAGCTAAAAATTTGACTATACATAATTTGCCTAGGTTGTTTTATTATGACCAGACTTAAGGCCTAAACTTCAATAATGCATTTGTTAAAAAAAATAGCTTTTTAAAGCACAATTAAGGAAGAAAGTCTAAGGTCTAAAATTTTTTTTACAAATACCTATGTACCAGAACTCTATTTTCACCAAGTGTGCAGTTTTAGACTTATCACATTTTTTTTTCTATGGGTACTTGAAAATGAACATTTTTTATTTTTCCACTATATTTAGAGTCAAATTTCTCTGGTAGGGTAGCTGATAAAAATGTAAAATTAGCATAGACGAAAGGTATATATAATGGTAAACTACAATAAAAATTATGAGTTTTGGATTCAGTTTGTAACAGTGTTATGCTGCATACAAACTTGGAAAACAATACATCCAAATTAATTTGAAAGTGATGTAAGCCAGGTGTTTTCTTTTTTGCTTGATGCCAAAATTAATATTTTTTGCAAAAATTGTAACTAACAATCACTAAACTAATCGTAATTATCAGCTTACTAGTGCTGGACCACTTTACATGGATTGACCCCTCAGTGATATGATCTTTTTTCTGCTTAAATGGAGCGCATATGCAGTGTCTATCTTGTTCAATACCTGTAAGTTTTTCTATTTATCTTTATTTGCATTAAGATACATTGCATTATTAAATATATATATATATATATATATTATAGAATTATAAATATATTTACAAAATGGGGTCTTGTGAAGTAAAACCTGGACAGATATATGTAGATAACATTGAATTAATTACTTTTAATTGCATAACCAAGTGATGAATTTTAAGCAGATGCCTATGAAATTAGCTGGCAAACAAAGATAAAGTTGATTATTTAAATCATTAATACTTATAAAAGCAAAAATAGTAAAGCATTTAATTATTTACTAAGCCACTTAAAAGAAAATAAATTAGAGTTAACATATTATTGTTTATACTTTGCAAAAAAACCCATGGATATACACCTGTAGATATCTTCAAATTAATTATCTTTTACTTACATAAACAAGTGAAACATTTAAAGCAGATTACTATAAAATTGCAAAGATAATTGCATATAGATTGTTATATAATTGATTATTCAAATTGCTAATACTTATGGAAAAAAAAAGAAAGGATAGCCCATCATGCTAAATTTAAAAATTTATAAATAAAAATCAACATTATTCATGGTTTCTGTTTTTACAAATTATTTGCAATCACGCTTAGCAACAAAATACAATTTTAACATAAGACTTGAAAATTTTTTATTAAAAGCACAATATAAAGATGAATAAAAGAGACCTTACCTTCATAAGATGTAGTTGGTGCTGTTTGAGAGGAAAAGCTACTCTGATAACCAATAGGACATCTGGAAGGCGATGATATAGCTGCAGAAGCCAAATGTTCGCTGAGAACATCTCGAGATTCTAAGTAGTGGTACATGGCAGCAAATGTACAAGCAAAGACAACCATTACCATCTGTTCAGCACTCCCGAACCATCTTAAAAATCAGAATACTTTGTATCACTAATCTGACAAATCATATACATGTATATTGCAAATATAATACAAAGCTAAAATTTATATGTGGAGCTACATTTTAAAGAAACCATAATATTTTTCACATAAAGTCGAAGACAAAAGATCTTAGATGTAGAATACACAATTTTTTTTTATACATACTAGCGACACCTAGATATAATTCTCGAAGCAGTATGGTATTTTCAAGTATTTCGTTCATAGGAGTTTTATCTTCTCTCCAACTCCACGTTTTAAACTACGTAATTAAGGCTAAACTCGTTGCCATTCTGCAAATGATAAATGATAATTCGGTCCTGTTTTCATGCAACATGACTACACATAATATATATATATGTATATGACTTGTAAACCTTATACTGGTGTATTTAAATTTTCAATTAGTATATATTCATGAAAGATAAATGTGAACAAAATTTGTGTTATGCCAGTAAAAATGGAACTAACATTTTATGTTAAAAATCTGCTATCAAGCTCAAAATGGTAGCTCAGAGAAAGGTGTCAATGACAGGGAACTTTTTTTGAAAAATGATTAAATATTTTGAAACTTTAACCATCTAGGATACTCCATTCATAAAGAAACTTGAAACTAATATTGCTTACAAATAATATTAATTTCAACTGCAGATTACAAATTTGGTATCTATAAAAGAACTTCTTGGATATTATTCTAACTCTGAACAGCATATATTCCATGAAAATAAATAGAATTTTTAAATATATACTGTCAAATAAAAATTGGTTGTGGTTACACACTAAACAGAATCTAAAATTTTATTAATTAGAACAATGAAAGTGATATGAAATACAAATAAAACTACAACAGGAGAAATACAATATTCACTAAGATATTCTTATGGTCTCTTCAGCCTCACTGACAATAGTGACAACAATCCTTATAACACAATTTACACAGAATTTTTTTAAAGGAAAAGTTACCAGAACTTATGTTTTTTCAATTGTTTTTATTTTATATCTTTAATGATAAAAATGCCTGTTTGTGTTTTTTGTATAAAAAAAAATCTGAGAATCATACAGCCATGAAATTCGGCAGAGAGGTACCTTGGCTTCCGAGAATTTTTTTTTCCAATATGGTGAAAGGTAACATCTTTTTCTTCTTTTAAATAGCTCAGAAAGAAACCCGCAAAAGCTTGATTATCTAAATGTCACATTTTAACCAGCACTGCTTGGAATTTAAAGCAGAGCTTCATTTATCTAATATAAAAGCTTGGTCATCTTTTGAAAAGTTTAATGAATAATTATTATTTTAATTTTTATTTAAAAAACTACTGAATATATTTTGCTGAATTTTTTTTTATATATTTTATGGAACAATTTGAATATCCCCTAAAATTTTCGAAGCAATTTGTGAATTTTAAATCCGATTAAAAAATGTTTGAAAAATTAGGTCCCATAGGGCTCAATGTATTTCATTTTTTCGACCCGGGTTCAATCTAAAACTAATTGGGTGATATTATTCATTTATATTCCCATAGGTTCTACAGACCGTCTGAACAACCTACTAAAATTTCATTTTGATTAAGTCATTTTTACGGCAGTTATCGTGCTAACGGACAGACAGACAGACAGACAGAATGAACAAAGTCATAAACACTTTTCAACTTTGTTGTAAAGTGTTAATTAAATGAATTGTTTTAAATCCTGGGCAACACCAGGTACATTTTCTAGTTTCTAAATAACTAAAATTATTAAACAAAACATATTAACATCAATGCAAAATTTATAAAACTATTAACATTTCTTACTTTTGTACATATATATCCCAGTTAGAGTGGTTTAATGGGTCTGAATGGTTTTCTTTATTGGCATGCTGCAGGGCTTTGCTAGCTACCAGTAAAGGCCAACGACTGTGAGCATGAACCAAGACAAGACCTGCAGACTAAGAAAATTGTCAAATTTAAAAAATCTTAAATATGGATATTATACACATAAGCTGTAAAATATTATAAACATTAATCAGATCTGAAACTAAAAATAGCAAAAATTGTAAAAGGATTAAATTGAAATTTCAATGCTAAAAGACAGAGTAATATTCTGTACATTTTGATGTATTATTCATGTTCACATACTTTTTTGCCTCTGAACACTATTAAATTAAGAACTTATTTGAGAAAAATGTAATGTTTTCAGTTTTATAATTTTCTACATAATTGGCATTTCAAATGCTAGATTGGCAGGGGGCATCCTTAAAACTATATCCTTTAATTTTACAAACAAAAATTTGGATAAGCATGTTTTAAATTTTTATATATTTATTTTTAAGCATACAACAAAAATTGTGTATTTTTGGAAATACGGTGGGGTGGGTGTTTTAATAACTAGGTGAAAAAGCTTTTATAAAATATACCACCCCATTTAAGATTTAAAATTATAAAATGTGAAAGTCTTATGTTTTAACTTTTTCACAAAATTGATTTACGATATAGCTTAAATGATATACATGATTAAAAAGAATTACATATTGTGTTCTGTATAGAGTTCGATGGATACTTTTACTAGCATCATATCAATAACCTAACAGAACAATGAAGCGCTTATACCTTCTGTGGGAAGTTCTATAAAAAGCATGCAATTTGTTTTTTCCAGTTCTTAGCCAATCAGTAAAACTTAGAGTAGTTTTCAGAACTCACCAAAAATTGTCAAGTTGACGATATTTTGCCAAATTTTACACCAATGTTAATTTTACACCAAGGGATCCAAACTTTCAATTTTAACAATAGTTTTCTGCTACACATTTGTAATAATACAATGTCCCTTCTGTTACATACTTTCGGTTAAACTCTGTCACATTACTTTTATGATTTACTCCATACCCCTTGTTCTAAAATGTTTCACATCAGAAAAGGGTGTACTACACATGCACAAATAATGTTACAGATAAAATATCTCTGCAGAATTTAATTTTTCTATAACCATTCTGCATATGAAATTTTAAATTTTTATTCTTTTAAGATCACCCTTCACATCCAATCATCTACACATCAACATATTCCTCTATGCGTGTCCATGTAAAATAACTAAGATGATACCATCAGCCAGTATACAGAAAATCCATTAGTACAGTAGTAACCTCTATGACCATGCTACCAGTTAATAAAGTGGTACCTGTTTTAATATGGAAATAAACAGCCAATATGGTTATAGGTAGATGTTCCACATAGTTTCCAAAAGCATTTTGAGAACATTCTTTTATTGAGTTTACTTCATTTTGACATTTAGAAGGGTGTGCAAATTTTACATGAAATATTTAACTTCAGTGTTAAGACTCCTCCAATTCAGTGGCAAAAATTAAGAATTACCATGATGACTTTAACCCTCTGCAAAACTGGATTTGGTTTCTGTTCCTCTTCTTGTTGTAGAATTCTTGTTAAGGTGCTCAGATGCCAAATAGGTCTTCCTTCATCTCTGTCTCGTGCAAGCTATAGAGAATACAGTTTTAAAGACATTATTAACATGCTGAAAGTTAACGACTATTATTTCTTCTACATAAAGTTTGGAATTAATGTGCGATCCCCTTACCATTTACCATGTATGCTTGACATCCCCAATGGTGTCAACAAGGTAAAAGATATATTTTGCTACATATATTAAGTAATAAACAAAAACATCGGGCTTTTTTGTTTAAAATATTTTATCTGTAAAATTTATTTATTGGCCAATAGCCAATCACTTGATACATTCAATCTTATGTCTACATAATAGCCAACGTCGTGAACCATTTAGCTATCATAAGACATTGCCCTGGTGCACCAGTGGGGGTGGAACACACTATGCCCTACAACACAACATCCATGTCTATAGATGGGAGTTGAGCATGCACAAGGAAACACTTGCCTTGATTGCCCAGCCACTGTGAAATAAAATGTATCTTTTCTTTTATGTTAATAAAAACTTTTTTCAAATATTTAGTCATTTCTTTTAATAAGTCTTTATTGCCAAGAAAACTTTATTTTTTAAAATTCTACTCTTACAATTTCAAAATGTACAAATATGCTTAAATATAAGCCAGTTCAAAGCATGAGTCGAGGGGATATAACACATAAGTACCAAGAATTCATGAATAAAAAGACTGCCTTCTGTTTCTAAAGCTTACCAACTTTTGTTTACAGTGTTTACATTAATTATTTTTATAAACATCTGAGCAAAAAAGACACATTACAACAATCTTTATGAGCATGTAAGGGATGATTAGAATTTTATACAAAATAAAATGTATCTGTGTGTGAAACTAAGCAAAATTTGCAGCAAACCCTGCTAACAATAAAACAAGATAATGTATATAAAGGAAAAAGTAAATAGTTATTTAAATGCTAGAACTCTAAAACACAAAAGTATGTCACTATATGCATACAGTGATAAAACAGCTAAATCTGTAATTTTTAAAAACTCTGGAAATTATTTGCAAAATCAATTCTATAAATTCTACAATTTTAACCAAACAGCAAATATTTAAAAATTACTTTGAACACTTCATTTTTATGAAATTTTTCTAAATTTCAATAATTATGATTTTGAAGATAATATAATATCACACTTATAGGTATAGATCATGAATGCATATATGTATGAGTGGAACTTAATATTTACCTCAAGGATGAGTGATAAACATGAAGGAAAAAATATCATGAATACGAAGTAGTTAATTACAGCTGACATACATGCAAAACGACACAGTTCTTCCAGTCTCCTGACTCCTATGGAATAAAAAAAATAAATTAAGAGAACAGCAGTGATTAAAAATACAATGAAATAAGTAGAATAAAAATATGGGATGGTTTACAAGAAAAGGATCCAGGTGTCCCAAAATTTATAAATGGAGTTAAGAGCCTTGTTAAGTACAACATTTCAGACTGAGATTCTAATGAAAAACTTTTCTCCATGTCTTTACAATAATTATAACTCATCTTACAAATTTTGCATTATTAATCAAGCAAGAAAACAGAGGAAGAACAGCTTGAAAGTATTGGAGCTGATAGCAGGATTAACTGGTTTAAATAATGGTTTTTTGGTTTAAACAAAACCACCATTTTTCATTTTATTTAAAAAACAAACAAGCAAAAACCTGCTTTATTTTCAACCTTGGTTGATAGAAAAAAATCAATTTCTTGGAAAGGGTAATATGCAGAGCATAATGAAATCATTTTACATATACGAGAAGCATGTAGCTATCTAAATCTGCTGAAAACTAAAAAGGGTATAGTTGTCAATAAAATGGTTTTAAACCATGTTATTTCAGAAATAAAATTACCAACAACTGAACTCTTCTCTTGTAAACCATAATTACATATATGAAATTCATCACATTTAAAAGATAAATTTGACCTAGAATTCAAGGATTATTAATGTGCAGGATTACAACTTAGTATTAAAATAAGTCAGTGCATTTATGTATTAATGTATTTGGTAATTTTCAGAAATGGTCTCTTTGTGGTCAGTTTAGGGAACTGTAAAGAGCCATAAACTACAAGTTATGAAATAAGATCAAATAGAATAAACATGGGAATACGTTCAAGAATTCATTTTTACACTAACAAAAATACCTACAAATGTCTGGTCTGGGATATATTTCTCAATGAAATAGGAAATTTTCTTCATTCTTCCATAATTTTATAACTTTCTTTAGTGCATATAATTTTACTTGTACTATTTTATATTATATATTCATATATAATGTTCATTATAATAAAAATTAACTAATGAAAAAGTATCAAATTCACTACCTAGTATAATGGCATGTACATACTAATAATGGGATACATATTTGGTACTTTTGTTAATTTACAAATTTTATTGAATGATTATTGTGATGAGAAATCAATTTTATTTTCCATTAGATGATAATAGATGGTGTCAGCTAACAAATTATTTTTATGTTTATATATTTCAATTATTTTGATGGCGAGATAGCTAAATGTTTTAATAATGCTTATTTGCTATCATTTGTTAAAAAATAATCTAAAAATCAGTATTTTTTTTTTATATTGCAACACTTGAAAAATGACTGTCCCATAGAAATGTTGCTAGTTGGAAACTGAATGTTTAAAAATTTATATACACACACAATAATAATAATAATAATAATAATAAAAAAAAAATAAATGAAATTCTTAAGCACCTTTTAAGTACTGAAAAAAAATTTAAATACTGTGAAAAAGGTACGTTTAATGTATTGTGAAGTTTTATCAAACTTCACATAATATAATATTTGATTTCAACACTATATCAAAAAATCTGAAGAATGCATATAAAAATCTCTGTCATCACGGATAAAATTTTTTTCTAATTTGAACAAAATTGACATATTATTTAGAATCTTGCTGATATGAAAATATTTGGCAGGCTTTTGATGATAGTTTATGTGAATGATCCCAAGTAAGAAAATGTGAGCTTTTCATGAGAGACTTTTCAAATGAATCATAGAAACAGATTTTCTGATTAGAAGATCAGGTAGCTATGGATAAATTGTACACTGAAATGAAATAAATGTTACACAAAAATGTCCTGTGATTTTTTTACGTAAATCCTGATTATGGGTGCTGCAGTAATCTATTAGACTTAATCTATTATTAGGGAATCAGAGTTGATTGTCAAACAAGGCAGTGGAAGAAACAGAAGCTGGAAAATCTGAAACACCTTAACTAACGTCAATGAGAAAAATTTCGCAGTTTGTAATCTGATTATTATTCTTGGACAGTTTTTCTACTTTTATTGCAATTTCCGAATTGTGATATCTGTAAGAAAATTAAGCACTTTGGTACATATTTAAATAGTTTTAAAGTCAATAAAAATATTTAAATAGTTTTAAAGTCAATCAAATATTTAAATAGTTTTAAAGTCAATAAAATATGAAAACAGTTTTGAAGCCAATAAAATTCAAAATCAGGAATTAAGCAGTTTTTAAGGACTCTTAAAGATTGCAAGCACACTTGACAGTCCCTACTTTTTAATTTTATATGTGGTTTATATTTTTGTGCAGTGTATTAGTCCAGATCTCGTATGTACAATAAAGCTTTAAGAAAAATATTTTAAAGAAACCAAAGTCTATATACAAAAAAATATATGTTATTCTAGCCTACTATATAGTTAAAATATTTTCTTTGCTTAAGAATATGCAATTACTAATAGAAAAGTAACACTGACCACAAGGAATTAAAAAATATAAGGATATGTAATATTAAGGATTACCACAAGGAATTAAAAAATATAAGGGTATGTAATATTAAGGATTAAACAACTCAAGTCTGAAACATTTATTACTACTATGCAGATATAATAATCCATAATCTTACCATGCAATAATTACATGTATTTGAAGATTTATTACTGCTATATGAAATTATTTAATTATTTTATACCTGAGAGTGTCCCTACACCAATGACTAGGGTTTCAACTATGGTATCAAGTGTAATTGTAGGTCCTAATATGGACATGCCTTGAGCAATATTTTCTCGAACTTCTTCCTAAAAAAAAAAAAAATCATTCAATGCAATATAATTCATTGATTGATAATTATCTATTACAAGATATTTATATGTCTCCCAGACAAAATATTTTAACAAAAATTACAAAGTAACATGAATGCTGCTGACAATTAAAGATGGAAAAATAGTCGTTTTTCAGGGTCAGACATGTGCAGGTCCATTACAACAAATTTAGCTTGAATTAGTTGAAATAAAGTTTAGAATAGGCTTATCACAAGTATAGCAATTTTATGAAGTATGTAAAAGTTTAATAACAAAGATTTTAAAATAAAATAGTCAGGATTACTTTCTGTATAAATATGACATTTCTATTAAGACAAGATGCTCTATACATTTTTAACTACCAGCATCATCAGTAACTGCAATGGCTGTAGTTTAACTTTTTGGCTCTTTTATAAACATGTGTTATCATATCATAC